>CM021104.1:672403148-672809657 GCA_007115665.2 Sequoiadendron giganteum
GTTGTGAATGTGCTAGAACTATGAAAGCATAATTTAAACATGAAAATGGAGGGGAAAATGATTTACATGAATTACAATCAAGTTTATTGGGGTACTGATGAGGGTGCAACCCGAGACACAGAAAATCACACAGAAAAACTAACAAATCTTATTATTTTCAAAGTATGAAATTCCTACATGCAGAGGATCTCAAATCCTCCAGTTTTGCAATACATGCAAATTACAGAAAGAAACTACAGAAATTCCCCTATTCGCAGCATGCGATCTTCTTTCCCCAAAAACTGCCTAAAAGAAACAGTAACTCGCCCATAAATAGCCCGTTTCTTTGTTTGGAGCCAAAAACGGGATTCAAATTATGCACCAACTTTCGGAAGCCCTAACTCAAGATCTAACCGTCAGATCTTCAATGATAATACCTTTTCGGAAAGCTCTCGCGAAGATCTCTTGCCGGAAAGTGGGGCCTAAAGGCTAACCACTTTCGTATTCCGCCAATTTTTCAGGCCCATCCGGAGCCTCTAAGTACCTCAAAATTAGCTCCGAAGATTTCATAAGGCAAAAAGCAGAAATTGAAACTTGAATAACTTTTGAACCGGAAATGCTCTTGATCTGATTCTTTCACCAAAGTGTTTATTATTATGTCCTGAAGCTTCCCTTAAATTTTTGTCTCCTCACGCCTTCAAATTCATACCTGCTAAAAATAGCAGTTGAGCAGAAAAAGCAGAAAAGCAGTTCTGAAAGTTGGGAATTCTTCTTCGACGAAAAGGGTATCCAGAAATGCAAAAACATCTACAAAAAAAATCTAAATGAAAGTAAATATATTTTTGGGTGATGTAGGATTGCCCTTACACCACTGGATGCTCCTGCATCAGACACCCAGGGTAATTTGAAAAGTGACTCCGTCACTTCTCAGATGGTTGAGGAAAACCCAAATGGTCAACCTCTGCCTTGGACAACCAGGATGAATCTTCCACAGGCCTTCCTTTCCACTTCACCAGATATTCTTCATATTGCCTATTTCTGGTACTCCTTCCTACACGGCTATCCAAGATTTCTTCAATTTCCTCCTTTTCTGAAGTAGGTGCTGGAATACCGCACTGTTCCATTGCTGGTACTTCCTCTGCGCCACCCTCATGATATTCTATCAAATCTGCAATGTTGAACACAGGGGAAATGTTGAATCCATCTGGCAACTCTACCTCATATGCGTTCCCTGAATCATGCCTCTTCAAAATTTTACAGGGACCGAACTTCTTCATCTTCAATTTGTTATAGGTTCCTACTGGAAACCTTTCTTTCCTCAAGTGGACCATCACTTCATCACCAATCTGAAACTCCTTATACCTCCTCTTTTGATCTGCCTTAGCCTTATACTGCATATTCATCTTGTTAATGTGTTCTTTTACCTTCTCATGCATATTCTTGATGTGTTCTGCAAAGTCTTCAGCTTCAGCACTTGTCTTCTTCTCTTGGTCCATCTTCCTCAATTCTGGAGCAGTCCTAGGACTACTTCCATACACAATCTGGAACGGTGATCTACCAGTGCTTCTATTGACAAAATTGTTGTAAGCGAATTCTGCCTGGGGTAAGATCAAATCCCATCCCTTTGGTTTATCTCCTACCAAGCATCTCAGTAGGTTACCCAAACTCCTGTTCACAACTTCAGTCTGCCCATCAGTCTGGGGATGGTGTGCAGAACTAAACTTCAACTCTGTTTTCAACTTCTTCCACAAGGTCCTCCAAAAGTATCCAACAAATTTTGTGTCACGATCTGAGACTATACTCTTTGGCAAACCATGTAGCCTCACCACCTCTTTGAAGAACAAGTCAGCAATGTGGACTGCATCATGGGTCTTCTGGCATGGGATGAAATGTGCCATCTTCGAAAACCTATCAACCACCACAAATACTGAATCATTCCCTCTCTGTGTCCTTGGCAAACCAAGAACAAAGTCCATACTTATATCCTCCCACAACCTCTCTGGTACAGGTAAGGGCTGATACAAACCTGTATTCTGACTCACTCCTTTAGCCATTTGACATACCCTACAACTCTGCACAAACTTCTTCACATCTTGTGATAACTGAGGCCAATAATAATGTTCACTGATAATGGAAATGGTCTTATCCCGACCAAAATGTCCTGCCATTCCTCCACTGTGCTTCTCCTTTATCAGATTCTCCCTCATGGAACTCCTCGGAATACATAATTGACTTCCCTTAAACAACATGCCTTCTTGAATTAGGAAATCCAACCACTTTGTCCTGTCAACTGTAACAGGTTCCTTGCAAGCTTTCCAAGCCTCTGCAAAATCAGGATCATTCGGGTACAATGTCTTGAGTTCACTGAACCCAACCACCTCAATCTGCATTTCTATCAACAATGTATGCCTCCTACTTAAGGCATCTGCAACCCTATTTGACTTCCCACTCCTATGCTTTAAAACAAATGTATAACTCTGCAAAAATTCTACCCATTTCATATGCCTCTGATTTAATTTTCCCTGACTACTCAGGTACTGCAATGCTTGATGATCAGTATACATAACAAATTCCTTTCAGCAACAAATAATGCCTCCATTTCTTTAATGCTTGAACTATTGCATAAAATTCTTGGTCATATACAGAGTACTTTCTCTTTGCATCATTTAACTTTTCACTGAAATAGGCAATGGGCTTACCTTCCTGGCTTAACACTGCTCCAATGGCACAACCACTGGCATCACAATCCACTTGAAACACCTTATTGAAATCGGGAGAGCCAAAACAGGTTGTTCTGTCACCTTCTGCTTCAATAGATCAAAACTCCTTGCTGCTCCAGTGCTCCACTTGAACTCTTTTCTATCCCCTCTCATTGTTTTAGTTAGGGGTGCACAAATACTACTGAAGTTTCTAATAAACTTTCTGTAAAAACTGGCCAAACCATGGAAAGACCTCACCTCGGTAGTAGTTCTTGGGGTAGGCCATTCCAGAATAGCCTTCACCTTCTCTGGGTCCATCTTGAGACCTTCTGTCGAGACAACAAACCCCAAGTACACTAACTCCTTCTTCACAAAACTACACTTCTTCAGATTAATCAGCAATTTCTCTTCTCTTAACTTCTCAAAGACTCTACCAATATGCATTATATGCTCATCCAGTGACTTAATGAATATCAAAATATCATCTAAATACACAATAACAAAGCTTCCTAGGAACTCTTTCAGTACCTCGTTCATGAGCCGCATGAATGTGCTCGGTGCATTGGTTAGCCCAAAAGGCATGACTAACCACTCGTACAGGCCCTCTTTGGTCTTGAAGGCGGTCTTCCATTCATCTCCCTCTCGAATCCGAATCTGGTGATATCCACTCTTCAGATCAATCTTTGTGAAGTACTGAGCTCCACTCAAACAGTCCATCAGGTCATCCATCCTTGGTAGGGGAAATCTATACTTGATTGTTATCTTGTTTATGGCCCGAGAGTCTGTACACATCCTCCACTCCCCATCCTTCTTTGGTGCTAGTACTGCAGGTACTGCACATGGACTCAAACTCTCTCGAATCAAACCCTTTCTCAACAACTCCTCAACTTGTCTGTTTAACTCCTCATTTTCTGCAGGAGTCATTCTATGAGCTGCCTTATTCGGCAAACTGGCTCCTGGGATCAAGTCAATCTGATGACTGATCTTCCTCATTGGTGGTAAACCCTCAGGTACATTATCAGAAACAATATCCTGAAACTCATTCAATAACCCAGAAACTTCTACTGGAACCTTCTCACTACCCTCCTTATCCATTTTAGGAATCAATGCATAACACACACGCTCATGTTTTATGCCTTCTAAAAATTTCCTTCCATCGACATAACAAATTCTAGCACTACTGCATACCTTTTCTTCGGCCTTCTTCAGGGGTTTCAACTTATGGCGGACTCCACCCTTCATCAGGGAATAAGTGTTTGCATGGCCATCATGTACAAGCTCGCCTGTCAAACTGCCACGGCCTTCCCAACAACATGTGACATGCATCCATGGGGATGATATCACAGAGTACCTCATCACGATAGCTTCCGATCTTGAACTTCACCAGGCACTGCTCATTGACTAGAACTTTGTGGTCTTTCTGCAACCAGGCAATCCGATATGGATGTGGATGCCTTTCCCTCTTCAGCTTCAACTTTGTAACCATTTCTTCTGACACTAGATTATCAGTGCTCCCACCATCAATAATGACATCACAACATTTGTCTTCACACTTGCACCTTGTGCGAAACAAATTCTTCCTCTGTTCTGGCTCCTTCTCTTCAGTCACCAAGGCTCTTCTAACCACTAGGGCTTCTCCCCTTTCAGCATCATCTGAATGCTCAGATTGAGCCTCCTCATCTACATGCGCAACTCTTGCACGACCTTCTGGCCTTTTGTCTGTCCTTCCTTGGTATTGTGGACATTCATAGGCTCGATGCCCTTCTTCACCACATCGGAAACAAGTTCCTCTGAAACCACCTCTTCCAGGTCCTTGCCCAAATCTTCCTCGTCCTCTACCTCTTTGATCACCACCATTCTGATCACGTGGGCGGTAGAAGTTATCATTCCTCTGGCTTCGACTGGTACCCACATCTTCATTTTTCTTCTCATCCTCATTTCGGCTTCCAAAAGATCTTCCGCTACCCCTTCCGCTTTGACCTCCTCGTCCTTTTTGCTTGCTGTCAAATCTCTTGTTCGGCTTCTCTTCAACTCTCAGCGAAAATTGGTAAGCATCCTCAATGGTGGCCATTCTGACCAGGCTTAACTCCTCTTGAATGCTCGGCCGTAACCCATTAAGATAACGGGCTACCTTCTCCTTGTTGGCCTCTGCATGTCCCGTTCTGATGATCATCTTGTGAAAATCTTCTGTGTATTCTTTCACAGATCTACTTCCTTGCTTCAACCCTTGCAATTTCTTCAATAGATCTAACTCATAGTCCATTGGCATGAACTGCTTCTTCAGTTTCTCCACCATGCGATCCCATCTGGTGATCTTTCCCTTTTCTCTCTTATTTCTTTCTAGTTGGACCTCTTTCCACCAGATACTGGCATGGCCCTTTAGCTTTGTTTTTGCAAACTTAACCCGATCTGGGTCCTCTACTTCTTCATACTCGAAATACTCTTCCAACTCATTGATCCAATCAATCAACTCTTCCGGGTCTAGACTTCCGGAAAAACTGGGAACTTCTACTCTAGGTCTTTTTCCGATCTTCGAAATGGCCCTTATCAACCGCATTTGATCTTGATCAATAGCTTCTTCTTCCTCTTCTACATCTGAATCTTCCACCTCTTCTTCATCCTCTTCTACATCTGAATTTGTCTCTGGAGGGCTCTGAAACCCTCAGCCGCTAATGGATCTCTTCCACCAGCATTTCTGGCACCACCTCGCCTACCACGCGCCACTCTTGGAGGCATCTTGAATATCTTGAACCCACAACCACAGTCCTGGTGCGAACTGCCTCACGATCGGCGATCTGTCCACACGCTCAAGAAAACCCGCTCTGATACCACTTGATGAGGGTGCAACCCGAGACACAGAAAAACTAACAAATCTTATTATTTTCAAAGTATGAAATTCCTACATGTAGAGGATCTCAAATCCTCCAGTTTTGCAATACATGCAAATTACAGAAAGAAACTACAGAAATTCCCCTATTCCTCCAGTTTTGCAATACATGCAAATTACATAAAGAAACTACAGAAATTCCCCTATTCGCAGCATGCGATCTTCTTTCCCCAAAAACTTCCTAAAAGAAACAGTAACTCGCCCATAAATAGCCCGTTTCTTTGTTTGGAGCCAAAAACGGGATTGAAATTATGCACCAACTTTCGGAAGCCCTAACTCAAGATCTAACCGTCAGATCTTCAATAATAATACCTTTTCGGAAAGCTCTCGCAAAGATCTCTTGCCGGAAAGTGGGGCCTAAAAGCTAACCACTTTCGTATTCCCCCAATTTTTCAGGCCCATCCGAAGCCTCTAAGTACCTCAAAATTAGCTCCGAAGATTTCATAAGGCAAAAAGCAGAAATTGAAACTTGAATAACTTTTGAACCGGAAACGCTCTTGATCTGATTCTTTCACCAAAGTGTTTATTATTATGTCCTAAAGCTTCCCTTAAATTTTTGTCTCCTCACGCCTTCAAATTCATACCTGCTAAAAATAGCAGTTGAGCAGAAAAAGCAGAAAAGCAGTTCTGAAAGTTGGGAATTCTTCTTCGACGAAAAGGGTATCCAGAAATGCAAAAACATCTACAAAAAAAAAATCTAAATGAAAGTAAATATATTTTTGGGTGATGTAGGATTGCCCTTACACCACTGGATGCTCCTACATCATTTTCACTTGATGAGTATCAATCTAGTCAAAATCAGTTACTACAGTGTAGTATTACATTGGTAGCACATATACATCAATGGTGGTGGTGAAGGTTCAAAGATCCAACATTCAACAATTTGCAAGTGAATCTACTAACACCTTAGAACTTGTGGATAAGTAATCCTATAATTTATCATTCTACCTTACTACCTCCAATAATTTTCAAGCAATTCTACTACCATCTTAGCATTTGTGACTATGTAAACCTACCACTTATCATCCTACCTTTGTACCACTAATCGAGAGTTTTTAACCAAATATGGGGGAGTAAAGTAGTCTAAGGATCCACAATTTTAAAAAAAATACTCCATAAAACACACATGTGGTTTAAACAATTGTGTTTTCATGATCTACTTGATGGTTATCCACTATTGCAAAACCATGTGAGACCTACCAACATATCTATTTACTAGATTTGAATTTTTGACATCCCAACCACCAAACACTATTTATCCTTGTGAATATGATATTTCCAAGTGGTCCTCATGTTCAAAAGCACCAAAGTATCAATTTATTTAAGATGAGGTTGTTGGGTATACTTCTGTAATCTTGAGTGTCTAGGGATGGGATACTCATATCACTATCCTACTACCAAGAAATGAAGTTAGTTTAAATGTACCTATTTTGATCTAATTAAGGAAACCCACAAACCACTTGCCCGCTCTAGGGTTTTTGTTCAAGAATCTATCTCTACTATTGTTGAGGAGATTTGAAATGTATTGAAAGTTCCCTAAAAGCCCCCTTGAGATATAGTTATGATCCGAAAACCTTCAATCCTCTCCAATAAAAATCCATGGTGTAAGCTCACAATTGACCTTTATGACCTCTTGCTGACTTCTTCTCTATCAACCTTACCTTCTCAATGGATATTTCCAAGGCCTTTGGCTCTCTACTATTGAAATAACATTGATTATGCAAGATTTCAAACATCTCACAACCTTATGAAGAAGAAAATTATCATACTCAATTGAGATATAACATACTTCTTTAGTTCAAAATGGTAGCTTTCATACTAATGAACTATGATAGGAAGCTACAAATCTCATGGAACTCATCTACATGACATTTCCCAAAATTATTTGAGAGGTAACATGAATGAAGCCTTTTCAAGAATGTTTCCTAAGAAACCATATAAATATCAAGGTGATTCCTTTAGCACTCATAACATAAAAACGTGAAAACAAAATTGCACAAATGCATGATGGAATATCAATAATTATTAAATTACAATGATAGGGATGCATCATGAAACATTGATTAAGGGACAAAATTTAATTCTTAGTCCCCTTTCCTTTAGTGGAAACCTCAAAAGTTAGCGCATGTGATCAAAGAAGATATATCATATGGATAGCAATAGAATTGTGATAATCCATTACCTACCTAGCCTCCTACCAAGGCTACTCCTACCTAGGCCCTTCCTCCACTCTAGAATAATTTGGGCTCCTCAAGTTCTTCCTTTCACCTTTGTTGAAATGTGTCTTTTCCTTGAACTATGATGGTTGAGAACTACCTACCTACATTTCCTTCTACCAAGAGGAAGCCTCATCAATAGTTTATGTAGCAACCTAACTATCTAGAGAAACCCAATTGCTTCCTTTGGATGAAATTGTCTTAACACAAGGGAAATATAACTCTAAATTTTAGGATACTCTTAATCAAGGTCACCTTTTCCTCCTAACAAGTACAATAGGTCTTAGGAGGCATCTTCCTTCACAAATCTGTACAATGGATTAACACAAAAACATTATTCCGAAATATAAACATTAATACATGAAAAGAATAAACAAACACACAATACAGGGCTCCCGATATTACAACTTAAATTTTTAACAAAATGTAATGTCTTAAACTTTTGGTCAAGACATTTAATGGATAAAAAATAAACAAACAATTCTTTACATTATAATTCCACTTTTAAAATTTAAAATCATATACAAAATTTAAAATATCTCAATATTAAAAAATAAATAAAAAATCTCTTGATTTTAAAGATAGCATATATCGGATATATCAAGTGAAAGACAGTCTTATAAATGAAAAACAAAATAATATCCATTCAATATATACTCTGTCAAGAAAAGAGAATACTCTACATTGAATATCGTTTAAGTTTACTTTGCCCACTCTTCATCATTTTAAATGGTAGAAGATTAGTCTTATGCCTATGACGCCCTACACCAGATTAAGGACAGTCTACTAAATGGGTAGAAGAATATACATTCAGTATATGCTTTCTCTATAGAAGGTATTACAGTACATTCGTGTTATTTTAACTTTGGCTCCTCTTCACATAAACACAGAGAAAGGTAGTCAACTGCATTCCTTTCAAAAGGAATTATTTTGAAGTATAAAAGTATCCTACTACAATCGAATGGCTGATAATATTCAAGGCATCAAAGAGTCTATTCGAACAAAATTTCTTTTTTTTTTTCAATTGAACTACATTAATTTAAGGTTCGTTATTCTTAAATTTTTATTTTAATTAGAATCTCTTGAAAAGTAAAATCTTATTCATACTGCTAGCATTAGAGCATAACATTTTATCATTTGCAGAATGAAGTTATTATTATAATGTATTTTTTTTTTTTCATAAACTCTTAATAACCAACTTCTTTTAACCCTCAAACATTGTTAAATGTTGTCTCAGATGTATAGCTTGGATAAGATTAGGAATTAATTTCATTTTGCTTAGGTGGTCAGTAAAGAGCATCTTTTTTGCAGGGAATGTTCACAGAGGATTTTGCAGTAAGCTCCTGTACAGATGGGATATACTCATTGGATATACTTCTACAACCACATCTTTTACAGTTTGGTTCAGCCATTATAAAGCTGCAGCTCGCTAACTCTCCAGACTGTACAGAGAAAGTGCAGGGAATTATTACAGGGGGGTTTTCCTTTGGCGGATAGCATTCAACCCTTCAACTGGCAATGGCTGTTGCTTTATCGATTTTCTGCCAAAGGAAAATTGCCCTGCTATCATTCATTGGAATACAATATCCATTTGGTGTTGTAGTACGTTTAGATAATTTTTTTGTCTTCATAATGTTTGCAATGTATTATCCATATATACCTTAATGTTTGGCAGTAATCTTAAAGTATAATATGTTTGATGAGGTAATGATGTGGAGCAGGAGCATTGATGTTAAAGTGTGTAATTTATCATCCACATTGTAGTCGTATTTAGTAAAAGTTAATAGATTGAGAGTTTTCAACTGTTCGAAGGACCAAAAATTCTACAAGGTTGCTCTTTTAGTTAGTAATTAGTTGGAATTATTTTTAACTTTTTATAGAGTACACATTTTCTCCTTCACAAACACAGAAGGTGGGGTATACATATTTATATTGTTTTTTATTTACCTTGTTACTCTATTCTTTTATTGGATAGCAGATCTATTATAAAATTCTAGTTGTACAACGGTGAAATATGCTATTGGAAGCGTAGACTAGTTATTCAAAATTAAAAGAAGGGTAAAAATTTATTCAAATCAAAATAAAGCAGTACAAAGCAAAGGCATTACACATCCCTATCAATTTTCACTAAGTGGTCCAATTTTTGTGACAAATCCGGGGTAATTGACTCTTTTTCACAATGTTCCAATTTTGCAAATGATCATAAGCCCATTTGACCAAACAATCCGCAACTCCATTCCATTTTTTAAGAATGTAACAGAAAGCAACAGATTCCAAGCAAGCATAGACTAGTTATTACTTGTTTAAAGTATTGAGAAATAACAATGCAGCAATTGGTGTGGTTAAAGGAGAAACGGTTGGAGGAGTTGTTAGAAGCTTATGTGGCGCAGTCATTACAGAAAAGCAGACACTATTGTTAGAACCAAACAAAAAGGAAGTCCCTACTACAATTTTTTTGGAGATCATTTGCACTCTTTTTCTTAAAGCTTGAATCTAGGTAGAATACACCAAGTTACCAATTTACCTTCATAACCTGTTCACAATTTCTTCTCTATCAACCTTACCTTATCAATAGAAATCTCCAATGCCTTTATTTTTAGTACAAAAGCACCACCAATGAAACAAGATTTAAATCCTCACAAATTTATAAAGAAGAAATGCATCATAACCAACTAACATTGAATATTTATTTAGTTCAAAGTAGTATTTTTTACACTTATAAACTATGATTTGAATCTACCAAATCTCATGGAACTCATCCACACATGACAAGTTTCCTAAAACTATTTGAAAGGTGTAATGACAAAAAAAGATCCCCTTAACTTGGCCTTGATTTAGTGTTGTAATATGTTTGACATATTCACATTAGGTCTTGGGACCTTGTGGACTAATGGATTTAAATGGAACTTTTCTAAAGTGTTCCGAAGTGTCGTAACACACTTTCATACATTTCTAAGGTCTTATCAGCATAATAAACCTCCATTTAATCAAAATAAACATTAATCTTGCCTTATTTTGGGTGTTGTAAAGTGTTGTAACACACTTTCACACTTCTCTAAGATTGTCATTAATAATTGGGCTTTCTTATGCTTTAATTGGCCCTATTTTGCATTCACAGGTCTCATTTATTGAATCTTTTCAAGGATAATCCTGACACCAATCAACAACCAATCATAACGTAGGTGGTTTTGGCTTGTGTGGCCTAGATTTAGGGATCTAGGACTCATTTGCTACCTTTGGTGAATGGGTCCTACCTGGATCTTTTGGCCCCAAACTAGTTTTCACACATCTCTAAGCACTTTTGATTTTTGGTCCCATACATTATGCCAGATTGGACTCATTCACCATCTTGGGTGAATGAGTCTTGTGTAGCCCAAGATCAAATTTAATTCAAATTTCTAGCAGGATTTTACTGTCCTAGATCTAATGTCAGCTTGTAGTGTTGAAATTTCAAGAATTCTTGCATAATTAAGTATAAATACAAGGTTCTTTCACTCATTTTCACCTAAGAATTCATGATATCATCTAAGACTTTTGTGAGAGAATTCATACTAGCAAATTGAGTTCACAAGAGCATTCAAGTGCATTCAAGGGCAGAATTATCAAGCATTCAAGAGCATTATTCAAGCAACAATCATCATGTCAAGGAATTCATATGTCATGTTTGTTATTGTGCTAACAATTGTGATGTAGGGTTTATGATTCAAGAAAGTGTTCAATCCAAGATCAATATCATTTAAGAAAAGGTCAAGAACCACATCCATTGCAGCCATTTCAAGCATATTTATAGCACTTTATTGAAGAGTTTGGTGAGATGGGACATTGTTGTTTGTTTATTCATCATTCTCCATTCTCATTTGATTTCATTTCAAGGTTTAATTACCAACAAGGGGTTTCACCAAGGAAAATCCCTATCCACTAACCCAACAAAGTTTTTTCCTCTCCTTTGTGTGTGATTTGCAAATCTAGGTTGTAGATTTTCTAAGGAGAAATATTGGAGAAAAGTTGTCAAAATCCATAAGTTTTCAAAGTTGTCATCAAGCCTTGGAGAACATTAGAGAAGACCTACATGTGGAAAATTGCAGTTTTTAGATTTGGAAACCAATTAGGAAGAGTTGAGTAGACTAGGAAGAGCGGACTCAGACTTTGAAGCTTTAAAAAAACCCAACTGGATTGATTTCCCACTTTTGGTGAATGAGTCCCAGTTCCAATCAGTTTTTAGGTTTTTGTAGATTTGGATACCCTTTTGGCAGATTCTTATTTTCACACAGCTTTTCAAAAACAATAATTATTCGCCCAACTTGGAAAATGAGTCCTAGTTAGTAGTAAACACATATTTTCTAGTGATTCAGACCTCCATCTAGCCTTCTCTGAATTTCCAGGTGCACACATTTTGTTTTGTAGCAAGTGACAGATTCACCATCAACCAAAATCAAAATGGCCCACCTAGATACTATATCAGAAGTAGTCCATTGTCCTTCGAGATATTGCAAACACCAATGCCACCACGTGTAGAGGTGCCTTTGAGAAATACATAAGAAAGGGAGATCCTTCTAACCATGCTAATTCCTATACTACATTGTGTAGTGACTTTGTTGTTGATGATAAACTCTTGGCTAAGATTTTTCCTAGATCATTGAAATATACTGCCTTGAAATGGTTCTCCTCTTTACTGAACAACTCAATTAGTTCATTCAATGAACTTGGTGATGCATTTTTAACCATTTCCAAACTTGCATATGACTCCTAAGATGACCTTGGTTGATCTGATGAGATGCAAGAAAAAAGAAGAAAAGATAACTAACTTTATCTCATGCTGTCAATCACTTTATTCCCAAATTGACATCAAAGTCCATGACCCTCACCTTCAAAATATGTTCATAGAAAATTTGGAAAGCAAGATTCAAGAAAAGCTTACCATGATGAAATTACCATGCTTCATGCACTTGTGTACTACCCTCCGTGATTATCAAAATTCAGTTTGTAGCTGAGATACAAAGTCCACTTCTAGCCATTTTGAGAAATTTAAGCTCGTGAACCAAAACAATTCCCAACCTTTTAGAAATAAAAACAAAGGGTTCCTTAAATTTAATCCCCCTCAACAAACAACTCACAATACCAGTAACCAAGTAGTTTTTGCTAAAGCCACAATCCCCTTTAGCTATGGACACTTTAAAAGACAATTCAGTCCCTTACATGATACTCTTCATAACAAAATGTCCCAACTCTTAGAACAACAAATGACTACCATGCCTCCTCTCAAAACACCCAATCCTAATAATCCTTTACCCTCGAGCTTTAAATCAAATGCTTATTGCCACTATTACTGACAAAATGGACATGACATGGAACATTGTAAGCATCTTAAACCTTCATGCACTTATGTACTACCCTCCGTGATTATCAAAATTTGGTTTGTAGTTGAGATACAAAGTCCACTTCTAGCCATTTTGAGAAATCTGAGCCCGCAAACCAAAACAATTCCAACCTTTTAGAAAGAAAAATAAAGTGTTCCTTAAATTTAGTCCCCCTCAACAAACAACTCACAATACCAATAACCAACTAGTTTTTGTTAAAGCCACAATCCCCTTTAGCTATGGACACTCGAAAAGGAAAATCACTCCCTTACTTGATACTCTTCATAACATAATGTCCCAACTCTTAGAACAACAAATGATTACCATGCCTCCCCTCAAAACACCCGATCCTAATAATCCTTTACCCTCGAGCTTTAAATCAAATGTTTATTGCCACTATCACCAACAAAATGGACATGACATGGAACAATGTATCTTGTGCAAGACCTCATTGATTCCAGTCATCTTTCCGTTAGAGGTGTTAGTGATCAGAGAAATAAGTTTGTTGCCCCTCCCAACCAAAATTTGAAAATTTTCACCAATCCCATGCCAAAACATAATAATTCATTTTTCAAAGCTAGTGAAACTACAAAGAACGATGTGATGAATTTTGATATAGATGATGATAACAATGATCCTATCGATGAAATGGTGGGAGTGATAGACATCGTTCCTCATAAGGGCTTAACTAAAATCCTCTTGACATTGCTTTCTCCTCTAAGGATATACTTAAACATGCACCAGATGGTCCTCTTTACATAGTTTTCCATATCTATGACAAGCCCACTAATGGGATATTAATAGATCCCGCCTGTGGAGACAATGTGATCGTTGAGGAATTTTTACTCTTGCATGAGCTCTATCAAGATATATACGATAAACCAAAAGCATGGATCAAGACCCATAGTGATTTTGCTTTCCCTATGATGGGATAGATCACTCTTCCCTTAAAAATAGGACCCTAAACATTAGATACTTCATTCTCCATCATCTCGAAGTTGGAAAGATTTTGTGTGAAGCTAGGATACACATGGCTTCGCTCTGTGAAAGAAGTCCCTTCGGGTGTGCATTAATTCTTAAAGTTTCTCTTTGACAATAAAATATTCATTGTCCATCATAGTGGCTTTAACCCTTTATCCTCTAAAGAAAACTTCTCCTTAGATGCCTTCTAGCTCGAGCCTATGGAACCTATAAAACTGAGAGAAGAATTCTTCTTCTTGTCTATTTAAAAGTTTAAGGCAAAGAAGATAGTAGAATTTTCCCTCTGAAACATGTCACCACTCACCACCGAGCCTCCAATCCTTGAAGAAACCATGCTTGAGACTAAACAAGTCCCAAACAACCAAGACCAACCTAAAACATAAAATTCACCTACCTCCTACAAATGACCAAGAGAAAATGAAAACAACCCAATCACATCTAGAGTAAAATAAGTAAACAAAATTAAAGAGAAAGTGGTCGAACATTCTCCTATGGTTCCTTGTGTTCCTCTCCTCGAGGAAGAAAAGAAACCTATGGTTGATCAACTCGCTCCTACACAAATGTAACTTGAAAACAAAACTAAAAGAAATAGAGGTGCTAGGGAGTGTAGGTCTAGATGTCATGTCCTTGATTGCAAGTTACATGAAGAACTAAACAAAGAAATTCAAGATCCAAACTTGACTATTTTGACTATTTCGTTGAATCCTTCCATGGAAACTATCCTTCAACCTCCTATTTTGATTAACCTGGATGAGGATGATGAGGTCACTAAAATTGATGGAGAGGTTGTTGAATATCCAATATACTGAGAGGAGGGTGAATCAGTATATTCCTAAACTTTTTGAACAAATACTGTAAGTGTGAATAAGTAGACAAGGTTAAAACACTTCTTAATAAGATATTATATCAATGATTAAACAAATTGAATCAATTCGAAACAGTAATCAATTGAAAGCGTCATATTTTTCTCTATCCTCAAAGATTTATTAAATCCTGATCACTCTCAGATTGTTTAAGCAAATAAGACTGTTAAAATGACTATCTGAAGAACAAGATGATGATAATGCAATGCTAAATGATAAATCAATTAAACTAGCATGATATTGACATGAAATAGATAATTGTAGCTATAGGAGGCAGCCATGGTTGAAAGCTTGATTGCTTGATGCTTGATGTTTGGATTCCTGCAGAGTAAGAGTGCACAAAGTTAAGATTATCTGGATCCTTTTCATGGTTCAATGAGGTTGTATTTATAGATTTCCTGGCTATAGAAATGTACAGGAAAAGTTTTGAGAGGCTTGGATTCAATCTGGAGAATTGAATGGTGAGAGATGGAGGAGATTGAGAGAAAAATGGAGATTGTCTCTACCCATGAAAACACCAGGAAAGAGAAGAAGAAAGATTGATGGAGGAGGATTGAGAGATCAAATTCCAAATTTGTCTCCAATTTGTCTCCAAAACTTCCCGTGAAGTTTCAATCAATTAATTTTGACATATTTTAGACATGGATTAGACATAGGAAATCTAATTCATTTTTGAGGAAATGTAGATTGGAATATTCCTTGTGCTCTAATTGAAATATTTTTGATTTATTTAAATTAGCAAAAGGGAGATAAATAATTTAATAAAATGAACTATAGGATAGTTGTTTATTAAATTAAATAGAAGAATGTGGCAATTAATCAATAAAGTGTTTTGATCTTTATTTAATTAATTTGAGATTGATGTGATAGAATAAAATAGGGATTTGATAATTAAATCGAACAAAGTATTTAATATTTTTTTATTTAATTAAGATGAGATATTAGAAGAATTTAAATGCGGTGTGAATGTGAACTATTTAAATAAATATTTCTATTTATTCAAACAATAGCGGAAATTAGAACAATTAATCAAATAAATTGTATTTAATTAATCAGATGCTCCAGACCAATTTTAGGTGTATACATTTTTCCCCTCTTCGAAGTGATGTGTTTATGCGTTGCTTCGAAGAAATATTTTGCTGCTTCTGCCAAGATTGATGATGATAAAAAAAATAATTCCATATGCCCCAGACATGCCCCAGATTTTGATTTTCAGATGATTTGATGACAATATGCCCCCTCAGGAGATAAATTAATGATGTCATGATTTTTAGAATTTTTCAAAAATTTGATGATTTTCTGATGATTTCATGTGATTTGATGAAGAAATAATTTATCTCCCGATAAATAATGAAGAAATCTAGCCCACAAATGAGTTTCTAATTAATTTCCTGATAAAATCAATTAAAAGATAATAAAAACCCTCCAAAAATACCTTTCAAAAATTATAAATAGTGCTAAAAGGTCATTTTCAATTCATTTTTACTTTTTGAGTTTAGAAAATCTTTGTGATAAAGACTTTTCTGGCAGCTGGAGCAAGATGCCTATTCCCTTCCACACTCACCGATTCGAGCGTGTTCGATATCACCAACGGTCGGCCACATATGGACCTCCGGTATGTACCCCTTGACCTCCTCGTAATTTGTGATTTTCTATTTTTTTATGCTTTTTAGAGTTTAGGTGTGTTTAGGTCTGTTTTAGCGCTTTGAAGATGCGCTATAGCACTTACAGTCTGATGTAGCACTTTCAGTAGGTGTTGTAGTGCTTTGAGTTTTAGCGCTTGCATTAACAACTCTAGCGCTTTTAGTTTGTAAAGTAGCGCTTTGGGCAATTTAGTGCTTAGGAGTCTAGAAACAGCGCTTTGAAGCATGATTTTAGCGCTCTGAGACTTTCAGTGCTTTGAGTTAGGGGAGTTGCGCTTTCAAGGTCTACTTTAGCACTTCTGGTAAAGCAATGCTTTGACGGACTGTTTTAGCGCTTTAATGCGAAAAAGTACCTCTTCAGAGCACTGAAATAGTACTTTTGGGATTTAGCGCTTTGGGTCCCTGTTTTAGTGCTTCTAGTCATAATTGAAGATTTTGACTTAGTGAACCTTGATTACTTCAATTCCGATCATATCCATTCTTCTGATTAGTATGATTGATAATCCAAATTCTTGATGTTGGATTTGGATGATGTAAATAAAACTAACTCTCATGATAGGCGAGAATAAATCTTATTCTTGATGATCCTCATGATAGGCGAGGAAATGATTCAATATCTGATAAATCTCATGATAGGTGAGATCTAGATAATGTTTTGATGAACCTCATGATAGGTGAGGTTTGTTGATGTTTTGAGAACCTCATGATAAGGGAGGTTTGATGTTCGCCTATGAATTTTGATCGAAAATTCATACCAATTTGTGATAGACTCGATAGTAGAATAACTCTTGATTTCCTGACATAGTTCACTAATTTGTTGATTTTCTTGTTGTGATGATAGGAGCGTCTAGGTACTCTCCAGATGCGAGAGAGGTTTCCTCAGATGATAGATTTGATACCTCATCTAACACCGCATGAGCTTCAAGTGATAGGTCATTGTGGTCTGACTAACTTATTTGATATGCCCCAGATTAGGATTAATCAGGGTCTGTTGATTGCGTTGGCTGAGAGGTGGCATAGTGACCACAATACCTTTCACCTACCTATTGGTGAGATGATGGTCACACCTAAGGATGTGTGGCGTATTTTGCGTATTCCATTCATAGTTGAGATAGTCGTGTATGATTCTCACAGGACCAGCGGTAGAGATGCTCTTCGTAGAGTTTTTCAAGATCAAGACATAGAGCGTCCAAGTGTTCGATGGCGGAGGATTGCAGATTCCTATGCGACATTACCAGTAGTGCTGGTTGGATTCATTGGAGGTTTCCTTTCCCCTGATCGTAGGTCAAAGGGATTCCTCGTCAGTTGGGGTAGGACTCTTGAGAGCATGATGGTACATGGTACCAGATATGCATGGGGGATGTGCATGCTAGCGCATCTTTATCATGATTTACACTCGGTCGTGTATCTTGGAGCGAGGAGTTTATCAGCAAGGATGATCCTATTATAGGTGTGGGCATGGGAGCACTTTGCTATTTCTCGACCTTTTCTAGTTTTTGACAGACCAACCGACAGACCATATGTTTTTTGATATAGTGGTCGGTTTACATAGGCCCGGATGGGCAAGTTAGAGCATTGGAGATGGGTATTTGATGATACAGAGACCGTTATCTTGTGCCCCTACCTTGACTGTGAGGAGTGGGATGAGGATGGTATAGTGTTGGGATTTCTTTGTGATTCTATGTACCTCATCGATCGGACACCATTTGTATTAGAGAGATTCTTGCTCTGTCAAGTATACAGATAGTATGGTATTGTTTAGTGCATGCCATAGGGAGTTGCCCATTATGCGAGGCGACGAATGGACGTTCCTGATTGGGGTTCGTGTCTGTCCTATGATCTGATAGTAGAGGAGTATCGTGCACTGCAACCATCACCCTGGGACATGCAGAGAGACATTGCAGTGGCGTCGGTTACTGAGGATTATGCCGCATTCCTGGCCTTGGTTCCACATGCACGTATCACCATTCCCAATGAGTTAGTACCTTTATGTGTGCAGGACGATGTGGTAGAGGGTCTTGCAGATAGTGGTGGTGGAGAGGATTCTTCATCCAATAGTAGCTCAAAGAGTAGCAGTAGTTCGGGCAGCAGTAGTAGTGATAGTGATGGTAGTAGTGGAGGTGACAGAGGGGCAGGGCCAGCCAGCAACAGTGCACCTTCTTCCAACAGGCCTTGCAAGATGCAAGCAGTGACAGTGTCTTCGACGAATTAGCAGAGACAGGTAGCTGGGCTCCAGGCACAGGTCCAAACTTTATAGGAGTAGTTGGTACAGGCTCGGGGTATGCTTGTGCAGACCCAGACTCATATGCAGGCACAGGCTCAGGCTCATGCCCAGGCTTTAGCATAGGTACAGGGACAGTTGACTGCCATACAGACGTAGGTGGCTACTCTGACAGCTGAGAGAGACAATGCTTGGCAAATTTCCGAGAGGGCACAGGAGAGAGCCGAGACCTTATAGAGAGTTGCCGATGGTAGCTCAGTTTTAGATTATATGAGAGAGGTTTTGCAGGCTGCCCGAGAGGTAGAGTTCTGTAGAGGTTGATATCATGATGCAGTGCCTACCGAGCGCTGAGTCAGTTATACCCCGTTGAGATCTGGGCGGACACATACACAGACAGTGAGCGAGGTGGTGACACAGCCTTTACGCAGAGATCCCCGAGATCGTGGTCCTTCTGGGGGTGGTACAAGTCATGTCAGGCCCGCACACTCTAGCAGTAGTAGATCATAGATGCTACAATGAGCCTCCATGATGTATAGTATGATGTAGCTCATTGTATGATGATGTATTTTTAGACCAGACTTCATTGTATACTTGACACTTTGATATATTTATATGAGATGCATTTGATGTGATATGATGATGGTTTATGATTTCTAATGTGATGGATGCATTTATTATGTGATGTATGCAATATGCGATGATTTTATTTCAAATGTGATGATGTAATGATAAATGTATGAATTCCTAAATGATAATTGATAATGATAATGATGTAATGACTTGCATTTATTTTATGTAAATGAAATGTATGGATACACGGATGTATGAATAACATAATGATAATGATGATGATGTAATGATGTTTTATAATGATATAAATGATGAAAATGATGTAATGAAATTGCATGATGTATTTGATATTTGTATATTTATGATTCAAAAATGTATGAATGATGAAAATTTTAATGATGAGATGATGATTTGTAACTATATGGTAAATGATGATGATTTTGGATTTTATGTCAAGTATACTCAGTAATGTTTGTAGAAAAGATAATTATTGATTTGGAATCCTTTGTGCAACACATACTCTACAAATAATGAATTTATTTATGAATGCAATCTAATTTAATCATGCAATGATATGAAACTAGATGTCATTTTAACAGTCTTTTTGTACTTGGTATCATCATAGAGCTTTTATTGGATGTTGAAAGTGAGTACAAGCGTCGATGGTTGTGTTAATCCAATGACAACCTGAGTATTACTTTCATGATTTTTGATATTGCAATCGAACACAAGCATCTAGGTATAATTGAACTTAGATGACCTGAGTGCTCATTGCGTAAACAGGTAGAGATAATCATTTGAGTGTGTGA
Source organism: Sequoiadendron giganteum (assembly GCA_007115665.2). NCBI lineage: Eukaryota > Viridiplantae > Streptophyta > Pinopsida > Cupressales > Cupressaceae > Sequoiadendron > Sequoiadendron giganteum. The sequence goes on from CM021104.1 coordinate 672,423,374, forward strand.
ATTATGAATGTCATCGGTGATACATTTGCATAGCACATCCCCCGACAATTCACAAATTTATATGATTTATCGTACAGAAAACAGACAATAAAAATATCATTATTTTTCCTTCTTTCTCTAGTTCAATACATCATTGAGTTACTCCAAAGAAATGATAATCAAAAAGTACAATTTATCCATTGTTTACTTAGAGTGTTCCATTCATTATTTAGATTTTAGATCATCCATCCTGATTTTGTGATGTTTTTGGATTTTCTTGATTTTGACTAATAGACCTAACCTACTAACCTATCTTAGGGGTCTCGAGGGCTGATCAAAGATTGCCTACGTTACACACGCAGAGACCACGTAGTTCGATTGACACGGACCTTTTTTTTTTGGATTTTTCTCATTTAGACTTACCTTTTTGACATGTTTTTGTATTTTTGATACGATATGGATGGCTGGTGCTTTTCTAATGATGATTGATATTGCACTTTGATTTTGGTTTTGGTTTTCTACCATACTGTTGTGCTCTTAGGTGAAAATTGATATGTTTATATTTCCCCTAGTGATATCCAGATGTTGCCCCCAAGCTATGGAGTGATATGTTGACCCTGTGCCATGATTTTGATAATGGATGTAATGATGACCAGACAAATGATATGATATGAATTGATACTGAATTTCAGACGAATGATCCTGATATGTTCATAATAGATGGGAAGGATGATCTTAGAATCACATATGACACCTGTTTCTAGGTTTTCACCATATGCTTTGATTACACCCTTTTTTTTTTGTATTTTTCACATTTTTCTATTTTTCTTTCTCTTTTTTTTTTGTATTTTCTATTCTTTTTTTTATTTTTGCGTTTGCTAAGATGCTTGTTTGCTAGGTTTTCACCAAGGAAACAATTTTCAGAAGTTTTGCCCCGTGCACTAGGAGATTTTAACAATAGAATTTTCTGAGATGAATACTATTGATAGGTTCATCAAACAGATCCCCTTCTAACATTGATAGCTGATATCCTCCTGATCCATACACTGATATGACGAAAAATGGACCAAGCCAGTTAGGCTCAAATTTTCCTTTCTTTTCTCTATCCTGTTGATTCCTAGGGTTTTCCTTTAGCACCAAGTCGCCAACCTAAAAGACCCAGGGTTTTACCATATGATTGTAACTTCTTGACATCCTCTATTGATAAGCTGTTAGATGATTAACATCTTGTTGACAACACTCGTCTAGCAATTCTAGTTCTTGCAGTCTAGATACCCTATAGTCTTCATCTGAAATGATACCTCTAAATGATACACGAAGGGATGGAATTTCAACTTCAATGGGCAATATGGCTTCTGATCCATATACCAAAGCAAATGGTGTAGCTCATGTTGGTGTTCTAATGCTTGTTCTATAGGCCCATAGTGAAGGGTTGAGTTGAACATGCCAATCACGTCCAACATCGTTAACCATCTTTTTGAGAATTTTGAGTATGGTTTTGTTTGAGGCCTCTACTTGGCTGTTCCCTTGAGGATAGTACAGTGTTGAAAAATGATGTTGGATGTGGAACTTATCACATAGCTCTTGGACATCTTGATTCTTGAAAGGTCGTCCATTATCAATGATAATGGATTGAGGGATACCATACCGACATATTATGTAGTTCAAGATGAAAGAAGAAATTTGCTTCCCAGTGATGGTAGTAAGAGGTACTGCCTCTATCCATTTCGTGAAATATTATGTAGCTGTTATAATGAACTTGTGTCCATTAGATGAAGATGGATTTATTTTCCCTACCAGATCCAAGCCCCATTGACAAAAAGGCCATGTTGATGTGAAGGGATGCAGTTCTTGTGCTGGTGCATGAACTAGATTGCTGTGAACCTGACATTTTTGACATTTCTTGACAAACTGATATGATTCTTTCTCCATGCATGGCCAATAATATCCCGAATGGAGGACTTTCTTAGCTAGAGTTATTCCACTCGAGTGAGTACCACAAATACCCTCATGAACTTCTCATAGGGTCATTTTAGATTTGTTGCGTTCTAGACATCGGAGTAGGGTACCATCAAGACCTCGACAATAAAGGACATTTGTGATTAAAGTATGTCGGGCGGATTGGTGGATAAAGTTTCATTTTTGGTTCCTAGAAAGATATGGAGGAAGAATATCATCTTTCAGGTAAGCATAGGTTTTTTTTTAGATGGAGGGTTCAGTGGTTTCTAGATGGCATATGGTAGTGGATTATGATTGATAATGGGAAGGACATGATACTTCTTCTACCATAAACTCATAACAAACACGCTTCTCAGGCAATTGTAGTAATGAAGCAATTGTAGCCATAGCATCTGCATCTTTGTTCTCTACTCTTGGAATCTGATCAAACTTGATACTGACAAAAGACTGTTTTAGATTATCTATTTGTTGCTTGTAGGGCATCAAATTTTCATCTTTTGTTTGATACTCATCATTGACTTGGTAAATAACCAGTTGAGAGTCCCCATATACCTGTAAATCCATGATTTTCCATTGAATTGCTATCTTGACCCCAATAATCAATGCTTCATACTCTGCCACATTATTTGTACACTGAAACATGAGTCTATATGATTTCAGAATTGTGCATCCCTGGGGGGGAGATGAACAAAATCCCTACTCTTGATCCTCGTTGTGTATACGATCCATCTAAATATAGTATCCATTGTTGGCGCATTGCTATCATGATGTCTGCATCTGGAAATTCCATTGTCATTGGGTGATCATCTAGTAGAGGAGCTTCAGCTAGTTGTTTAGTGATTTCTTGTCCCTTGATTTCCTTTCTCTTGACATATTGAATGTCGAATTCACTTAGGAGCATAACCCATTTCGCTAGTCTACCTGTTAAGGCAGCTTTACTTAGTAGATACTTCAAAGGGTCGATCTTTGCAATTAACCTAATTGTGTGAGTTAGCATGTAGAATCTCAACTATCGAGTAGCAAACACCACTGCTAAGTAAAAATTTTCTATGAATGTATAGTTTATTTCATAGCCATTTAAATTTCTACTGATGTAGTAGATGGCGCACTCTTTCCCTTCATAGTCCTCTTGTGCTAATAGTGCCCCCAAAGAGATATTTGTCATGGCAATGTACAAAATGAGAGGCCTTCCTTCCATTGGTGGCATGAGAACGGGCGGTGACATTAGATATAGCTTGATTTGATTGAATGTTGTTTCACATCCCTCATCCCATTTGAAAACTATATTCTTATGCAATAGATGATTAAAAGGATGACTTTTGTCTGCCAGCTGGGAGATGAATCATTTGATTGATTGAAGTCGTCCTTGTAGTGATCTGAGCTGGCTGATATTCTTACGAGGTGGCATCTCCATAATTTCTTTGACTTTTGTTGGATCCACCTCAATGCCCTTTTCTGAAACAATGTACCCTAGTAGTTTTGCTGATGTAACCCCGAAGACACACTTCTTAGGGTTTAACCTGACATTGAATTTCTCCATCCGCATGAAGATTTTGTCTAGGATAAGTAGATGTCCTTCCCTTGTAGTAAATTTTTCCAAGATGTCATCCACATAATCCTCCATGAAAGTGTGCATCATATCATGGAAGATTGTCGTCATTGCTCTTTGATAAGTGGCTCCTGCATTCTTTAGACCAAATGGCATGATGTTCCAGTAGAAGGTTCCCCATGGACATGTAAAAGCCGCCTTTTCTTGATCTTCTGGAGCTATTCTTATTTGATTGTACCCAGAGAAGTCATCCATGATTGATAACATGACATACCCTACCATCAAGTCCATAATGATGTCTATATTTGGAAGTGGAAAATCATCCTTCGAGCATTCTTTATTGAGGTCCCTGAAATCTGTGCAGATTATGATGTTGTTTTCTAGCTTTGAAATAGGTACTATGTTAGATATCCATTCAGCATAGTCTATAGACCTTATGAATTTAGCATCCAATAATTTCTTTAATTCTGACTTTACCATCAATGCGATGTGAGGATGCATTTTTCTTAATTTTTGCTTAATAGGCTTGATTCCTGTTGGCAAAGACAAATGATGCATAAGCAGATTTGGATCTAATCCTGGCATATCATAATATGACCAACCAAAGTTGATGCTTCTTGCTGTAAAGAAATTGATAAATTCCGGTCTCTCTTGATCAGTCATTGATTCTGCTAGATGTAGAACTTTTGCCTTCTCTTCTGTGCCAATGTCCACTGATTGTGTAGGTTCAACCAGAACTGATGATCTCTCATGATAATGTTCTAGGAGAGTGCCAAATCTTCCATCCTTCAGTGCCTCAGAAAGGCTTTCACCGTTGGATGCATTCTTTATTTTTACTTTTTCCAAATCTAATGCTGCCATAGAATGGTTTTCACCATTAGATCTATTTTCCCTATTGTCAATTTTGCAACTAGAAGATTTGACACCCTCCTGTTGAGTTGTATTGTTATGAGTACTATAGATAGCATTTGTATCAGGTTCAATATGACATAGGAAATGCATGATGGCATCATCATTTGCAAATTTTGGTACAGTCAAAGGTTCAATAGGTTCCAAATCAATAAGTTCTGGATAGATTAATGGCATGGTATCATCAGATTGATTTAGGTCAATGGAAGTAAGGGTGAGGACAGCAATATCATCATGATTTTCATTTGGGATATCGAGATCCATGATGGTATCCTCTTCGAAATCATCTAGTTCACTCAAATAATGTGCGTCGTCACTAGAGTCATCGATATTTAGTGATCCTGTGATGAATGGTCTAGACCCAAAGCCTTGGCCCTCCTCATGTGTAGGTGTATATTTTTGAATCACATCGACTGGAATATCAATGAAAATTAGATCACAAGGTAAGGCCCACTCGTATTCATTTGAGTCTGTTTCAGAACCATCTCTAAAGTGAAGGATATTTTCTACAACCGTCTTTTTTAGCTCCTGTTTCTCTTCTTCAGAGTATCCTAGTCCTGGATTTTCTTTTCTGTGGAGAGTGAGAGGTTTGATAGGTTTTGTGATTCCTTCCTTTCTTAATCCTACAGGTCCTTGTCCTTCATAACCCATCTTTTCAAGAATAGCCTTTCCTTTTCCATACTTTTCTATGTTGATGTTAACATTTTTGATACCAATCTCTGATGTTGATGGTTCTTCATCCTTGTATAGCCAATCCAAGACTGCTTTGTTGTCTGTTTCTTCTGCTATGGTTCCAGATTTTACAAATGTTTCTTGAAGAACTGTGCTAGGTAAAGATGTTGGAGGTTTGATCATTGATGGTTGACCATATTTCCTAAGAGATGGCATTAATTGTGATAAGTTAAATGATTGCTCCACTGAGTACTGTCCCATTCCTTTATCTATCAACTGAACTTGCTTTTGAAATTTGTCTAATAGAGAAGTTTGTGTATCGGATTGTTTGTTTCAACATGACTTGTTTCTTTTTCTTTACCTTTCTTTTCCACCCACTTGGTAGTGATACTCAGACATTTTTCTTCCTTTGATGTCTTTGAACTTGAAGCTTCCCTGTTGTGAGGGACAAAGGTGTCTTGAGATATTCTCAATGTGTCACAATGTTGTGGATGATTATAATCAGTAGCTATAGTCACCTCTTGTCCGTTTATAGAAACTTTAGGCATTGATGGTATGTAGAACGTACGGCCTGCATTTCATGAATCCAGGGTCGTCCTAAGAGTATGTTGTATGTCAACTCTCTTTCCAACACTTGACATGCTATATGTTTCATCATGGGTCCCACTTGAATGGGTAATACAATTAAACCTTGGGACGATCTTTCCTCCTCATCATATGCTTTGATGGTCATTTTCCTTCGAGCATCAATAGCGTTGTCGGAATATCCTAGTGCACGGACTAATTTGAGGATGCAAATGTTCAGACCAGCTCCCCCATCTATTAGAACTCTCTTAACGCGATGATTATGGATACATACTTCGATATGCAACGTTGTGTTATGTAGATGGTTTAATGAGACATCATCCTATTCAAAGACTGACACACAATGCGGGGTAGTTATGTGTCCCACCATAGCTTGGAATTGACAAACATCTAGATTCTTTGGTACGGTTGTGGCAAGTAATGCTTGTTCGAGAACTTCTTTATGTGATGGTGACAACTTAAGGAGTTCCAGTATCGATATTTGTGCAGGGATGTTTTACAATTGATCAATAATATTATAATGAGATTGAGGCATAGCCACATGTTGAGATCCCACTCCTTTTAATACTACCTTGGCTTGCCCCCTAGTCATGACATTTGTCGGTTGATGTTCTTGATTATCTCAAGGGGTGTTTTTCATTTGATTGATAACATCATAATGTGATGGAGGTGGGACTGCATGTGTGGAGCCAATTCCTTTTAACATTACCTTAGATTGTCCCTTAGTTAATGCATTGGCTGGTTGATGTTCTTGATTTTATCTTATTTTTAAGACATTTATTTGATTATCAGAGTCTTGCATGCTTGGGAGTAAATCCAAAGAGGTAATGTTGTTGGTTTCCTTTTCATCAATGTTATCACTAACTGCATGATTATGTTTGACTTCAGATAGACACAGGATTGTTGTTTCATAGAGATGATTGGTGTTCTTTCCTTTGCTATTTGAGGATGATGCACCTTTGTCATAATTGGGCAAAGGATCTTTGAAGGCCGAATGATCATTGTTATTTTGAGGTCCTTCCACATACACTTTGTTGCTATCCACCAAATCTTGTACTGAATGTTTCAACTCCATACAGTCATTGGTTCTATGACCCTTTTTGCTATGATAGTTGCAATAATTAGCATCATTCCACCATGATGGTTTGACTTTTGGATCCCAGAACCTAGCTTCCCATGCAGTGAGAAGGCCTCTGGTAACTAGTTCCTTCATTGTTGATTCCATTGATTGACCCAAAGGTGTGAACCTTCACCGATTTGATAGTTTTTGATACGACTGTGGTTTTATGATTTCATTGCTTTGTATGGTATTTGACTTGACATTTTGCTCATTGTTTTGATTCTTTGATGTGGATGCGGTCAAGTTGAAAACTGGTTTGACGTTTTGGGGATCATTCGTTGTTTCACTTGTGTTTCGATTCTTTTGCCAAAATTTTGGCTTCTCACCGCTTGAGTATTGATTTGAGGAGTTACTTGTATTGTTTGTTTTATCATTAAAATGCTTGATAATTCCTCTCTTGACTAATGCCTCTTCGATTTTAAGACCATTTTTTATCACTTTTGCAATGTTGGAGGACATTGTAGTTCCAATCTATAACTCATTTCTTCTGTCACGTTTTCAATAAAAAACTCCATCTTTTCCTCTTAAGGAATGGACCTAGGATATCTAGTGAACAAGCATCACCATCTTTGGAGAAAAGACAAGAATGTTTCTCCCTTGTTTTGTTTTAGATTGTAAAGATCTTTGATAGTAACATCATGTTGGATGTTGAATGAGTATTGAGAGATAAATCTGTTGACGAGTTCCTCAAAAGTTTTGATACTTGGTTTTAACTTCGAAAACCATTCCATGCATGATCCTCCCAAACTCCTTGGGAATAATCTCATTAAAAAAGTTTCTTCTTGCACAAACTCAAGACTCATTGTTTTAAATTCTCTGATATGATCTATGGGATCTGTTCTTCCATTATACTTATCGTATTTTGGGATCTCATAATGTCTAGAAAAAGGTATCAAGCCGACTGTTGCGTCGAAAGGATAAGGACAAATGTCCTATATCGCATATCGCTTGGTAGTCCCTTTCGTCATATCTTGTATTTGTTGCTATAACATTTGCATCTGTGATGTTAAAGTAGCAACCGGATCTATTGTTTGTGTTGTTTGTGGTGTCTCAGTTTCATTCATTTCAAGTGTTTCTTTCAAACAGTTTACATCAAAATCTTTTGGAATTTTTGCCCCCGATTCAGCTAACATTAAAAGATATTTCTCCATATCTTGTTCTAGAATTTTTTCCATAAATATGTGAAACTTGGGATCTTGTTGAGCCACTTGGATATCTTCCGAAGTTATTTCATTCTTATCATTGCGGTTCAGATTGTTCCAAGGATTTTCTTCTACCATTTCTTGTGATTTTAAAATTTCTTGCTCTAAAAGTCTCTATTTTTGGTACCTAGTTAAGATTGGCATACAAACTTTTGCCCTTTCTTCTGAAATGTTGATCTTATGTGCAGGATAGTCTCAATTGAACCTTTTTAAACAAAGTTGAATAAGATGACTGATCTTATTGATGAGACAATATTTAAAAAGTTAATTACTATACTTTGTTTCGTGATGAAGGATGATAGTATCCTAATAATGAAACTTTAGTGTAGTAATTGATTGTGTATTTGATGTTGACACTTGTAATTTGCAAGATCTTGTTTCAGTTGATAAGTTTGGAAATTTGTATAAACCTTTCTGACTTTGGTTCCTAGACAGTGATTCTGATAAGAAGAAATTTGATTCTGATGAAAAATGTGGATAAAATGACAGACTGATGGATTGGTAAAAATTTTGAACTCTTTGTTTTAAAAGCACTAAAACAGAAGCCAAAAGCGCTATTTCCCAAAAGCGCTTGAACAGAATCCAGAAGCACTGAAATAGGTGACCGAAGCGCTATTTTGACAGAAGCGCTGAAATAGTGCCCGAAAGCGTTGGAAAAAATGATAGAAGCGCTACTTCCCAGAAGCGCCGAAACAAAACCCAAAAGTGCTGTAAAAAGTGACAGAACCGCTAAAATAACGATTGTAAGCGCTAAAACAGTGTCCGAAAGCATTGTTTCACGAAAGCTCTAGAATAGTGACCCGAAGCACTGAAACAGGTTTTCCAAAATGCTAAAAAAACAAGACTTTTTAAGACTTTTTATTGCAAAATTTGATCTGGTCTTGTTGCATACTATATCAGAGATTGTGAAAGATAAGAAGGATTAATCCGCTGACTATGGTTGTGGAATTGTGTGAGAGCTCTCCTCTAGAAGAAGGCTCGTGAGTAGAGTGGCTCTACTGCGTAATCTAATGTGTGACCCCTAGTAAAATCGTGATATATGTGGATGAATGTTCTATGTTGTAAAAAGAGTTTCCAATTTTGATATAGAAAACGTTGTTTTCTCAATTTGTTTCTATAACCAAGAGGTTTTTGGGGTTTTGTGACTTTGATTTTTCTCTTGAGAAACATGGTGGACTTCCACTTTCATAGCATGGATTTTCTGATTTTTGTTGACTTGACGTTTTCAGGATGATCTTTAATCTGATTTAAATGAATTTGTGAAAACACTGCAATCAATTTTGAATAAGTGTTTTAAAATTGAAAAGATCGTGTATGTTCAAAAATCACGAATGATTTTTATTGATTTTGACGGGTTGTTTTGACATTTGTACACAAATCAAACAGACTCACACTTAAGGACAAGTAGGTCATCATTATACTCACAGCCCACATCTTGAATTACATTGACTCACACAACAGTGTCACCGCCTAGAGGGTGCCCATGTTTTTGTCGTTGCTAGGCACGTACTCAAAGTGACGGAAGTGGATACCGAATCCCTTGAGCAAGTGGTCCTTGGTAATTATATGGTGAGTGTCTTGGGGGAAGATTCTTCCCACCCCTTGCACCGTGAGTATGACAATGTATGGATACTGACTCGATGAGAAACTACTCTATGGTTCATAGATAGGGTTTCGTTCGGTGTGGCAAATAGATAAACTCCCTCAGGAGACCTCCCAATCTTTAGAACAAAGATTTTGGGGATGGTTATCTTTCCTACTACCATCAAGTTGGACTTTCATCAACAACTTGCATTTTTATTATAGTGGGTTGGAAAACCTTGCTTTGGTTGTTCCCACTTAGGTCATTCCCGTAGGGTGAGTACTTTTTCCCACTATGGCAGGCTTGCTAAAGGATTTAATAAAGCATAAATGACATGAAATAAAAGTGAATTTGGCACTTTGGTCACCTAGTTAAGGGGAGAGAATAAGCCTAATCACCACAATCACAGCATATAAGTTTGTTCTATTTTAAAAGCCCAAAAATAAATTTTCTAATCTATGTGAAGGTGTTGCTTCACAGAAATCATGATGTTCTTTTTAACTTCTATTGTAAAAATGAGGTGACTATCCTCGGATTGATAGATTTGCTTTAAGAAAAACAAGAAAGTGACTATCCTAGGATTGATCAATTTTAGAAACTTTGAAGTGGCTATCCTAGATTGATCAATTTTAGAGAACTTTGAAGTGACTATCCTAGATTGATACGTTTTAGTCCAACTGTGAAAAAAAAATTAAAATCTGACCGTGGATGCGTTAGATCCAGACTAATTTTACAAAAGTGTTGGAATATTGCACCGAAGCACTGAAACAGTTACCTGATGCGCTAAAACCCGAAAGCGCCGAAACAGGGTACCGAAGCACCGAAGTTTGACATGGAAGTGATAAATTACCCGATGCGCTAAAACAATGACCGTATGCGCTAGAACAGTAACTAGAAGCGCTAAACCGAAAGTGCTAAAACAGCGACCAGAAGTGATAAAAATTTTAACAGAAGCACTACAAAAAAAATACGCCGAGAACCTGCAAGACACTTTCCAGAAAATTGATAATTTTGATAAAACTGGGGTTAATGCCCCATGGTGGGCGCCAAATTGTAAGTTTGAATAAGGAGACAAGGTTAAAACACTTCTTAATAAGATATTATATCAATGATTAAACAAATTGAATCAATTCGAAACAGTAATCAATTGAAAGCGTCATATTTTTCTCTATCCTCAAAGATTTATTAAATCCTGATTGCTCTTAGATTGTTTAAGCAAATAAGACTATTAAAATCACTATCTAAAGAACGAGATGATGATAATGCAATGCTAAATGATAAATCAATTAAACTAGCATGATATTGACATGAAACAGATAATTGCAGCTACAGGAGGCATCCATGGTTGAAAGCTTGATTGCTTGATGCTTGATTTGTGGATGCTTGATGTTTGATGTCTAGATTCCTACAGAGTAAGAGTGCACAAAGTTAAGATTATCTGGATCCTTTTCTTGGTTCAATGAGGATATGTTTATAGATTTCCTGGTTGTAGAAATGCATAGGGAAAGCTTTGAGAGGCTTGGATTCAATCTGGAGAATTGAATGGTGAGAGATAGAGGAGATTGAGAGAAAAATGGAGATTGTCTCTACCCATGAAAACACTAGGCAAGAGAAGAGGAAAGATTGATGGAGGAGGATTGAGAGATCAAATTCCAAATTTGTCTCCAAAACTTCTCGTGAAGTTTCAATCAATTAATTTTGACATATTTTAGACATGGATTAGACATAGGAAATCTAATTCATTTTTGAGGAAATGTAGATTAGAATATTCCTTATGCTCTAATTCAAATATTTTTGATTTATTTAAATTAGCAAAAGGGAGATAAATAATTTAATAAAATGAACTATAGGATAGTTTTTTATTAAATTAAATAGAAGAATGTGGCAATTAATCAATAAAGTGTTTTGATCTTTATTTAATTAATTTGAGATCGATGTGATAGAATAAAATAGGGATTTGATAATTAAATCGAACAAAGTATTTAATTTTGTTTATTTAATTAAGATGAGATATTAGAAGAATTTAAATGTGGTGTGAATGTGAACTATTTAAATAAATATTTCTATTTATTCAAACAGTAGAGGAAATTAGAATAATTAATCAAATAAATTGTATTTAATTAATCAGATGCTCTAGACGAATTTTAGGTGTATACAAATACCATCCAATTAATCCAAAGCATATGATGATTAAGATAAGTAGAAGCATCAATAGAACATGAAGCACAAAACACAAGAGACACCAGAATTTTTACATGGAAAACCCTAAATGGGAAAAGCCATTGTGAGGATTAACTCACAATATAGTATAACCGGTTATAAGATATTACTAAGGGGTGGCTCATTGCCAGGACTCACTATCTAGAACGAGAGGCTCACTGCCTATAGAATTGAAGTAACAAAATGGCTAACCGCCAGACTTGAACTGATGAAAGTACACAATTGCAGATTAAGTTCCTTTATAGTTCAGGAAATTTGCATGCTAGCATATCACTCTTCACTCTTTTCACTTCCACATATAATCTTCTAATACTCGCTCACACCAACTCTAATGCAATATCTTCAAAAACATATTATATATATATCTGATTGTCCATAGATAACAATCAGGTCGGCTTCACAAGTCTTCTTGACAATAATTCAAATGTGTGGCAAACGACAACATGTCAGCATGGATTACATAGACAAAATTTAATCCATTATATCTTCAACCACTTGATAGGTCAGCCAACAATATACCTAATAACAAAATTGTAATCAACAAAATGATACCGGTGATAACCATGAGCATCTGTACGCATGAGTTCCTTTCCATGAATACATTTATCTATTGCAGACCATTTCCCAATTTAAACTAAAGTAGCAACTATTTACCAAATGGGAATCCAGAGCAAAATACCAGAGGATGATCCTGTATTATCAATTCAAAATACCAAATTAATACGACTTTAAGTCTTGTAGTTGCAACTCATATATCATGGTGACATCAATGACAATAAAAATATTATCAAGAGTTAAGATCTTCTTCATTCTTCCAACAATCTCCCCGTTTTTCATTGATGGCAACATGTTCCAAAAGAATTTACATATATCCTAAATACATAATATGCTATATTTCTCTTTCCACTTCTCTCCCCCTTAGACGTCAAGGACAAAGGTTTACAAAAACATGAAAGATATGTAGATAGCGTCCACATAGAATCAAACTATCAAGCTCCCCCTGAGGAGTTATCTCAAGTAGTGTAAAAATAGAAAAAAATTACCTAGAGGAGGGAGCACTTTTCAGTTCTTGAAGAATTCCTTCCCAAGCCGCTTTGCCAATCTCCCAACTCTGCTTAGCAGATACTATAATTTTGTTCAAAGAATCTAAAGTAATCAAACTTTCTTCAACTTTATCCGGAGCATCCGAAGTCAGATTGATCTTATCCAAATTTTTTGCATTAGCTACCAGAGCATACTCCATCCTCACATTATCACCAAGCAAGCCAAATTTTCAGATTATTCCTTCCTTCTACTTTTGTAACATGAAAATATTTTCCCTATGCACAGAAATAGCATTCCAAGTTAATATGTCTTTGTCGATGGATAGATTGTAGGTACTGGAGATGGTGGTCAATTAGGACTCAATGGAGTCCATGAGATTTTTTATGCTTTGGATGGCATCAAGCAACCTTATATAATAGGAAAACACAGAATTAGCTTTAGATTCACAAGCCTTTACAGATTCAAGGCTCTTCTCTACATTGGTATGTGCCAAGGCATGTTTTTCATGAAGGATCAATAGCCTTTTCTCATTTATTTTCTCTTCCACATCCTTTTTTATTTTCTTAACAAGTCCTATGGAATGTTCCTTGAAGGAGTCCAATAGAAGCTTCAAGTTCTCAACCGGAGAGAGAAATGTATGTATAGATGTTTCAACTGTGACATCCTACAAGGCCTTAATTGCATCTTCAATGAGATCAATTCCTTTTTGATGCATTTCTAAGACTTCTCTTCTATTGGATGCATGAAACACATCACCTAATACCATTTTGTGTACAAAATAAATCTTGTTCATATCTGCATAACCTTGATTAATTGGAAGTTGCAGAAGTTACAGGGGAATTACCGATTGGAATATGATCTACTCAGACAACAACCCCTTTAAGATATCATCACCAGAGGAATATTCTCTAGTAATATTTTGTGATTCTAAAACTTGTTGGGTATGTGCAATATCATAATGGAAAAAACAGGCCCTTAAGTGGCAATAAAATTCGAAAAATCAGAGTTAGGCAATTTGACGTAAAAATTTGAATAAGTTATCTATATTATTTACAAAATATGTAAGAATAGAATCTGTATAAAATTGAAAGTAGTTTCTAAACTACTAGGTTTATTTAAAAAATTAAAAAAAATTATTTGGTGAAAATTTGAAATTTCAATGCAGTAGTACTTAAATTTCAAGGAAAAATAAACAATAGGTGTCTGTTTTACCACCCTAACCAAAATAAAATGATAATATTTTTTTATAAGATTTTAGATATAAGTAGGGGACTCATGTCTCAATGTGATGCATATTTTTTTGTAATTTTTTTTCAAGTAAATAATTAATTATTATTTTTTTATTACAAAATTTTAAAAATATAAAAACTCGTATGTCTAACCACCTTAACCTGGTCAAAACTTCATGAAATTCAATATTTTTTTTTTGTAATCATACAGTATGTGAAGCATAGAATTTGATGCATGTTTCGGATTCAAAATATGTGATACCATTTGAAAGTTATAGATGTTTTTCAATTAGCCTATCAATCAAGACTTTAGTCATAATTCAAATAGAAAATGAATAATAATATTTTATTATTATCAAAGTAAAGCATAATTTATATAGTGGAAAGCTGAGAATCTCCTTTAAAAACTCTTGTTGTTTCATTAATTTTGGGTAAAAAAAAAGTCGTCAGCCACATGGGTCATCATATCACTTAGATATCGCCACGTTTTGGCCCATCATGATCCTGCACATACCCTGTTGGGACACTTCTTCATTCTTTCCAGTAGTGTCATCTGATTCCTTATTTTTGTTTTCATCTTATTCCTCTTCTTTTTCTTCCTCTGTATTCTCTTCCTCTGCATTCTCTTCCTCTGCATTCTTTTCTTCCATCTTTTTTTCTTCTAAATTTTCTCCTTCTACCTTTTCTTCTTCTATTTTATTTTTATCTTTTTCTTCTTCCCTCTTCTCTTCTTCTGCTTTATTTCTATGTCATTCTTCAAGTTGTACCGAATGGGTAACATAATGAACTTCTACTTCAACATTTTCTTCAACATTTTTTTCATTTTCCTTTCCAGATTCTCATTAGCAACATTGATTTCCAGTAGAACATCTATACTACCTCTTTCTGGAAGGGTATTGGTATCATTTGTTTTCAAAGGTACATTATCATTAGCAGCACTAGAAGGAGGTTCTTCCACAACTTTTGTAGAGGTTTCTTTTCTAGATTCAGGTGCTAAACTGGATGCACCAATCATTCCATACTTTACTGCTATATTCTTGATAGTACTTGTTGTTTCCTTCCTTATCCTTTTGATTTCCTTTTTGTCTTTTGTCATCAGAGTATTAAATCTTCTTTTTACCCTAAACATATTAGCACATATCTATTTCAAGGTTTCTAGATCACTCAGAGATAGAGAGGATGTAATTTCTTTATGTGCTTTATTTCTTATTTTCTCTTCTAGCTCAATTTCCTCTGCTCTTCTCTTCATTACAATTTCCCACAAATTTTCAGTTACATCACTCTTAATGTTGTCCCATTTATCTTCCAAAATGATGACATATTTTATGATAGCCAATATTATTGTTTCCTTATCATCTTCTCCTACTAAATCATACACTTTTGTTGTGGATTTCACCATGTTTTCTTGATTTACCAAATTATTCACCAAAACATCCAACTTTAGAGGGGAACTAGGTCTTACCGGAGAGGTGTTGTGTTCTTCTTGGTCCCATGATACTTCTTCTACAACCTTGGCCTTCTTTGCATCACTAACATTTGTTCATCAACATCCTCTTAGGATGACACTTAGTGAACTTTCTAAGAAACAACACTTGTTTCTTGCGACACACCTTCATCGAAGGAGACACTCACCCTTCTCTTTCTTGTTACTTTTGCAATGATATATTCTTCCTCTTCCTCCTGGTTATTAGTGACGCTCATATTCTTCTCCCTAGTAGCCTTTTCTTTTCTTCATTTAGCAGGGGCTACCAAAGGAACACTTTTCCTCTTTCTTGATTTGGTAGTAGGTCTGAAAGGGGTTAGGCCTTTGCCTTTATTTGTAGTGTTGGGCTCAATCTTTATTGAGGCTAGTCCATAGGCTGATTTGGAAGAAGGGATCCCGTCAGATCTCCTTATACTAGGTGATTCTTTAGACTTATTTCCTCCAACAACTCTTCCTCGAGCTATTTGTTCATCTATGAAACCAGATTTTTTGAGCATTCTAGTCACATGTTTTTGCCTTGTAGCTTTGTTGTGCTCCAAATGGACTTCCATGGATTTCTCTGCATATGTTCCAATCCAAGGTTCATTTGGATCTTTTGGAATCTTCATTAAGAGTTGCACATAACATTCAACATCATCTTCTAAGACCTCATAACCCAGGGGTTGAAAATAGATGGTCTGGGGTTCAACCACTTCTATCACACACTCATTAGAAGATACATTGAATATGATCTCATTTTTATATTGTTCAATAATCTTCCTTGGAATTCGGTCTCTATCATTCATATTTTTCTTAAACATAGAAAATAATTTTGTTAAGGCATTTACAATGTTGTTCACATCACCCAACTTATGCATGTGATCATAAATCTGATGTGCAACTAGTCAGGAGGGGTTCCAAAACATTGCTTCATATTTTCCTGAAAGAATTTTTAGAAAATAGAATAACAGGAAACAATCAGAGAACCAAATTTAAAAGGGTACTTCTTCTCCTTTGACATTCTCAGATTATCAAGCAATTGTTGTTGGAGGAGCTCACATAGGTTGTAATTTGCACCATTTATAGCCATATCATAACCAGTATAAATTTTTGTGGCAGACACATAATTTTCTTTGTTGGTGAAGTAGATTTTATGACCAATCATTATTGATTCATACTTCATGTCTAGATTGGTGATAGGTTTTGTCACAAGAGCCCTCTTATCATAGGTTACACCTGTGTCATTCATCACCATATCATTTTTCACTGCCTTTAACATAGGTACTAGTCTGGTGTCACATAGTCTGGTGATGACTTTTATTGCTTCCTTGGTTATCAAGTGTGGCTCATGATTCCATAAGAGTTAATCATACATTTTGTTGATGACTAGTTTTACCGACTGATCATCTATTGTGGAACAAAAATTTGGGAAGTGGTTCCAACAAATCAAATTCTTTGTCACAAGATTTGAGTACTTAGGTTTCACCAAGAAATCATCTCTAGTGAGTTCATTTATCCACATATCAATCAATTTGGTATTATTGAATTCTTGTATCTTCTGTCAGCATGACACCATGGGGAATCGAAGAGAAAGCACCCATAGGGTCATCTTCAAAAAAATTGATCGAGTATTTCCTATTGGAGGGTCTAGTCCTTTTTGTTGGTTTTATGATTATAGGGGTTTCCATTTTCTATATACCAAGATTTTAAAGGATTCAAGAAATAATTTTCACAATCTCACAACAACACAATCAAAAAATAGCTTTTTCTTTGCAAATAGCTGAAACTAGGGTTTGCACCAGTCACACTTCAATTCACTACAAATTTCTCCAAGTCATTTTTCGCCTCTTTCGAATGCAAAAACAATCAAAATTTCTTTATGATTTCACTTTATATATTAATGTGATGCCCTAATCGGCATTTAATGCACTTGAAATTCGAAAAGCTAGAAAATTTCCTCAACTACACTAAAAAACCCTAATATGCATCACAAGCAAGCATACATGCCTCTTTTCTTCTGGTTTCTTTCTCTAAACCTATACATACTTATTTATTACAACCTCACTTCATGTCAAGGACTGACACACTCGAAATAAGGGGGTTTAAAATATTTTCTTCTAAAACTCCCTCTAAGACCATGCTAGGTCTAGTTCCCAGAGGAATAATCTACACTGGATGAGGGTACATATGCATTAGTAGTCCCTAAATCTTCTTTCTTTTTCCATATCTTACTCATTTTCTGCTTAACTTCTTCTTTGTCAACCTTCTTCATTGCTTCATTCTTCTTTATCAGAGCAGATTGTTTTCCCTTTTTACTTCTGCATACCTTTGAAATATGTCTTGGTTTGTTGCAATTATAACAGACAATATTTCTTTGATTTGATTGACCTCCATTAAAATTTGTTTTGCACTAATTTGCTTTATGCCCATATTTGTTTCTTGTATAGCAATAACCATCAAAGGATTGATTCATTCTTCTGCCATTAAACTAGTTCATCATCTAAGTTCTACATTCACTAGCTCTATGTCCTAACTTATTACAGGCATAACATTATCTGAGGAAATAACTAGAGAACTGATTCATCCTACTCTTGCATTTGGTTTCCTTATGTCTAAAATTGTTGCATGAAAAACAAGTTCCATTGAAATATGGGTACCTATTTTCATTTGGTTGTCTAATAGGTGGTTTCCTTCTTGGATTTATTTTCTACTTCCTTTTATCTTGAGTCTTTTGATCATTTATTACTTTTCAGCTTTCACCTGCTTCTAATCCCAATCCTCCTTTTCCTTTAGAGGGTTTTGGTCCTACAATTAGTTCATCAAGCTTGCTAGAGATTGTTTTGAAACTATCTTCATGAAATTTCACTTTTTCTAGTTTTTCTCTCAGATTTACCACTTCTTTTTCAAGCTTAGAACATTCATCTAACTTGTTCTTTATTTTTGCATTCAAACATTCTTCAATCCTCTTCCTTTCTCCCACTTGCAACTTTAGTTCAGTAATATCTTCATTTGCTTGTTTCAATTGGTCACTGACTTCTCTATGTCTCTCTTTGAATTTCTTTAATTTCTCCTTCAATTTTCGAAAGCATTCATTTGCTTCATCAAGATTTTCTTTCAAGTCTCTATTCTCATTTTGAGCTTTGTCAAGATCATCAAAGACAGTCTGAAGTTCTACATTATCCTCCATTTGTTCAATCTCCAAGATGTCCCTCAAGTTGTTAGACTTCTCCAGAGGAACCAAGCTCTGATACCAATTGTTGAATATCTAATATACTAAGAGGTGGGGGGGTGAATTAATATATTCTTAAAGTTATTGAACAAATACAATTCAATTAATCCAAAGCATATGATGATTAAGATAAGGAGAAGCATCAACAAAACATGAAGCACAAAACACAATAGACACCAGAATTTTTACGTGGAGAACCCATAATGGGAAAAACCACAGTGAGGACTAACTCACAATATAGTATAATTGGCTATAAGATATTACAAAGGGGTGGCTCACTTATAGGACTCACTATCCAAAATGGAAGGCTCACTACGTATAGAATTGAAGTAACAAAATGGCTAACCTTCATAATTGAACTGATGGAAGTACACCATAAGTGCAGATGTAGTTCCTTTGTAGTTCAAGAAATGTGCATGCCAGTAGATCACTCTTCGCTCTTTTCGCTTCCACATATAATCTGCTAATATTCGATCACACCAACTCTCATGCAATATCTTCAAAAACATCTTATATGTGGGTATGTGCAGGATCATGATGAACCAAAAAGTGGCAATATGATGGGTATGTGGATGATGACTTTTTTTTTTACCTAAAATTGATGAAACGAAAAGGGTTTTTAAAGGAGATTCTCAAATTTCCACCAATATAAATTATTCTTTACTTTGAATTTAATAAATGATTATTATTCATTTTCTATTTGAATTATGAATAAAGTCCTGATTGATAGGCTGATTGAAAAATATTATAACTTTCAAACAATATCATATTTGTTGAATCCAAAAACATGCACCACATTCTATTATTCACAAAATATAGGATTAAAAAAATAAAAATTGAATTTCATGAAGTTTTGACCAAGTTAAGGTGGTCAGACATACGAGTTTTTTATATTTTTTTAAATTTGTAAAAAAAAAAGTCATAATTAATTATTTACTTGGAAAATAATTATAAAAAAATATGCATCACATTGAGACATGAGTCCTCTACTTATATCTAAAATCTTATCAAAAATATTATCATTTTATTGTGATTAGGGTGGTCAAGTAGACACCTACTTCTTATTTTATCCCTGAAATTTAAGTACTACTGCATTGAAATTTCAAATTTTCACCAAATAGATTTTTTATTTTTTTTTTAAATCCTTGTAGTTTAGAAACTAAATTCAATTTTCTATAGATTCTACTCTTACAAATTTTTGAAATAATATAGATAACTTATACAAATTTTTACGTGAAGTTTTCTAACTCTAATTTTTTTGAATTTTTTGCCACTTAAATGCCTAATTTTCCATGATGATTATTCACATACCCATGTATATTTGATTGTCCATAGATAACAATCAGGTCAAATTCATAAGTCTTCTCGACAATAATTCAAACGTGTGGCATGCGCCAATATGTCGGCATGGATTACACAAAAAAAATTTAATCCATTACATCTTCAACCGCTTGATAGGTTGGCCAACAATAGACCTAATAGCAAAATTTTAATCAACAAAATGATACTAATGATAACCACGAGCATCTATACGCACAATTTCATGTCCATGCATGCATTTTGTAGAAGTTGTCAAAACCAACTTCAGACTCCAAGAACACCTACATGCAAATGGATACCTGTCACAAGGAAGAGAATGGATAGAGAAAACAAACAAGGGTTTGAAGCTTTGAAAAATGGAAAAATTATCTTATTAGAACAAAAAAGAATTGATATGAAATATACAATGAGATCAATCCTTAAGAAGGAGATCATGCAAACCCTAAAAGAAACCCTAATAGGAAAACATTTAATAATTAATATAATTATTAATTGTCACTTTATGCAAACTAAAGTGAAATATTAAGAAGGGAATAAAGGTAACTTAATCAACATAATTAAGTTAAAACCTTTACTCTAACACCCCCCCTTAAGATGAGCAAAAGTGCAGCTACAAACATGTGCAAAAAAGAAAAGGTAACTACAATGCAAGAAGGCAAACATGGGTCCCGGCAACTAGGCTAAATCAGGTACCCAAATACAACCAAATCTCTGTAAAGAGGAGAAATAGAGAAAACCTCATGGGAAAAACTCTACTCCAAAAAAAGATGCAGAAAGCCATGAAGAACATCACTGAAGTAGAAGAAGCTACAAACAACTGTCAAAAGATGGCTGCTATGGTGCTGAAGAACCTCCTCTAAAGATAAGATGATTAGGATCAAGAAGACAACAATCTGCATGAGTTCCCCAAACGACACTACTCGAATCATATGGAAAACAAAGGAAAACACCTGGAATGAAGATACAAATGGCACAAGTACCAATAGTCCATCAAGAAGACAACAATCTGCATGAGTGCCCCAAATGACACTACTTGAATCAGATGGCAAACAAAGGAAAACACCTGGAATGAAGATACAGATGGCACAAGAACAAATAGTTTGAAAAACACTGATCAACTGAGAATGGAAGATTCCTTCCAAGGCGAAGCCAAGGAAGCATTAGCATGAAATGTATAATACCCCCCCGTAATGTTGAATTGGGAGAGCGTGATAGATCCACTAAAATGGTGTGTAACACCCTGTAGTGCATGAAGGAGAAGATACAACATCTGAAAGTGCATAAGAAAGCATCTGCAATTGAAAAAGTGGTGTGCAAAACAAAGCACACATGCATGAGGCTGGAATCATATGGATCCACTGTCGTCGTGGAAGGACACTCACCGGACAAAGGTGTGATGGCAAAACAAAGGCACTACACAACCCCCCATGGCACTTTATAAAATAGTGCAAGTACAAAATATGGCACAACCTTATGTGCAAAATCCCCAAAAAATGCATATACAATAGTGTGGCACTTTATCTCAGTGCGTTTACATAAAAGATTGCTTACAAATGATGGTCAAAATGCCCAAAAAGTAGAAAAAGTTGGAAATACATGAAGAACAGCCAAAAAAGAAGCATCCCATGCAAACAAAAAGTTCCCAAGAACAAATATGTCTAGGTAATTCACCAGAGTGTGAAAAAACAAAAAACTGAATAAAATATATTTGGAATGAAATCTAGAAAAATTACATGGATGGAACTGAAGAGCTCTGAAATATGGTTCCAACGCCACTGAGATTGTGAAAAACGGAGAAACTGATCAAAAGTTATGAGCTCGGGACTGAAAATAGCCCCTTTGTCTTCAACTGGCTGTAGAATACACCAATAGAAAAATCATTGAACAATAACTGCTCCATCAGAAAATTGGGATCACCAGCTTTCCAGCGATATCTCATTTACCAATTTTCAACACCGTGGCGGAAAGTTATGGCAGAATGAAAAAAATAGTTGTATTAAGGCACTATGGGGTACATCAAAGGCTAAATGGGCACAAAATTTGGGCTCCTGGGCGCTAGCCGGTAGTCTCCCATATGACCACACCCTGAAAATAAGCAAAAAAGAAACCCGTCGCCAAGCGGGCAGCAGGCGGTCAAGTCAGAGGGTGGCACGGCTGGTGGTGTCGCTCCGCGTGGCTTCACCCACAACGATAGCCCCCGAATAGTAATGTGACCAAGGCGGAGGATGAAGGGGCTAGCGAGAGCGGTTGACAAACATCAAAGGATGGCAGATGGGAGAAGCGATGGTCGATGGAAACATCGGTGGTGGGAGAAGAATGGTAGGGGTCATGGATGAGATAGCTGACAAAAGGAATATGTCGGTGGGGTCAGCAAGTCTACGGACTGTGGTATGATGGTACCAGAAAACATTTATAGTCCGTAGTTTTTTTTTTTTTTTAAATAAAACCCCACATATAATTTGAATATGCTACCATATAATATCCCCCAAAAAATTATAGCCGATGAAATAAAATTGCAGAACATAAAAAACTAAATAAATTTTTATTTTGCACAATCGTACCCGACCCTGGGTGGGCCGTGCGGTCGCCCAGGTAAAAAAAATTTGCCCCTTAAATCAACTTTTTCCAAAATGGATGAATGAACAGTTGATTTAGGGGTTTTGGACTGCTGTGGACGCAATGGTGAGGTCCGTTTGGACTCAAAATGCTTTGAAATTTTAGGTGAATCCCTGGATCAAAAAATGCAAACCCCAAAACTGTGAATGATTGATCCAACCTTGTAGCTCCAAATAGCTCCAAATTCTTCAAACAAGAATAGGCATGCAGCAAGAAAGCTCTGATACCATGTAGAAGTTATCAAAACCTTCTTCAGACTCCAAGAACACCTACATGCAAATGGATACCTGTCACAAGGAAGAGAATGGATGGAGAAAACAAAAAAGGGTTTGAAGCTCTGAAAAATGGAGAAATTATCTTATCAAAACAAAAAGGAATTGATATGAAATATACAATGAGATCAATCCTTAAGAAGGAGATCATGCAAACCCTAAAAGAAACCCTAATAGAAAGCCTAATAGGAAAACATTTAATAATTAATATAATTATTAAATGTCACTTTATGCAAACTAAAGTGAAATCTTAAGAAGGGAATAAAGGTAACTTAATCAACATAATTAAGTTAAAACCTTTACTCTAACACATTTATCTATCATAGACTATTTCCCAAAAACTGAAGTAGTAAATGTTTACCAGAGGGGAATTCGAAGCAAAATACCAGAGGATGATCCTGCATTAGCGATTCAGTACATTGAATTAATATGACTTTGAGTCTTGCAGTTGCAACTCATATATCATGGTGACATCAATGATAACAAAAATATTATCAAGAGTTATGATCTTCTTCATTCTTCCAACAAAGGTGCATAATGAATTGAATACATTATTTTCCACTTCCATGAGCTTAATGACAAATATCCTACAAAGAGTGTTGAACCCGGTGCTTCTCCCAGTTTGGCGCCTTCTCTTGTCCCTTTGGCTAGTTTTCCACCCTTGGTATACAATGAAAATAATTGTGAGGCACATGACCTGCTCATATGTTGACTCACATGTGCCTTACTAGTCTTCTACATTATTTCTTTTTCATTTTGTGTGACTACATGTGTATAATGTGATCCTCCATGATGTTTTCTTTGATGTCCTCTCTCTCTTTGTGACATTCCTCTATTTGTACTTTTATTCTTCTCTATGTTGAGCATATTTTTTCCTTTTATCCTTTTATCTATTCTTGTGTTTTTCCTTTTGCGGATGATGCAAGGCGTCGAGACATTCATGTCTCTTCCATGTTGACCCAAAATATTTTCTTTATCTTTACCTTTTTCATTTGTCTTATGTTTTTTGTTTTGGGGAGGATGTAAGGGATTGAGACATTCATGTCTCTTTAGTGTTGACCCAAAATATTTTTCTTTGTTTTCACTCTCTTTATGTCATTCTTCTAATTTTATGTGTATTTAGGGGATAATGATAGTTCTGAGCTCTTAATAAACATTGTAGCAAGAACATACTGACCCCAAATCCATACATCCCTTATGTGTTTGGTGTTTTCATTTTGGGGGTAGCCCCTCTCTTTTCCTTTAATTTTACATGACATGGATCATTTGGAAACATATGACTTGGCATAGGGCTTTCCAAGTTGGCTCTCATGTCTTCTTGTTTGTATTTATCATTTGCTACTTTAAAGTAATTGCTCACAGTATGGTGTTTAGCAATTTCTTTAAAGTGGGGGCATACATTGGCATTATTCTTTTGCATTTTTATTTCCATGCTTCATGGTGTAGTCTTCTTACTTTATATGATGTTTTTTCGCTATGTGGATGACATTGGGTGTGATTTCCTTCATGAGTGTTATCTCTCTTAGCATATTGCATTCCTCTTAGTTGCTTGATGCGACATACTACATCCCCCTAAGTTGTGAATTTTATATTCTTTCTGTGTCACCAAAAAGTGTATACATTGGCACTTTTTCACTCATTTTTGCCTTTTCCACTACTTTTTGGCCTTAACCACATTAATTAAGCCTTGTAAGCTTGTAATTCATTGATAACATAATGGTGTTTTACTAAGGTTCTCTGAAGTGTTGTAACACATTTCCTCACTTCTCTAAGACCCTTTCAACTTAATTCACCTAAATAATACCTTCTTCTACCTTCCTAAGCCTTAAGACAAGGTGTTGTAAAGTGTTGTGTTGCATTTTCAAACTTATCTAGGCTTATCACCCCTTAATTAACCCTTTTTATATGCCAATTTGTCCTTTTAATGCATCATTAGTCCTGACCTAACTGTGTTTCAGGAGGAAAATCTGATTAACTTTATTAAACATAAATCAATTCCCAATAATCATCTAAATTTTCCTAGGAGGACTAGGTTGCCACTTTGGGCGACCTAGTCCCTTCAAGAATAAAATTCAAATTTTAAATAAGATTCAACAAGAATCTTGCCTCTTAAACCCTAAGGTCGGCCTATTAGGTTGCATTTCAAGAAAATTAGGGTTTCACATGTATAAATAAGGGTTTTCATCCTCATTTTTCCTCTCTTAGACTCTCCAAGCTCATTTTTACTCTCTTGGTTCTTTTTTACTCTCTTGCTCTCAATCATCAAGTACTCAAGTAACCAAGCAAACATACAACCATTAAGGTTTTCAGACTAACTCCATTGGAGCTACTCATGCATGTTGCAGACCATCAACAAAGGTTTGGTAAGAATTACTATTGTGCTATCATTCATTCTTTCTTTCCTTTGTGTTTATCTCATTTGGGTTTAATCACCTACAAAGGGGTTTGACTTAGGCAAACCCCTATATCCTAACCCCAACAATTTTTGGTCTTTGCATGTGTTTGCAAATATTTTGATGCAGTTTAGGTGAAGTAAAAAGTGTTGCAAGAAGTACCAACATTATCCTCAAGTCAACTCCAAGTCTCAAACCCTAGGAAGGACAAAATATAAGTTGCAGGTCATTTTTGAGGGTTCCTGTCACAGATTGCTATAGAAAAGGGGAACATCAACCGGGACCCATAAAACCAAATCCTAATTCCTCGGAAAGCCACAAGAGGACTAAGTCACCCCTATTGGTGACCTAGTACCTGCGCTATGCCTAGAAAAGGGTTTTTATGTTTTTGGATACCCATTTCCCTGAAACCTATTTCGGGAGAGTTTTCTAGTTTGAGGACTAGGTCACCCCACTTGGTTTAAGTGTCCTATCATTTTCTAGCATTTTCCAGAAGCTGCTAAGAGCATTCATCTGCAAAAAAATTTCTCGAGGTGCACACCTTCTCTCCTTCTTTGTCATTTTCTAGAAAACACATATTTAGGGCATATAGTTAGTTAGTCTGCATTAGCTGAGTTTTCTTTATTTGCACTTGCATAAATTTAGATTAGTTTAATTTTACTTTCAGCATTAGCCACACATCACACACATTCACAACCATCATCAAATCCCTCTTCCCCCTTTTGAATGAACCAATTCCATTAACACATATCAACACAGCAAAAAGAGTGTTATTCCTAACCTCAAGTGCTCTTAGGGTGAAAAACCATAAGAACATAGTAAAGGGATCCTCTTTCCCTTGTTAG
This sequence comes from Sequoiadendron giganteum, assembly GCA_007115665.2. NCBI lineage: Eukaryota > Viridiplantae > Streptophyta > Pinopsida > Cupressales > Cupressaceae > Sequoiadendron > Sequoiadendron giganteum. The sequence goes on from CM021104.1 coordinate 672,449,561, forward strand.
ATCATATATGTTTTTGGAGGCTCATTTTGGTGAACCCGACCATTGACCATTAGCTAGCTTTCTAATTCTTTTGCATTTCATCTTAGAGATAGCGTGCATTGTATTGAAATATTGCATTGATTGCATCCTAGGGTTAGTGATAAAAGTAAATTTAGTGAAAATTCATGGTAAATTTGCATCTTGCATTGCACTTTTAATAAGAAAACACAATTTTTTTTGCATTTTTAGATTCTGTTTGCACCAAAATCTCAGACAAACCCTAAAAATCGGGAAAAACTTCAGGAATTTTATAAAAACTTCAAGAATTTTATAAAAACAACACTACTAGGACTAAGTCATCATCTTGAGAAAACTTGTCCTTTGGCACTATTTTCTGTCAAATTCTCAAAAATTTACCAGTAGTTTCTACTTCTCAGCTTCCTTGTGTTTCCTTTCTGTGTTTGGTTCCAAAATCTTAGTTATAGACCTTTTGTCATCCTTGCTCACATTGCCTTAGGGGTTTGTATCTAAGCATTTAGTTTTCCCTTGCCAATACAGTTGTGAGAATAATTTCATGGACCCATGGCATCTACTAACAACACCCTCATTGTAGATCTTGGCATCCCTCCAACTTCAACTCCTGGTGTTGACAATAGTGCATTAGGCTTAGAAACTATCCTTAGTAATTCCTTGCATCTAGATGATACAACTACTGATAATAACCTCCCACATGATAAGATCTTCCACATTCATGTTGATCTCACTAATTATCAACATGAAGTCAACTTTGAACCCATCTCACTGATTACCATTCCTGCCATTGAGCTCCTACACCATTTAATTGACCGTGATAATGGATTAAGTATTCTCAAGAAGATTGCATAAATCTATGAGAAGAATGCACCTAAGCCATCCCCTTCACTCACTCCTTAGTCTGGCCCTGGAGGACCTTCCACTCCTCCCTCCTCAACCATAGCTTCTATCCCGACCTATACCCTGCCAAGTGTGACAACCACTATGCAATCGGTTAGTAGTGTGGTACCTCCTCCCCCCATCACCACTAGTATCCCTACTTCTCTTTTGGCATCCAACCCTCTCACTTCCTCCACTGTCCCTCCTATCACTATTACTACCACTCTCACCCCTGCACCTCTCTCACTTCAACCTCATAACACTTACAATGACCCTCTAATTACACAATTATTTCACACTGTCACTAACATGCAATAACAAATATCTTCCATTAACCAAATCCAATATGGCTCTCCCTCTCATTACGTTCATAGTCACGCATTGTCCCTCCACCCTCCTTTTACACAAGGAGTAGAGATCCTTCGGTTCAAAAAGTATGGCAGGAAGGGTGACCCTTCTAACCATATCAATGCCTACACTACTCTCTATAGCGAATTTTCCCTTGATGACAAGTTGCTTGCAAAATTATTTCAAAGAACCCTTAAAGATGCAACCTTAGATTGGTTCTCTTGCCTACCCAATAACTCCATTAGTTCATTCAATGAATTAGTGGATGCTTTCATAAATCACTTTCAATTTCATATGGTTTTGAAGAAAACTCTAGCCAACCTCATGAGATGTAAACAAGCTAATACCAAGAAGATCATTGACTTTATCTCTCGCTACCAAGCCCTTTATTCCTTGATTGATGTCCAAATTCCAGACACCCATCTGCAGAAGATGTTTACCAAGAACTTTGTGACATCCCTTCAGGATAAACTCACCCTCATGAAGTTCCCCTCCCTCATGCACCTATGTCAAGAACTTTGTGATTACCATAACTCTACTAGTAGTCGTGACTCACAGTCCACTACTAGTCATGATGAGAAGCCCGATAACTCTTCCCAATCCACTCCCAAACCTTTCTATAAACTGAAAAAAGGATTCCTCCAATTCAACCCTTCATCTTCCAACCCCCACCTATTAATAACCAAGTGCCCGCTGTTAAATCCACTGTGCCCTTTAATTATGAAGATCCTAAGCGTATTTTCACACCCTTGCCCGACACCCTTCATAAGACAATGACCCAACTGCTTCAACAACATATGATTTCTTTACCACCCATCCATACACCTGATCCTAAAAAACCATTATCCCCTTCCTACAATGCCACTACTTATTGCTATTTTTATCGCCAAAACGGCCATGATACTAAATAGTGTAAGCATCTAAAACACCTAGTGCAAGACCTCATTCATTTAGGACATCTATCCATTGCAAGAGTTAATGATAAAAGCAATACATCAGTGGCACCCCCTAATCAAAACTTGCAGATTTTTACCAAGCCCATGCCTAATCATAATGTGCCATTTGTCAAATCAAGTGAAACTTCCACACCCGATGTGATGAATGTAGATTCACAAGATTAATTCTCTTTCATTGGTAACCCATGTCTCCCCTATTAATGAAATGGTAGGTGCAATGGACGTTATCCATCGGAAGGGCCCAATCAAAGGACCTCTCAGAATATCCTTCTCTGCACAAGATATACTATGAAACCTTCCTGATGGTCCTCTCTACATAGCTGGCCGCATCTATGATAATCCCACCAATTGGATACTCATAGATCTCGCATGTGGTGAGAATGTCATCACCAAAGATTTTCTGGTATTACATAATCTTGATCAAGATTTCTATAATCGACCTATTGCATGGGTCAAAACACACCATGGTTTTGTGTGCCTGATGATCGGATCAATTGCCCTCCCCTTGCAAATAGGTCCCAAAACATTGGATGTTACCTTTTCCATTCTACCCCAGTTAGACCAATTTCTCTTGCGACTTGGTCTTCCATGGCTTTTTTCTATTAAAGCGGTCCCATCCATTATTCACAAGTGGATGAATTTTCCTATCAATAATGAAATATTTACTGTCCATCATAGAATTTTTAACCTATTATCCTCGAAGGGTAAATTTTCCCTAGATGTCTTTTGGCCTGAACCTATGGAGCCCATCACCCCTAGACAGGACTTCTTCTTTATTGCCCATCAAAAATTCAGAGCCAAGAAGATCTCTAAACTTTTGTTGTGCAACATACCTCCTTCTACCTTAGACTCACCCATCCTTGGTGAAGCCATGTTGCCACCTGACTCTGGTGTGCCTAGCCAACGTACTCTTGAAACATCCTCCACATCATCTAAGAGGCCTAGGGTTCATGATAGTAAATTCTTCCTTCAATCTTGCACCAAAAAAGTCTATAAAGTCAAAGAAAAGATGGATGAACCACCCATTGTTCCTCCTATCTCCCCTCCCCGAGACAATCCACAAACTATGGTGGATTTTCCCACACCTTCTCCCACACATCTTGACTAGAAAAATAAAAGGAATAAAGAGGCAAGAAAGCGTAGACGTCACCATCATGTTCTCACTCGCCAATCTCATGAGGAAGAACTAGCTAAAGAGCCCAACCCTCCTATGCCTGAGGCCATCCCTATTGATTCACTGCCTCCATCCCAACAACCAGATCCAATACCTCCTACATCACCTATTTTACAAGCCACCACTGATATTTTCATTCATCATACCATTGTCATCAACTTAGATGATGACAACAAGGTGAATGCCAGAATTGATGAAGAGGTACATCATACCTTGAATTCACTTTTTCCTCTTCTATGAGAATTCACGATAATTCTCCTTAGAAAAGTGTTGATTTTGACACTAGTTCGGTAATCATTGCCATTCCTCTCGCTAGTTGCCCTCCCGAATTTTACACTAAGCAAGATTAGGAGGCTGATGACTTGCTTGACGAGTGACATGCACTTTCCTACCTAGTGGTGTTTCCTTTTCTATTTCTTTTTGTCTTCTTTTGTACATCTTGTATTCCCTGTCTTGTTTGATGTTTTGTGACATTCCTCTATTTGTATCTCACTTCTTCTGTATGACATGCCTTAGCTTTGAATTTTTCATTTTTCCTTTTGCTTTTTTATCTTCCTTTTGGAGATGATGCAAGGCATTGAGACCACCAAGTCTCCTTCCAGTTGACCCAAAAGGGAAACCTTCTTTTTCCTTTTTATTTTTCCTTTGCCCTTTGCTTTGACCTTCATTTGGGTATGATGCAAGGCATTAAGACCACAATGTCTCCTTCATGTTGACCCAAATGCTACCCTTTTTCTTTTAGTGACCTTTTTTCCTTTCATTTAGGGATGATGCAAGGCATTGAGACCACAATGTCTCCTTCATGTTGACCCAAATGAACCTCTTTTTCTATTTGTGACCTTTTTTCCTTTCATTTGAGGATGATGCAAGGCATTGAGACCGCAATGTATCCTTCATGTTGACTCACAAATAGGGCTCTTTTTCATTTGTCCTTTTTTTTCTTTTTCCTTTTTGTTGTCCTTTTGGGGATGATGCAAAAGCATGGAGACATCCTATGTCTCCTCCATGTTGACCCAAACTGACTCTTGTTTTTCATTTTGTCTTCACTCTCTATGTGCCTTTATTCTCCTTCTATGTGTTTTGGGAGATGATGATAGTTCTACGCTCTCTAAAAATAAACATTGTAGCAACAAACATACTGACCTCAAATACATAGATCCCTTCTGTGTTTGGTATTTTCCATTTTGGGCGCATCTTTCCCCTTCTCTATCGCTTGCTTCTTTTTTTTTGCATGATGTAGCCTTTCTTGGATACTCATTGCTTGATAGGCTCTCATGTTCCCTTTTGCATTTTTCATTTTCTCTACTTTAAAGCAATTGCTCACAAGGCGGTATGTAGGAATCCCTTTAAAGTGGGGGCATACATTGGCACTATTCTATTTTAATTTTATTTCTTTGTCTAGATTTGCATTTTATTTTTCCTTTACCTGTGCTTCCTAGTGCAGCCTTGTCACTTCACTTGATGTGTTTTCTCACTTTCTAGACAACATTGGGTATAATGTCTTTCATAAGTGTGACTTATCTTAGAATATTACATTCCTCTTAGTGGCCTGATGCGACGCACTGCATCCCCTAATTTGTGAATATTTTATCCTTTGATCAGTCCTCCTTTTGGAGGCATTACATGCAATGTTCCCCTAGGTTAAAAGACCTCAAATGAACTAAACAAGACTCCTTCGAACACTTGAATTTTTCATTTCTTTTGCATTTCGCATGTTGCACCTGTTTCTGCATTGTGTGCATACATGGCCACATTGCATAACACAAATTGTATGCCTATAGTGCTAGCTTGCACTTGTTCATGGGTTCTAAGCATCCAAGTCTTTTCTTGTCTCATGAACTACACCCCTATCTTTTGTGGTGCCTTATCAAAGTTGCTAGGAGGTATGACTTTGGTATGGTTGAGTGGGAAGCCCAACTAGCGCCACAACTTTCCCTATAGCCACCTTTTGTGTGTTAGTGCATACCAACCCTGTGTATGCATTTCACCACCTTTTGGAATTTTCACCCGGTGAACAACCAAAAATTATCTACCCAGAGTGAGTACATCCTTTCCTTTCAGACAAATAGCCTAGATTTGATCCACAACTAGATGGAAAATCTGTTGAAGCTTGATCTGACTCTTCTCAAAACACTACTTAGGTGATCTTTTCTACTTATGTTTAGTTGGCCATGGGATCTTAATCCTGGGGGCTTGATAATCCCTCTTGATCATAGTCATCTCACCTTACTAGCATAACTACATTCGATCCCGCTCAACACGCATCATTCGGCTACTTTAGTGTGAGTTTGAAGAATGTTCATACTCTCACTAAAGTCAGAGCTAAATGTGTCACCAAAAAGTGTATAACTTGGCACTTTTTCACTCATTTTTGCCTTTTCCACTGGTTTTTGGACTTGACTACCTTAATTCAGCCTTGTAAGCTTGCAATTCATCGATAACATAATGGTGTTTTACTAAGGAGTTGTGTGAAGTCTTGTAACACATTTCCTCACTTCTCTAAGACCCTTTCAACATAATTCACCTAAATAATACCTTCTTATACCTTCCTAAGCCTTAAGACAGAGTGTTGTAAAGTGTTTTGTTGCATTTTCATACTTATCTAGGCTTATCACCCCTCAATTAACCCTTTTTATATGCCAAGTTTTCCTTTCAATGCATCATTAGTCTCAACCTAACTGTGTTTCGAGAGGAAAATCTGATTAACTATATTAAGCATAAATCAATTCTTGACAATCATCAAAATTTTCCTAGGAGGACTAGGTCATCACTTTGGGTGACCTAGTCCCTTTAAGCATAAAATTCAAATTTTAAATAAGATTGAATGGGAATCCTGCCTCGTAAACCCTAAGGTCGGCCTATTAGGTTGCATTTAGGGAAAAATAGGCTTTTCATCCTCATTTTGCCTCTCTTAGACTCTCCAAGCTCATTTTTACTCTCCAAGTTCATTTTTACTCTCTTGGTTCATTTTTACTCTCTTGCTCTCAATCATTAAGTACTCAAGCAACCAAACAAGCATACAAGCATTAGGGTTTTTAGACTAACTCTATTGGAGATGCTAATGCATGTTGTAGACCATCAACAAAGGTTTGGTAAGAATTACTATTGTGTTATAATTCATTCTTGCTTTCCTTTGTGTTTATCTCATTTGGGTTTAATCACCTACAAAGGGGTTTGACTTAGGCAAACCCCTATATCCTAACCCCAACAATTTATGGTCTTTGCATGTGTTTGCAGATCTTTTGATGCAAGTTAGGTGAAGGACAAAGTGTTGCAAGAAGTACCAACATTCTCCTCAAGTCAACTCCAAGTCTCAAACCCTAGGAAGGACAAAAGACAAGTTGCAGGTCATTTCGGGGGTTCTTGTCACAGATTGCTATAGAAAAGGGGAACATCAACCGAGACCCACAAAGCTAAAGCTTGATTCCTTAGAAAGCCGCAAGAGGACTAGGTCACCCCTATTGGTGACCTTGTCCCTATGCTAGGCCCGGAAAAGGGTTTCTATGTTTCTAGATACCCATTTCCCCGAAACTTGTTTCATGAGATTTTTCCAGTTAGAGGACTAGGTCGCCCCACTTGGCGTAAGTTTCCTTTTGTCATTTTCTAGCATTTTCCAGAAGCTTGCAAGAGCATTCATCTGCATCAACATTTCTCCAGGTGCACACCTTCTCTCCTTCTCTATCATTTTCTAGAAAACACACATTTAGGCATATAGTTAGTTAGTCTACATTAGATTAGTTTTATTTATTTGCACATGCATACATTTAGATTAGTTTCATTTTACTTTCAGCATTAGCCACACATCACACACATTCACAACCATAATCAAATCCCTCTCCCCCCTTTTGAATGAACCAACACCACTAACACATATCAACATAGCAGAAAGAGTGTTATTCCTAACCTCAAGTGCTCTTAGGGTGAAAAACCCTAAGAACCTAGTAAAGGGATCCTCTTTCCCTTCTTAGATCATATATGTTTTTGGTAGTTCACTTTGATTGGTCCTCACTTGGATAAATTATAAACAATGTTCCCAAAGTTAAATACCTCACATGAACTAAGAAAGAATCCTTCGAACACTTCCTATTTTGCATTTTTCATATTTTTGTTATATGGCCACCTTGCATTGTTGGAATCAGGGAACACTAAGAGGGGGGTGAATCAATGTTCTACAAAATTTAACTTTATTAATCTGTTCTTTAAACCACTTATAATATTCAACCAAAATAAAGATGTAAGCACATAAAGTTATCATCCAGAACACCATAACACAAGGATTTTTAGGTGGAAACCTTGTTAGGGGAAAACCTATAGTCGAGCTCAATCCACAATTTGAGTACTCAAATATAAGTGTCTTACAAAAGGGGAATGCACATGCATTTAGGTGCAATTCCTAGAGCTCACTGGTCATAAATGAAGACTCACTATCTTAAAGAACATTTAGATTAAATCCATCTGAATAATTGAACTGAAGGAATAGTATCTAATAATGCCTGATTAAATTTTTCGATTAAGCTCATGAGTCGCATTCTTTGACCTACTTGTCTGATTCTTCTCTTATGCTCTATCTTCTTTCATTCACATCACAAATCCCTTTTATGCACAAATGAAACTATGCATAATCACTCTACTATCCTTTTGAATTTTGCATCATACTTCGCACACTTCAATTCACATTCCAAAATGATATATATATGATCGCTTATATATATCTGCAACAAAAGATTTAATTAGCCATATGTCGGCTTCAATAAAACATAAAATATTTTTCAACCATCGGCTCAATCCACAAATTATTTTCAATGCACACCATCCAAAGTTGGCCACAACATAGTGAGGACCCAAAACAAAATCCTCAAACCAAAAATACTTCAAATAATTTTGCCTCGAACATCTGCAACATGCCACATTCACTTAGTCGGCCTTCTAGCACTAAAATAGAAAATAAGTCAACTGAATTTCCTAACTCGTACACCAATTGATGCAACAACACAAAACTCGAGAATAAAATATTCTAGATACCCAACAACTTTCCCTGAGATCCACAACCCAAACTGATAAATTGGAAATGCATCTGGATTGACGAACTCAACTTCAGTCAGATACCCTGTTCTTCACTCTATCTCCCAATATGGACAAATACTAAAGTGCAGACCAGATCAATAACTTAGGTTGTCATCAATGACAACACCATAATCCATATTTCAATAATGAACCCCTTTGGCATTGATGGTAACACTTAGTGAAAAATGAATAAGTGTTAGAACCAACATACTGCAATCCTTCAAGACTTCAAAAAGTAATTACTGACACAACTCCCCCTGAGTTTGATAAGGAATTTTTCACTGCTCTCTTTCCCGCTTTGACATCAATGACAAACCAAAATAAATAAAATCTTACAACAATCCCTTTAAAAAACATACTTACTCAAAAATTGGTTCAAAATTTTGAAAAAATACATCCGCTACTTGTGTTAGAAGATTATTTTGTATTTCTCCTTCATCTCTAGAAGAAACTTCTTCCATGCTTCTACAACAATCCTGGTGATTATGATCACACTGTTGTTTTCAGATGTCTGGTTGATAATCTTGATGAGGTATTCTGAAATGGTGATGGCTTCTTCTAATATCTCTCCTTTTCCCAATATCTCAATAAACTATTCCAGTCTGCATTTTGTTATGTCCTTCACTTTCAAAAAGGTGTTAATAATCTTGTTTATGATGTTTTGAAAATTTGTATGCTTTGTCTATAATTCTTGAATCCTTTTCTTAATTGCACCACCTTGATCCTAAAACATGTTAAAGTCTTGTCCAATACTGTTTAGCTTTGTTTCAATTTGATCCAACTTTTCTTTGTACTTGTCGATTGCATGAGGCCATCAAAGACAGTAGTTATAGATGTTGTTGGTTGTGTTTATGCATTTCCTTAGCTGATTAATGTGCCTTTTTAGCTTGGTGAGTGATAACATGTTCTGCTTCTTCAGGTGTAAAATTACTTCTTCTTCTTCTTCTTCCTTGTTCTGAGACTCAAAATCCATGATTTCCTTGATACATTCAATCATCTCTTCTAGCAACGTATTTTGTAAACTCTCTAATTTAATATGGTTGTGCACAAGATGAGCACTTAGTATGTTCAAAATCATGTCCTGCTCATATGAAGGTCTCGCAGACCATATGTTTGATATTTTATGCATTCCATATTCCTCATGAATAAGTTACAATAGTTCTTCTTTGGTTAAATAACCTTCTTCTTCACATTCTTCTATCATTTCCTTTTCTTGTTTTGGTTCAGCTGTTTCCATTTCTTTTCTTTGGGTGTCCTCAGTTTCCTTATCAAATTCTTCATCTAGTATATCTACAATCACCTATTATTTTCCTTTCCCTTCAACTCTTGGAGTCTTTCATGCTGGAGGATTACATACAACAACTTATTTTTCTCTTTTCTTCTTTATCTTCATCTCACCAGAGGAGGAACCAACTTCAAGTTCCTTATTGGAAGGGGAATACTAATTGAGCAAAACTTTCCTAGCAAACCTTTAAAGAAACTTTCATATACTTGATCACAGTTTTCCAAATTGTTAGAGTGTATGTAAATTTTCTTGCAAACTGATTCACTCTCTTCACATATTATGTTGTTTTTCAATGGTAAGCAATTCAAAAATTAAATCACAAGACATATAACCAAAGTACCAAACCTAAAAGGGTAATTTGTCACCTTTTTCAATTGTATGTTCTCCATAAGTTGATCTTTCAGTAATCCACAAAGGTCAAAATCCTGATCTTCCATTATCATCTTGTGTGAAATGTAAACGACACCTGCCAGAGTTGCACCTTCTCTTTTTCTGAAAAAGATTTTGTAAGATACTCCATGTGCAATGTACTTTATGACTGAGTCTCTAATTGTTGAGATTATTAATGCCCTTTGATCTCTAATTACTCTAGTTAAGTTTTTGACTTCTTTATTTTAGATTGACTTCTTTATTGGTACATCCCTAGCTTTGCATAACCCAATTACATTTCCAATCACTTCTTTCGAGATATGGTAGTGTTTATCCAGAGTTAGAATATCGTCATTCAATTGTCCAGAATAAACTAAACGAATTTTGTGTTCTCAAAATAAGGGAATTCACTCCAAATATCCAAGCTTTTGTGTTTTTCTTATTTTAGCCATTTCAATTCATCGAGCAACAACATGTTTCATACAACTCTAATCTTCTCACTGCTATACTCATCTAGGTTTATCATTCCTTTGATTTTTTTCATTTTACCTTCCGTACTTATGTCTTGTTTCTATCAAATTTCTTCAACCACACACCAAATTAAATGGAAATTTCTCAATACAACTAACGTACTTGATGGATTCGGGTTTCGCTACTGAATTATCTTCAGGCTTCCAAAATTCTATTGTAGAGTGCTCTCCTTCTTTTCTTCAATATAATATGGAAAATGAGGGTTCCAACTTGATTTTTATAACTCACACACCTAACTTTGTTTTATTAAATGCTTTTTCCCTAGGTATTTCAGATACCCTGCTCTCTTAGTTAGCGAGAAAAATTCTTCTATGGACCTTCAATTGCTTGAATTTATTTATGAGTTCTTTCCAATGCATCTATAGATAATTAATACAACTATTGAAAATCTTCCACATTCTGGCACCAACTACAGATAAGGGGAAAAAGGATTTTCTTGAAAAAATCCCCCTAGGCCAATGCCTTGAAATCAATTCCTGAAGGAATTACTAGAAGTAGGTTCTAACTTACGGAGCTATTTCTTGCATCAGACTCATTCTTTCTTACCCATGTCTTCTTCATCTGAAATCTTACTTCATCCATAGTCACTTTCCCTTTTCCTTTATCAACTTCCTACATATTTCTGCCTTTGTATGCCAGACCCCTTCTATCCATATTATTTTTTCTACTGAATCTTGCAATGTGACTATATTTGTTGCAATTGTAACACACAACATTTCCTTGTCTAGACCATTCATTCCATTGATTTCTTCTTAATCTGCACTAGTTAGCAATGTGCCCAAATCTTCCACAAGTATAAAATTTAACATTCCTTCTATTGATAGAGTTGTTTGACATATTTCTACATTCAATTGAATTATGACCAAACTTATTGCAATTAAAACACTAACCGAGGAATGCTGGATCACTCAATTTCATTTTACTTCTACATTGAGTAGCCATATGACCAAATTTATTGCAAGAAAAATAGTATCCTGAGCATTAGGTTGTCCTATCGGATGCCTTTTTTCTTTGTTCATCTGATTCCCTTGCCTGAAATTCCTTTGTTATGATCTAAAAATTTCTCTCCTTTCTCATATCCAAGACCTCGCTTGTCATTTCCATTCTTCTGACCTCGAGTAAGCTCATCAAGCTTATCTGAGCTAATCTTTAACTTCTCCTTGTATTCGTTTGCAGTAGCAAGTTCATCCCTAAGAATAACAATCTATCTTTCAAGCTCTTCTTCATTGCTTCTGGATTGTTTGCATTTCTACATTCATCAAATCTTTCTTGTAAGGACTAAGAAAAATTCTCCTCATTCTTATTTCTCTCTTCAATCTCCTTAGTCTACTTCATCACCATAGATTCCATCTCATGCTTTACGGTAGCATTGTGTTTGGCAAGCTTTTCACATTCTCCAGTTATTTCCTTAAAGGTTTGATTTAGGTGAACATCATCCATGCTTTTTCTCTCCTTTTTCTTAATCTGATCACAAAGATCCTTTCTCTTCTCCCTAGACTTAATAATCTGACCCTTCAATGTTTCAATGAATTTCTCATTATTCTTAAGATTTTCTTTCAATTCTCAAACTTTTTCTTTGGACTAATCAAGATCATCAAGTGCCACCAAAAGCTATTGTTCAAGACTACTAGAGTCCATTACATTCCAAGATCCACCTCAAGCTATTAAACTTCTTTTGAGGAACTAGGCTTTGATATTGTAGAATTTGTCAAAACCAACTTTAGACTCTAAGAACACCTACATGCAAATGGATACCTATCACAAGGAAGAGAATGGATGGAGAAAACAAAAAAGGGTTTGAAGCTCTGAAAAATGGATCAATCCTTAAGAAGGAGATCATGCAAACCCTAAAAGAAACCCTAATAGGAAAACATTCAATAATTAATATAATTATTAAATGTCACTTTATGCAAACTAAAGTAAAATCTTAAGAAGGGAATAAAGGTAAATTAATCAACACAATTAAGTTAAAACCTTTACTCTAACACCCCCCCTTAAGATGAGCAACAGTGCAGCTACAAACAAGTGCAAGAAAGCAAAGGTAACTACAATGCATGAAAGTAAACATGGATCCTGACAACTAGGCCTGATCAGGTACCCAAATACAACCAAATCTCTGTAAAATGGAGAAATAGAAAAAACCTCATGGGAAAAACTCTACTCCAAAAAGAGATGCTTAAAGCCATGAAGAACATCACTGAATCAGAAGAAGCTACAAACAATAGTCAAAAGATGACTACTATGGTGCTGAAGAACCTCCTCTGAAGATAAGATGATCAAGATCAAGAAGACAACAATCTTCATGATTACCCCAAATGACACTACTCGAATCAGATGGCAAACAAAGGCAAACACCTGGAATGAAGATACAAATGGCACAAGTACCAATAGTCTAAAAAACATTGATCAACTGAGAATGGAAGATTCCTTCCAAGGCGAAGCCAAGGAAGCATTAACATGAATAGTATAATACCCCCCCCCCCATAATGTTGAACTGGGAGAACCTAAAAAATCCACTGAAATGGTGTGTAACACCCTGTAGTGCATGAAGGAAGAAGATACAACATCTGAAAGTGCACAAGAAAGCACTTGCAATTGAAAAAGTGGTGTGCAACATGCATGAGGCTGGAATCATATGGATCCACTATCATCATGGAGGGACACTCACCAGATAAAGGTGTGATGGAAAAAACAAAGGCACTACACAACCCCCCCATGACACTTTATAATATAGTGTGAGTACAAAATATGGCAAAACCTTATGCGCAGAATCCCCAAAATACATGTACCATAGTGTGGCACTTTATCTCAGTGCGTTTACATAGAATATTGCTTACAAATGATGCTCAAAATTCCCATAAAGGACAAAAAATTGGAAATACATGAAGAACAGCCAAAAACAAAGCATCCCATGCAAACGACAAGTTCCCAAGAGAAAATATGTCCAAGTAATTCACTAGAGTGTGAAAACACAAAAAATTGAATAAAATATACCTGGAGGGAAATCTAGAAATATTGCATTGATGGAACTGAAGAGCTCTGAAATATGGTTCCAACGCCATTGAGATCGCAAAAAACAGAGAAAAGGGTCAAAAGTTATGAGCTCGGGACTTAAAACAGCTCCTTTGACTTCAACTGGTTGTAGAATGCACCAACAGAAAAATGAAGTGATGAGACCCACACCACTGGAAAGATGACAAAACCAGCTTTCGGATGATATCTCGTTTTCCAAAAAATGATATCGTATGCCCAAGTTATGACCTCTGGAAGAAAACAACTCCAAAGGGGAAAAAATACAGTGTTGGATTAAATTTGACGGTCATACGGCCATCGCAAAAAAAATACGAGCCTAAATTTGACGGCTAAATGGTCATCGCTGCACATGCACAAGTGGGCTTATTACAATAAAAATTGTTTTTTTTATTAAAAAAAAAAAAAAAAACCTGTGATTTTTTTAAAAGAAATAAAATCATAAAAAAAAGGGCCTGGATTGGCGACCTTTGTACCGCCGTCGACGGTATTGTCAGACCATCAGTCGACAGTAAAGCCACCGACAGCTGGTAGTACGTCGCCAGGCGTACTTAAGGGCCCACAGGCCTGCGTACGCAGGTGCTACAGGTACCTTGTACCGAGGCCTGAGCAAGCCTTTAAAAGGCTTTTTTTTTGTTTTGATTTTTTTTTTAAATGAAAAAAACATTTACAATGTAGAAGTTGTAAAAAGCAACTTCAAACTCCAAAAAAACCTGCATGCAAATGGATACCTGTCACAAGGAAGAGAATGGATGGAGAAAACAAACAAGGGTTTGAAGCTCTGAAAAAATGGAGGAATTATCTTATCAGAACAAAAAGGAATTATGAATATACAATGGATCAATCCTTAAGAAGGAGATCATGCAAACCCTAAAAGAAACCCTAATAGGAAAACATTTAATAATTAATATAATTATTAAATGTCACTTTATGCAAACTAAAGTGAAATCTTAAGAAGGGAATAAAGGTAACTTAATCAGCACAATTAAGTTAAAACCTTTACTCTAATAGATACCAATTGTTGGAATGAGGGAACACTAAGAGGGTTGGTTGAATCAATTTTTTGTAAAATTTAACTTTATTAATTTGATCTTTTAAACCACTTATAGTATTGAACCAAAATAAAGATGCAAGCACATAAATCAATCATCCACAACACTATAACACAAGGGTTTTTACGTGGAAACCCTATTAGGGGAAAACCACGATGAAGGTCAATCCATAATTTGAGTACTCAAATATAAGTGTATTACAAAAGAGGAATGAACATGCATTCAAGCGCACTACCTAGAACTCACTGCTCAAAAATGCAGACTCAATGTCTTACAAAATGTTCAATTTAAATCCATCTGAAGAATTGAATTCAAGGAATAGAATCTACTAATGCCTGATTACAGTTTCAATTAAGCTCATCAATTGCATTCTTTGACTTGCTTGTCTGATTTTGCTCTTCTGCTCTGTGTTATTTCTTTCACATCACAAATCCCTTTTATGCACAAGTGAAACCATGTATAATCGCTTTGCTATCCTTTTGAATTTTGCATCATACTTCGCACACTTCAATTCACATTCCAAAATGATATATATGATCCCTTATTTATATTTGCAACAAAAGATTTAATCAACCATATGTCGGCTTCAATAAAACATAAAACATTTTACAACCGTCGAATCAATCCATAAATTATTTTCAATGCACACCATCCAAAATTTCCCACAACATATTGAGGACCCAAAACAAAATCCTCAAACCAAAAATACTTCAAATAATTTTGCCTCGAACATCCACAACACGCCACATTCACTTAGTCGGCCTTCTAGCACTGCTAAATAGAAAATCAGTCAACCGGATCTCCTAACTCGTACACCAATTTATGTGACAACACAAAACTCAAGAATAAGATATTCTAGATACCTAATGACTTTCCCTGAGATCCACAACCCGAACTAATAAATTGGTAATGCATATGGATTGATGAACTCAACTTCAGTCAGATACCCTATTCTTCACTCTGTCTCCCAGTATGGAGAAATACTGAAGTGTGGACTGGATCAATGACTTAGGTTTCCATCAATGACAACACCATAAGCCATATTCCAACATGCATAACATAGCTTGCATGCCTTTGGAGTCATCCAATATGTTCATGAGCTCCAAGAATATGAATTTTTTCTTGTCTGATGAAGCTCGAAGATAATTGTGTGCTGCCCTATGAAAGTTATTAGGAGGTATAACTTTGGTATGGTTTGAGTGGGAAGCCCAACTAAGGCATGAATTTTCCCATAGCCACTCATGTGTGTGTGAGTACATACCAACCATGAGTGTATGTTTCCCACCTTCTTGGACATCTCACCCAATGGACAACTTAGAGTTTTGTTGCCTCAGAGTGAGTATGCATTTTTCAGACAAACAACCTAGATCTAAGCCACATTGGGATGGAGAAACAGTCAAAGATTTATTTTTCTCTCTTTTATCTTTTACCTTTTCTTTCTTTATGTCTCTGATAGTGCATGCTTGTGTTTGTTGTTTCTCTTTACCAGTTTCATGTGTGTTCTTTTGTACTTATGTTGGTTACCATAGGACCTTGGTCCTAGGGCCTTGTACACCCCCCTTGTCCATGGTTGTTCTACCTATGAACATTGTACATTCAAACCCCCCTTGGCCATTGTTGTATTTGGTCTACTTTAGTGTGAGTTGGAAGCAAGTTACTCCTCTCACTAAAGTGGGGGCTAGATGTAATGATAAAAAAGGTCCCCTTAACTTGGCCTTGATTTAGTGTTGTAATATGTCTGACATATCCACATTAGGTCTTGGGCCCTTATGGACTAATGGATTTAAATGGCACCTTGCTAAAGTGTTGTGAATTGTTGTAACACACTTTCACATTTTTCTAAGGTCTTATCAACCTAATAAACATCCTTTTAATCAAAATCAACATTAATATTTCCTTATTTAGGGTGTTGTAAAGTGTTGTAACACACTTTCAAACTTCTCTAGGCTTTTCATTAATAATTGGGCTTTATTATGCTCTAATTGGCCCTATTTTTCATCCACAAGCCTCATTTATTACATCTTTTTAAGGATAATCCCAACACCAATACACAACCAATCATAATTCAAGTGTTTTTGGCTTGTGTAGCCTAGATTTAAGGATCTGAGACTCATTCACCACCTTGGGAAAATGGGTTCCACCTAGATCTTTTGGCCCTAAACCAGTTTTCACACATTTCTAAGCACTTTTGATTTTTGGTCCCATACATTATGCCAAATGGGACTCATTCGCCATCTTGGGCGAATGAGTCCCATGTGGCCCAAACTCAAATTTAATTCAAATTTCTTGCAAGATTTTATTCTGCTAGATCTGATGTCAACTTGTAGTGTTGTAATTTTAGGAATTCTTGTGTAATTGAGTATAAATACAAGGTGCTTTCACTCATTTTCAGCTAAGCATTCATTAGGCCACCTAAGAATTTTGTGAGAGGATTGATACTATCAAATTGAGTTCACAAGGGGATTCAAGTGTATTCAAGGGAAAAATTATCAACCATTCAAGAGCATTCTTCAGGTAGCAATAATCATGTCAAGGAATTCATATGTCATGTATGTTATTGTGCTAACAAATGTGATGTAGGGTTTATGATTCAAGCAAGTGTTCAATCAAATATCAACATCATTAAAGCAAGGATCAAGAACCACATCAATTGCAGCCATTTCAAGCACATTTACAACACTTTATTAAAGAGTTTTGTGAGTTGCAACATTGTCATTTGTTCATTCATCATTCTCCATTCTTATTTGCTTTCATTTCAAGATTTAATTACCTACAAGGGGTTTGATTAAGGAAAACCCCTATCCACTAACCCAACAATATTTTCTTCCTCTCCTTTATGTGTGATTTTTAGGTCTAGGTTGCAGATTTCTTAAGGAGAAAGATTGGAGAAAATTTGCCAAAAGCCCTTAGTTTTCATAGTTGTCATCAAGCCCTTGACAACATTGGAGAATACAAATATAGGTGGAAAATTGCAGTTTAGGATCTAGAAACCAATCAGGAAGAGCTAAGTAGACCAAGAAGAGTAAATTTAGAATTTGAAGCTTCAAAAAATCCCAATTGAACTGATTCACCACTTCTAGCGAATGAGTCTCAGTTCCAATCAATTTTCAAGTTTTTGCAAATCTAGATACCCTTTTGGCAAATACTTGTTTTCACATAATTTTACAGAAAGAGGACTGATCCTCCCAACTTGGTGAATGAGTCCCATTTAGCAGTAAAGGTAGATTTTCTAGTGATTCAGACCTCCATCCAACCTTCTTTTAATTTCCAAGTGTACAGGTTGTGTTTTGCAGCTTTCTATGTTGTTTCATTCACTTTTCTAAATCATTTAGTTTTAGTTTGTATTCAATTAGGGTTTTTCATTTCATTATCTTTTCCAAGTATAAACTTGGTGGTGAACCCTTCATTACATTATATTTAGCCCCTACACAACCCAACTATAAGATTTATTTCTCTTTTGCATTGAAATCTTTAGGGTTACCCTTGAGTGAAATTGGATTTGTGTGTGTGTTCTATGTCCTAAACTATATGTTAGCACTACCATACCACAAATTAATAATTTAAAAAGGTAACAAGAATGAAACCTTTACAAGATGGTTTCACAAGAATCTATAAGAATATCAAAATGGTTTTTTTACTCATCCTAGTATTGGAAAAATACATGATGGAATATGATTCCTTGGTATTACTACAATAGGGATGAATCATGAAAAAATTATTAAGGGGTAAGAGATAATTAATACTATTTGATCCTTAAGTGGAAACCTAAGAAAATATTACTTGTTCTTAAAGAATATATATACATATATCATGATGTTTGTAGCATTGTAAATTGTCACCCTTGATAATTTCACAATATATTGACACCCTATTTTGCCTATATCATTAAATACATTAATGATTTATTAATTTTTGGGCTAGATTTGGTAAATATATTAAAATCCTCAAAATCCCAAGAAATTTGGTCCTAAAACACCTAGAAAGGGTGAGGGTGCAATTGACCTAATTTTTCCCCATTTTGATAATTATCATTTGGGTGTCGACTCTTAGAGATTTAAAAATGATAGTAGGTTTTCCTACATTCAAAAAGATC
This sequence comes from Sequoiadendron giganteum, assembly GCA_007115665.2. Taxonomy (NCBI): domain Eukaryota; kingdom Viridiplantae; phylum Streptophyta; class Pinopsida; order Cupressales; family Cupressaceae; genus Sequoiadendron; species Sequoiadendron giganteum. The sequence goes on from CM021104.1 coordinate 672,468,354, forward strand.
AATTGGGATGCATATATAAGAATGTTTCCCTCTCATTTGAAAGGTAAGAATAATGAGTGAGGTGTTATTATGATCAATAATCCACTATTATTCTTTACAGCATCATAAATTGTCACTCTTAACAATTTCATACTAGGTTTAGCTCCCCCTTCTATGCTTTATATTTTCTTATTTTATGATAATATTAAGAAAATCAAAGTTTTTTATTTTTTAATAAAAGTGGTGAAGCCACTCAAATTTATTTATATTAAACAGAAAGCAGATTACATTGTAATATTTGAAACTCAATCCATCGAACAGGAGAGCCTAGTCTGATTTCAAAATTTAACTTGGATACTTTGAATCCCAACCAAAAATGGCTAACCCAAAAAGAGAAGAAGAGAAAGCACCCACTAACCCCTAGTCTAGCACATGCTAGATGAGTATGCAAAGCTCATGATAACAAAATGAGAAAATAAACAAACTAGGTATCTTCAACCATGGAAGATGCGCATGCCTCATAATGAGATGGAGGCATTGGATTATACAAATTGGAATTTTTCTCTTTCTTTTTAATATTGGCAGAAGCATTATCTATTTGTTTTGCTCTAGCTGCAATGTCAAACAGGAAATGAAGAGCAAGGAAGACATCTACACTAGCAGTTAGGATTTCTATTGAGATCTTTTCATGAATATCATTACAGTCCAACACCATCCTTGCAAAATCATCACATGTAATTCCAAACTTGAGAATAAAGTTAAATTATGAACTATTAATTAATTTTTATTTAATGACACTAAAAGAACCAAAAAATATGTAGACTAGAGTGCTAGCACCTTTGTTTAGCCTATTTTAGCCCCAATTTAAATATTTCATTGGCATCATTTTAACATTTAGAAATTAAAATTATTTGTGAGCTATCGATAATTAATTGGGGAGAAATTAAAGAAATGCATATAAATACAAGTCATTTTTACTATTTGAAATCCAAATGAATCCTAAGGAAATTGCAATCATAGTTGAGCATCCTAAAATTTAGTCAAGTGAAAAATTAGTAGGATTATTACAATACTATTCCAGTTAGGAATCATGTTAGCAATGCATCAAGTTTTAATGTGAGTTTATTCATGTTCCATGTCTATTTATTGTTTGAGCACTTACACTTGTAGTAATTTAAATTAAATTTCCAATTCTCCTCGAAGGTGATGTTTAAAATGACTTTAGTCTATCAAGGAATGAAAATTTAAGTGGTAAGTTGCAACACTTATCAATTTATCATTCAATTATTCATTTGCCTCTACCCAACCAAGGGTAAGCAATCGTTTACATCACCATATTAATTCTGAAGGTATAAATACCAAAATGGTGTTTGACTTAGAAAAGCCCTTATATGACACAATCATTTCCCTCCTCTCTTGTGTGTGGGTTATAGATCTAAAGTGAATTTAGGAGAGGATTGAAGACCTAATTACTAAAAAAATAATTCAAGCCTCATATGTCATTGTATTGGGGATAATGGAAAATATCAGCATTAAATGAAGTTTTTTCATTGATTAGAAGGAAGAGCCTCTAGATAGTGCTCAACTAAGATCTGAATTTTGATTCTTGAAGGTCTATATTTCAAAGTCTATAGTGCCAATTCCCATGTCTAACCAACTCAAGCTAAAATTCCTATGCCAAGTTCCTTTGTGTCTACAATATGTTGCTTTATGCTTCACTTTATTTTTTTATGTCAACATGATTTTTTGAAATAATAATAATTTATTATATCTGCATAATTAACCTAGATCTACATTTGTACCTTCAAATTTAATCCACTATTCTATCTCATCTATGCTATTTAGTATCCAAGTGGGTTGTTTTGATCTTTTTTATTTTCTTCCATTGTGATGCAAGAGAAGGTGTTATTTAGACCCTAGATCCCCTTTTTCAGCATCACAAGCTCTCATTATGAAGATGTATGTGATTTATCCTCTACGTTAGCTACAACAATCCCTTTTATTATGGTGACTAACCTTTGGAGGTCTTAAAATTAATTCAATCATCCAAAATCAACCATTTGTGGCAAATTATGGTGTGAACAACACTTTGATAGAGATTTCATACATAAGGTAAAATTATTCATTATATCATTTGTTATTACAATCAATTATTATTTATTTGGCCTCTACCCAATAGGGAAAACTTTAGTGATGAATCTTCGCCAATTGGCAAATATTTGAAATCGGGACTTCCAAAAATGGCGAATAATACAAGCTAGAAAGGATGCCGAATCGCCAGGTTTTTACAAAAAAATAAATTTGTCTCGATTAATTCGCCAATGCATTATTTTTTAAATGACGCATCATCGAAACTAATTCGCCATTAGTTTATATTGTAAATACAATTATTACTTATATTCGCCAATAATTTTATATTCTTACAATTAATTTTTGGGAAATATAGCCACTAATAATAGTTTACCATTTCATTTTAGGGATATTTTAGCCTTGAATAGGTTTATTCTTTACTGTCGTCGATTGTCGTTTTAATCAAATGGCTGTAAGTGAATTCCGTGACTTTATTTGCATGTGCCTTTTAAAAAGGTTGTTGAGGCCCGAAATTTGTTTTGTGCCACACGATTAGATTTGATCATGTGGCCCAAAACAAATTTTGGGACTCAACAACCTTTTTAAAAGGCACGTGCAAATAAAGTCATGGAATTCACTAAGTGCATATAAAATTGTTGTATCGGCAGAACATCCCTAAGTGTCCCACTGATGATGTTCACTAACAAAATGAACTTGCAGCCATCTGATTTAAAAGTTAATCGATGGTATTGGTAAAATTTTCAAGTTTCATTTAGTCTTACTTTTCAAGTGATATTTTTTAAAAACACTTCATCCGTGTGTGCTCCAATGCAGTTTCAATAGTGAATTTATGCTTAGTGGCGAGGGGCACGCCGGGGCTGCTGTCCCTGGACCTTGCGAGGGGGCGTTGCTCCCTTGACCCCCACAAGGGGGCTCTGCCCCCTTCACCCCGCAAGGGGCACTGCCCCTTGAACCCGCCAGTGGCTACTACCCCCGGGCCCCTACTTCAATATAAAAAAAAAAAAAATATGGGGGAACTGCACCGACCAACTATGCAAATTTTTAAAGGAGAGATTCACCATTGTAATTAATTGTTTTACTGATTATTCACTAGGATTCAGCAATGTGATTTTTTTTTTACCAATTATTCATTAAGATTCACCGGGATTTTACAAATTTTTGAATAATGTGCATCAGATTAGCCAAGGAAAATTAATATTTTTTTCAAATAAAAGGAAAGATTTGCTAGGATTTTACACCTTTGCTAAGGGGGGGTTTCTTAAAGTTATCCCTGCTACCCAACCTAGGGTAAGTCTTCTTCACCATAATCGATTTTTATTTGTGGAGGTATGAACAAAAAAATAGGGCTTTGACTTAGGAAAACCCCTATACAACACAACAGTTACCTTTCTTTTCATGTGTGCAAGTCATATTCAAAATTTTCATGAGAAATATTGCAAAAAGGTGTAAAGTAGACTTGTACCCTAAAGACCAAACATTGAGCATTCAAAAACAATCAATCTTGGACAAAGGTGCACTCACCTTTATCCCTCAAATTTAAGCTCTAATTTTATGTGCAAATTGATCTTTTTCATTATTTTCTAGATCTATATTTGTTTGGTCAATTTTCTTTTTCATCTTTGTGAATAATTAGTATCTTCACAATAGGTTATTATAGTAAATTAGGTCTATAAATTCATATTAAATTAATCTTTTTCTTGGAAACAAATAAGCTAAACACATGATAGATAGGCTCTAGTTCTAAGTTTTTGGTTAATCTTAACACTCTTATTTGTTTGGGTTCTAATGTCAAGGCAAGGAAATATTGATTTGGGTTAATCTTCTTGTTAGATAGAGGATCTATTTTCCCCCTTTACAATGTCAAGGAGCAACATTTTAATTATCCATTAGCTACCTAAAATACTTCAAATACTACTCCTAACTAGGCCTTTCCTCCGTTATAGACTAATTTGGGCTCCTCATGTTCTTCCTTTCATCTTCTATAAAAAAATTCACTCTTGAGCTATGAAGCATAAGAATCACATACCTCAATTTCCTTCCACCAAGGGGAAACAACATCAATAGTCTATACAGAAACCCAAATACCCACATAAACCTAATTTCTTGTTTTTGACATGAATATGTCTCAACCCAAGAAAATAATAAATATAAATTTTATGATAGTCTTGGTAAGCAATATGTTGCACCCTAATGAGTGTAATAGGACCTAGGAAGCATCTTCCTTCATGAACATGTCAAATATGTTAGCACAAGAATATTAATATAAAATATAAACATCAATACATGAAAATAATGAGAAAAAACATAACTTGGAGCTCCTAATGTTACAACTTGGGTCTAAAACTAAAAATACTTTCATAATGTTAGAAATATTAAAGAGATTGAATAACCAAAATCTTCTATGAGAGAAATAAGCTATAAAACTATAAATGAAATAACACAATTCTAGACCTTAGATTCCAAGAGTTTTGCAAATGAAAAAATTACATTACGCGATCAAAGAAAATCTATAGAATAATGATTGCATGCATCAAGGTACATGTATGCCACAGTATGCAAAAGAATGCTATAATATGAAAATCCAAGCTAGATAGTGAGTTTCTATAGAACTAAGGAGATGATGGACCTATGGAAAATCCAACCAATAAGAATTAACCACCAAAAATGGAAAGTGTTCCACCTATTGGTGGTTTTAAATTCCCATGATGATCTCAAACATAATCTATAAAATAGGCATTTTTAATGATCAATTATCTTAAGGGATTGTCCAATGAATAGGAGAAAGCTAGATAATGCTTTCCCTTTGCACTTCAGCCTCTGCAAAACCTATGAGGGTGATCCTTTACAATATTATTAAAAATCCATTTGCAATTATCTCAAATAATGTGATAAGCAAATATGTTCTTGATAGATTTTCTTTAGGATTATGAATAACTCAAAAATTAGGTTAGGTCCTTTAAGCTTTCAAACAATTAATTATAGGAGAACATGTAAATAACATTATATGAATAACTTAATACAAAAATTGGGAAATTCATTGATTTATTTTTAATTAATCACTAGGGAGTTGTATCATAGAAAAATGTAAGAGACTAGTGCCTTAACCTAGGGCATGGAGAAATAGTTGAATATAATTGAAACTGACATAAGCAAATTTAGCCCAAGAATAAAAAATCCATGTAATAATTTATTAAATTACTAGCCTTCCAAATTTTCATTCAAACTCTACTTATAACTCCTTGTATATACAAATATAATTCATTATTTCCATTAATGAATTTAATCTACTCTTTGATTAAAATCTATAATTGAAACATTTCTATAGAGGAAAGACTGTGAAGATGAAGAAAGTGATCCTTGATCATTTTATTCATAAATTGTAGAATGTATACATGTAGGAGACAATTGGAATAAAAATATGCCTCTATATTTTCATGAATTGATGCTAGTACTGTCATACAAAATTTCAAACTATACGCAATCCTATTTGTATAATGATATAGACTCAATATACAAACTCTATTACAAAATTGCTCTACAATTCAAAAATTCCTCCCTAATCCTATGAAAATGGCCTTGATTTCCCTTTTATAAGAACAGGGGAGAAAAAGAGGCTTCAATCCAAATTGCACATGTCACATTTTCATTTGACATACAATTACATAACAAAATATGATCACAACTTCTCATGGGGAGAATGTTCCAAAAAGGACAAACATTGTTATCATTGTATTTGTGCATTCCTTGTTCCTCAAAAAGTGTTCGATAAAGACAATTGTAACTTACTTAGCCACTCCTTCTCCATGTTTAATTGGTATCAAAGGACCATAAAATGTTGATTTGGAAAATGGGGACAAAATCCTAGGCCCACTAGAAGACAAAATTCTTGCTGAAGTTGATGAACTCCATGTTGGTGTTGAGTGTGCAAAAAAGAAAAAATAAATAGCTCCATCCCAAAAAATGAAAGAAAACTAGTTAAGCCACATCATTTAAAACTTTCTAGTTCTAGAAATTTATTGTATTTTTCATCCCATGCCTTATATATTTATCTTCGATTGGCCAATAGAATGTAAGGAATACATCCAAATTTGTTCTATATGTGCCATATTTAAAAACCACTTGATCAACTTTGTTATCAAACTCTTCCAAGAACCTGTTGGTATCCCAAAGCTTAGCAAAGCTATTTTTCATAAGCACAATATCCATTGGATCCCTTTCACATATGAGGTAAGCTAGTGTTATTGTGATGCTTTCTAATTGTGCCTTCCATTCTTCACAAGATTTGACCTATGCATTGGATTTCACTATGTCAGGCAATATGTCTAATTTTCTATCATAAAATTATTTGATCAACTCTATTATTTTTTCTTCTAAGGGACCTACCAATACCTAATATCCTCTATCTTTTATGATAATTTTGTAGGTTCCAAGATAATCTCTCCATGCTTATTTAGGTCATAGCTTGATCCCTTAATCATGTCAATCAAATAATTTAATCTAGGGACACACTTATTTATTAGAAGAATGTCCTCTACCTTATCCATTGTAAATTTTCTAATTGTATTCATGATCAAAGAATAGTTTTAATGAACATTATCTATCTTCTTCCCTTTCTTTCCCCATCAATTTTCCTTACATATTTAAAATTACAAGCATATTATTTTCATGCTTATCTTCATTGTAGTGCATCAAAAATTATTAATATGTGTTTATGTGCTCAAGAAAGGCCTCCCTTTCATTTTTATCTCTTTGAGTTGGAGAAGAAGAAGTGCCTAGCACCATTGATATGTATCCTCTCACAACTATAATCATTGAAGATGGTGGAGGTGGTGGTGGCTGTTGTTGTGGCTGCATTTTTTTTTAGTAGTTCTATAGTTTATTTAGCCTTTTTATATTAATTTAATAGGTCTTGGTAGTCTTTCAAAGACTTATCATACTTTTCTTACAATGATTCAGTCATTGACCTATTAAATTTTGCAACAATTACAACAAGGGTTGTTGTCTTAATACCTAGTGTATTTGTAACACTTTTGATGATTTGACCTCCTCTTAAGTCTAATACATTCTTTTCTACTTTAGGATTATTAATATTTGAGGATAGGGCCTAAATAGAAAGGGTTTCCTATCTTGGATTAGACCCTACTCCTGATAGTGCAACTATAGCCTCATCCTGTATAGAAAATACTTTAGCATCATGTCTCTTGATTGTATCTAGAGAAATGGTAGAGGATATGTCTCATTATAGTAGTAAAAGTATGCCACTTTCTCTCACCAATATCTTTCCCTCTTCTAGTGTGACCTCCCTTTGTTCAAAACTCATTTGTGCTATTGGTCAGCCTATCAAATGGTTGCTTTCTTTTCTGTCCAGGAGACTTATCCATTTCATCATTCAATATCTTTCCATAGTCTTCTCTCTTACACCTCGAAAGGAAATATTTGAACTCTCAAGACTTTAGAAATGAATCATCATCTAAGAACTTATTGCAAGAAAGTTACCTTACATCATCAATCTTGTCCCTACCTCCAAGAATATCTTCTATTATCCTATCCATTAGAAGAACTTCATTCTTGTTTCCTTGAAGAGATGGCATTGTATGCAACATATCATCTCTTATTATTTCATATTCATCCTCCTCGTTAGGAGGAATTGTATAATATACCAAGGAAATATTTTCAACCCTCCTCCTTTTAGGTGATGATTCTCTTGCAGGAGAATCAATGTCTATCACATTTTATGCTAGAGGGGATGGGGCATCTGAACTTGTGGTGGGGATTATGGTCATTCCCTAATGACAAATCCCTTAGTTTCTCTCCCAAATGAATACACAGATACATTTTGACTCAAATTCCAATGAAAGGTCGTCAAAATTTCGACGATCTTTTGTTAGAATTATTTTGTCGATTTTTTGACAAAATTTGAAACGTCGAAATTATGACCCAACATCATTGGATGGGTTAGCATTTTGACATTTCAAATTTCGTTGGAAAATCGATGTAATAATTCGAATGAAAGGTCATCCAAATTTCAATGAACTTTCATCAGAATTTGAGTCAAAATGTATCAATGATAAGGTGCAGCCTTTGGTGGTTGGTATGTAGGCCTTTCATCCAAATTTGGAGCCTTCCCTTTTTCTCTTTTCTCAATTTGAGGAGCCTCACCACTAACTTTATCAATATTTTAGCACACTGCTTGGATACTAAGAATAGGATCATCAGCATCAATAAATGCTCCTTTGTAAGAATAATCCACTTTCTTCTTTTCATCTTGACTCCTCTAAATGGTAGTCCATTTCACCTTTATTATATTTACCTCTTGCTCATCTAAGATATTTATAATTACATCTTCTCTATAATCAGGCTAGTGGAAGAATTTTGACCTCTCAATTCTTGACCTGGGTTTATTTATAACTCCTAGGTCAAAATTTATTTCTTGCACTTGATCCATTCTAAAATTTTAAATTTATCATATGGTTGCTTCCACCCTTCCTTATTGATGCTAATATCCAAAAAGACTATGAGAAAAGGAAAAAATGAACCTTTCCTCTGATTTGCTAAGTGTGCTTCCTATACCATAGCTAGTTGCCATATGACTTCCAAGAAGCCAAATCTTACGGGTACAAATATTTGTAGGGCATGGGGTCCTACAGTGCTTCTATATATTCTCAAGATAGTGCAATATGAATGAAGTATGAAATCACCCCAATTATGTTGGATATCCAATTTTGACTTTGTAACCATAGGCCTTAAAAAATATAATAGTTTCATAGGCACCCTAGGTACTTGAACTTGTAGGAAAGATAGGATCCTAGCAAAAAAGTGGTTTCTAAAAGTAACATAGATTGATTGTCCACAATGCATATCCAAAAAATGGGTCTAATAGTGGATAGGGAGTTGATCCCCATTATCATCAACATCATTAATCTTCAATACAAAGCCAAATTCTAGCCTTCCCCTAAATAGGAACATGTGGCATAAGAGAGAACACTACAAAAATTTGATCCCTATCTCACCCTTCTTTATTTTCACTAATCCTTTATGAATAACATCGAAAAGATATGTTGCATAATCAAACTCATCATTGACCATGAAATTTTGGATATGAGCTTCCATGTACATTAAAGCAATGGGGATGACCTCTTGTTTGTCAAATCCAAGTATATAACATAATGATCAGTATGTTTTATAGAATTAATTCTCAAAACTATCCACCTTAAAAGGATTTGATTCTATGGGTTAGATCCTAACACTCTTATTACTGTGACCCTTCACTCTAAATTTTGGTAACAAGTCTATTCTGTAGGTTCTTATATTCTAATTATACTTCTTATTGAAAGCCTCAAAATCAATTAGTTTTTTGGCATCCATGTTGATTTTGAATATGTGTGAAATTTTCACCTTGTAAAATATGACCATAACTTTGCCCATTGCAATTCTTACTACCCTAATTGATTCATCATAATTGACTGCAACTGCATTTAATAGAGATCTACATATGATAGTACATTAGGAACTACAAATTTCCATAGGTCTAGTCTCTACATGTTTGATGTTGGAGCTGATGTATTTATTTTGTCGTACTAATGGAAAAAGAGTGACCATCCCATTGCATGTAGATTGGCATCCAGCCATGGAAATGATCCACCAAAACCTTGTTGAACCCAAGACCTTGTACTTTGAAACTCTTAGTGGTTGAAGTAGGTAATTGAGCAACTAAATCCTCATGTAATGCTTGGCTTGATGTGGAACCGAAAGATTAGGCTTGGGAAGGAGATATTTTGACATAATTTTAAGAAAAAGCAAGGGCTTCTTAGTGTTTTTAGAGTTCTTGATGCAAATTAAATAGAGAATAGGGAAAATTTTAGATAATTCAATTGCAAGAAATAATTCTCTAGCTCAAGATAAACCCTAGAATTCAATTTTGACATGACAACAAGCAACTATAAGAAAATTTAATGGAATTTGAGAAAGAATTACCAAAATGTAAAAACCAATGGCCTACAATTAGGATTTGAATTTGAAATAATAAAATACCAAAAAATGACATATTTAAATTTGGAGACAACTTAAGAGGTCTAGGGTGTAGGGTTCCCTAGACTAGATCCCTCCTTTTTCAAGATCCAAAGTGTCGAGGGAGGATATTAAATGCAAACTTTGATTTTCTATATTTGATTTTTCAAAAAACATTAAAATGGGCCATGTAATGCACAATTTAGGAAATTTTGTATTTAATTATGTCCAAGAACATAGGGGGGAGAAAAAACTAGTGTGAAATTGTCAAGGGGGATAATTTATAACACTACATTTAGCACCCACTTTAGTGAGAGTGTGAATATAAGTTCAAACTCACACTAAAGTAAGAATATGTCAAGAGAGGTTCAATTATCCAAATATTGATGATATAGGTGACTTTCAAGATCCTATTGAAAGACAATGAGGACAAAGGAATACACATGTGAAGTGAAATGAGGTATGGAAAACATAAAGTATACACGATGAAGACACTTAACATGATATAATGAAAAAATAACATGAGCATCAAATAAATCACAAATGCAATACAAACACAATGTAAACACACAATAAAAACACAAGGTTAGTACTTAAAGGATTTGAGTTAGTAAGGCAAAGAGATCTTGGTCTTAAAATTTTCTCAAATACCAAATGTCATCTATAAAATGTGTTGTTTAAACAAAATGGTGCTCTCATAAGGATGTAAAATCACTCATGAAATAGATGGCTCCACTAGCAAGCAAGGTGTGTTATGTTAGGTGGCCATGTTAAATATTCTCAAATTCATGAATTAGCAAGTTGTGTTATGCCAGATCCATGGACTATATTTCCAATCACACTTTAGAGAGCACATAAAATTTTAACACCATGAGTGATGAAAGTCACCTTAGGGGATGCATGAAAATAACCACAAGGGGTGTATAAAGTTTAACATCACAAGGGACATTATAACAACACCACCACTAAAGTGATATGTGAATAATTCAAACCTCACAATATGTCTACTAAATGCATAGGGGTAATATTCCTCCCTTAAAATTCCAACGTACTTGCTATGTTGGTATTTTAAGGAAGAAAAGGGGAAGAGGGGATCCTTGAAAATAATATACACCTCCAAGCACTAGTTTTCCTTGTGCCCAAGTGAAAAGGCAAATATAACCACACAAGAAACTATTGTGTTTCTACCATGAAACGAAATACATGGTTTCAATTAATATGCTACCACCACGAATGAAAATGAGAAAAAATACAAATCTATGAATGCCACATAGTGAGGAGAAACATCATAGAATAAATCATTATTTCTTAGAAGGATTATGTGCATCAACACATGGGAGAGCACAAAAATCACTGATTTGTTGTGTTTTACTACTCAAAGTCTAACATTCATTAGTGTAATGACCATGCACTCTATGATAAGAAATCAAGAGCTATAGCTATAAATTTCTTTCATGTTTGAGGAGGAAGAATAATCAAGTGGTCTTTGAGAAGCCTTGAAAAATTATACTCTTTCTCAAATATAGGATAAGTAGTAGGAGACATTATTTTCTCTTGTGAAGAAAATCTTTCTTGCTTACCACAAGAATTCATAAATACAATAGATGATGGATAATTAGATAGATATGGGGAAAAAGGTTGGGAAACTAAGCCTTGTTTGGAAAAGTATAGTATAAACTTCACTTGATCTCTATTTTTGTTCTGTGTTATTGTTTATCCATTTTTATAAATAATTTTGTATCCAAGACCATAAAATCCTTCCAACTTAGATGAAGAAGTATTATCTAAATGCTCATGAGAATAATTGGTTATTTCACAACAAACAAATCCTTTTTAAGTTTTTTAAAGTTAGGCATCATCGACAAATGAGGGACAAAATTTAAAGATCCCCCATCACGATCATGGGGTATTGTTTTTAAATTTGTTGTTGTAGAACTAGATTGTTAAAATGAAACACAAAACTCTTTAGGTTCAAATTATAATATTTTATATTCTCTTATAAAGGAAGGTGTAAAATCTAATAAACCCTAATCATCACCTAAGAGTTTTTTAATAGGTGAAATACAATCATGATTATCTTAAATATGTGTAGGATCTACATTTGAGGTTGGGATAAAATCATTAAGAGAGTTGGAAGTATTATGTTTAGTTTTGACTTGTGAATTAGAACTTTGATCATCCTTTTTTATTGTGTATATATTGTTATTGTATTCATACTTCATCTCATGGTGAAGAGTAGACAAGACTCCCTTCATGGGATGAATTGATGGTCTACCTAGCAGAAGATTATATGAAAGGAGTTTTGGCATTATATGGACAAGGGTAGGAAAAAACATAGGGCCACCCTTAATGGTTATTGTGATCATTCCCAATGGTTTCCTAGTAACATTATTAAAGCCACTAATAGAAAGATCATTAGGTTCTATAAGATTATTTTCCATGCTAATTTTATTTAGAATATCATTGCTACAAACATTAAGACTCGATCCATTATGTATAAAAATATGTCTAACTCCAAATTTATTAATGAACACCATTGTCATTAAAGCTTCATGTTTATTTTGGATTTCAAGAAAGGTTAATTCATGTTGAGGGAATGTAATACCCAAATTTATCACTTGCATCTACAATCAAACAAGGTGGATACATCTTTCAATTTGACATAAGTTGAGATACTAATCTTTTGTAAATCTTCTTGGAGAATCCTATGGTATGTATGTTATGTTTGAATCAAGTCCCAAAGGGAAATCTTTGTTTGAGTATTAACATTTTTCTCAATAATATTATATTCTTTACCACTATGGTGAGAAAGGCTAGGTGGTGATGGAAGATATGGTTGAGGTAGTCATATGGATGATGGTGTTTTCTTTGGTTTCTTATTATTTCTAGTGTTATATGTGTGAGCGATTGCATGATAACTTGGTTGTTGCAACACATCTTGTTATATATGAATACTAGTGAGCTGTTCTACAAATTCTAGTATACTGAAATGAGATTTCGGAGGTCCTATAATGAGAGGTGATTTAGGAGGTCCAATAATTATAGGAGTTTTAGGAGGTCCAATAATTAAAGGAGATCATATAGTCAATTTTTTGTTTATAACCTTAGTTGATTTAACTACTTGTTGAAAATATTCTATCGATGGGGGATCTAACATCAGTTTAGCATCTCCATTTATGAAATCTATCTTACTGGCTATTGAAATAAATGTATCAAGGATATTATCCTCTTGTTCCATAATATATCCCTAAGTAGAAGAGGTATTAGGAGAGAAAATAACAAGATTCTCATGGCACTCAATGATTGGGTCCTTTTACACCAAGATACCTTCTTCGAAAGTAGGTGAGGTATCAAAAGAATAAAAACATAATTACATCATAATTTTTAATGATTGCATCCTCTTGCATAAAAATATTCTCATAAGTGGGGGAGATATTGAGAGATGAATGAAGATTAGGTAAAGTGATATTAATAAATGTGTCAATTATTTCATTATCTTGTGCCATAATATCTTCCCAAGTAAGAGAGGTATTGGGAAGGAACCAAAAAAGATTCTCATGACACTCAATGATTGGATGCTCTTGCACAAAAATACTCTCACAAGTAGGAGAGATATTGGGAGAAGAGCTAACATGATTTTCAATGATTTCATTTTGTTTCCTTAGATTATTCTCATAGGAAAAATATTATAGTTATAAAATTCATGTGTTAGCATATCAAAACCACATCTTTGAAAAGCAAAAATTTTGCTATTTTCCCTATGGATCAAATGAGTGATCTGCACAATAAAATAGTATAGATATAAAAATAAAAAATTGAGAATAAGAACTAGATCTTAAAAGAGGACACTAACAAATATTTTCACAGAAACAAAATTTATCCCAAACTAACTAGATAGGGGTGCTGGGTGCCCTGGACCAGACATGTGTTCTTATAAAATTTAAAATTTGGGGATCATCTTATAAAAAACAAAAATTGGCATGTGTTATTTCTTCCACCAAAATGATGTAAAAACCAATAATGTGTGAGGTGTGTGATATAGATGGACCTATTTTCCTTTATTTCATTAGGAAATCAGATCCACATAAAGAATTGACTTACAACCCTTAGGTGAGTAAACTCAATGAGGGAATCTATTAATTTAATTATGATTGAGGACATGGGTATCATCCTAAACAAAACTTTTGGGAGAAAAACTAAAAATAGTAAATCACCTCAATTATACAAGCTGACACTTGGATCTTTTATTTAAAGCATAATACAAAAATAAATAGAAATGTTTCGATAGATTTGGAAATGGTAGAGTGATGTGTACCTATCACCAAAATGCAAATTTTGAAGGCTAGTTGGGACTAATTTTTCTATAGGCGAATGAGACTTTGTGTAGAGGTTTCAAACAACTTTCTAAATCCTTTGGTGTTGGTCTATAGCTTCTATTTGATCTGAGTTTCAATGTTAGACTATTGAAAATAAGGTCTATAAATGAGATTTAATGAATTGATGACAAATAGGAAAACTTTTTATAACTTTGTCACTTTCCAACTTTGAGATCTTCAATCATTCAACCTATAAACTTGCACGTTCACAATGAGGAGAAAATTATTTATTTTTGGTGGATGGGGGTTTCCTTGGTCAAACCCCGTTTGGGTAATTAAACCTTCAATTGAAATAATGAAACATGAAAGGAATGATGAATGAACAATGCTATGTTGCAACTCACCAAACACTTGAATAAACCTTTTGAGGACTGAAATCTTGATCTTGATCTTGCATGAAATGGCTTCAATGGATGTGGATATTGATAATTGAAATATGACTTGAATGTTGGCCTAGATCTTTGAAACCTACATCACAATGTTATCTCCAAAAACATGCATGATTACAAGAGACTTTGACATGATGCTTGAGATCTTGTTTTTAGTAATAAATCATTGATAAATATGCTCATGATTTCCCTTGATCATAATATTTTCTCTTGTAAACTTGAATTATGCAACTTGGACTTCTTTAAAAATTCCTCTAGGCTTGATTCGATAAAATAACCTTGTATTTATAGGTATGTATCCTTAATTTCTCAAAAATTAAACATTACAATCCAACATTAAAATTTAAATTTGGGGACATTAAAATACTGCCAAAAACCTACTTTAAATTTAGGTTCAAAATCCTAGGGATGACCCATTTTCTCATGGACGAATGGGTCCCAGATCCCTATTCCTAGAACATACATTTCTCAAGGTAAAGTATTATGTGTTGGCATTAATTTTTGTTGGTTTAGAGTAGAAAATGGTCACCACTAAAGGTTGTAGGACCTAGGGAAACAAGTCTTTCTATACTCCACATTCAAGAACAAATCCTTCAGATTTCAATGCAAAGGAGATTGAGATCTGGAAAAGGGAATGTTCTAGGGGATTGAATGATGAGAACTGGGGGGTTCATCACCAAGTGTAAACTTGGAAGGACAATGCCATGAAGGAAGAAATGTAAAACCCTATTTTGATGCAATACTCCAATGAATGACCTAGAAATGACCATGAAATAAAATAGAAAGCTACAAAACTAAAATTGTGCACCTAGAAACTTGTAGAGGCCTAAATGATGATTAGAAATGTTGTTGATTCTGAAATTTTGGCTCACTAGGACTCATTCACCAATCTGAGTGAATCAGTACCAAATCGAGGTTTTTGCACAGGAATAGGTTTCTCAAAAAAGGGTATCTGAAACTTCCAAAATACCAAAATTGACCAAAAATGCGACTCATTCACCACTTCTGGTGAATGAGTCCAATTTGGATTTTCTGGAAATTCAAAGCTTTGATCTACACTTCTCGTTCTTCTTTTTTTGTTCCTCTAGGTATCGAGATTTGAAACCTTGATTTTCAGGGCTGTAAGTGACTTTTTGTGAAGATTTTGACCTTGCAAGTAGGGAGATGACTCCAAAAAGTTTGAAATGTATTCTTCAATTATCTTTCAAGACCTAAGTAACCTAGATCTACAATCACACAAATAAAGAGAGAGAAAATGTTGATTGTTAGGGAATGGGGATTTGCCTTGGTCAAACCCTGTTTAGGTAATTAAACCAAATGATGAAATAATGAAATGAAGGCATGAAACATGAAACAAAAAACATGAATCATGGACAATGATAACTTGAATGATGATGTCTTGTAGATTATTTCTATAAATCTACAACTCAATCATGAAATGGCCATGAAGGATGTAGATCTTGATTTTTTACAATAAGAAGAGAAGAATTCTTGGTCTTGGATCTTCAATGCTACATTACAACATTAGTTGACTAACATGATTGATGCTTGATATGCTGGATATGATTATGGATCTTGAATTGCTACAACAATTGATGAAGAATCTTTCCCTTGAATGATCTCGAGAGCTATCTTGATGACCTTGGAATGCTTTAACTCTTGAATGTTTGACTAGATAACATGTAGGATTGATGTTTCTTGGATTGCTTAGGTTTATTTGGGGATGAAATAATGATTTGGAAGATTTTTTATATAGGCAATGCACTCACATGACCGTTAATTTGATCCCCAAGGTCGGCATTGAAGAAATTTGAATTAAAAACCCACTTTTTCCTAGTCAAAGTTCCTTAAAAATAGATCAAATGGGACTCATTCGCCATCATGGGAAAATGAGTCCCACTTGGATGGGACTCATTTTCCAAAAGTGGCGAATGGGTCCCATATGGAGCTATTTTTGGGGATAAAGTGTTGAGGAGTGCATAAATTAAGTTTATATGTTGATTTTATCGGATCTTTGATCAAAAATTTCCTTAGGATGCACAATATGGGGTCATAGGGGCCTATTAATGATATAAATTCCATTAATGCAATAGGACCCAAAATCCAATGTGAAAGTGTAAATAAATACACTTTACAACACTAAATTAAGGCAAGAGTAGGTTTATTTAGCTTAGAAGGGCCCTAAATCCCATGTGAATTTGTAAAACACGTTACAACACTAGATTAGGTTCACTTTGTTTACAAGGATCCCAAATTTAATGTGAAGATGTAAATAAATACATTTTACAACATTAAATTAGGATAGACTTAAGTGAATTTAGTTTAAAAAGGGGCCAAGACCTAATGTGGATGTGTAAAACACCTCACAACACTAGATCAAGGTGAAATTAACTCCAATTTATTATTAATTATCCCCATATCAAGCAAGGACATGATTTTCTACAGGACAATTGGGTTTCCCCTTCGGATAATGTAATTTATTAGACTTGTAGATGTAAAATAGGGCTTATTAAAGCATAATTGGGTCTAATTTAATTGAGGGGACCCAAAAAAAGTGAAAATGTAAAGGAGTGCATGTTTCTACACTACACATCTATAGTGTCTGAGGGTCCTATGTCTCAGAGGTTCAAGTCTAGAATTGAATAGATTCCTAGAAATGCATGAAAACCTAATTTTCTATATGAATCACATACATGCATGTAACTTTGGATAATTTTAGGGAAATTGAATATGTTCAAATGATTTTTTTTTACCCATTAACTATTTTTTTTCAAAAATGTAGAAATGCAATGCTTTTTGATCTTTTGAAAAAAAATACTATGCAATTTTATAACTTTTTCAATGCTTTTCACTAGCATATATATGCATAAATGGTAGAATACTTTTTTATTTAATTATCTAAACAAAAATAATTCAGACCTAAGGTCTAGAAAAGGAAAATCATATCTAAAAAAAATTACAATTTTTTCCACATTATTTTTCAATTTCTATGATGAAAACTAATGATAATGGATAGTTCTTTTATAAAAATAAATGTAAATTATCATAAAGGTTTTCAAATAACCTAGGTTTTAAATTCAATTTTCAAATTTTATACAATGAAAAATTAGAAAAATTGCAAGTGTAAGATGTGTCAAGTTCACCAAAATATTTCATAGGAAAAGTGATCTTAGATCTAACTAGGATGGGCTACATTTCACTTACTCAACATTATAATCGAGATTGACAAGGAAATGAGATTGAATAATGACCTAAAGGGTGAATCAATCAATCCTATATCTCGATTCCTTGGATGTGTATTTTGGATTTTTGATGTGATGCAATGATGTAAATATGTAAACTATGAAAATGTAAAATTTTTTTATAAATCATGAGAAACTAGATATAGGCAGAAATATTTATGTTCTAGAAATGAGGATAGAAGACACAAAGGTACCTAACAGGTGTAAATTTGAGGAAAATCTTATTGGTCTAGGGTTCCTTGCACCCTACTCAAACCCTAATTCTTAAAAAGGATTTTGTAATCTTGAGGTCCGTAGTCTATAGCTTCTATCTTCTAGATTTGGTTATTGTATCTCTTTATGATACTAAGATAATGTAGATTTAATATCTTGACAACTTGAAGGACTAATGATGCATGAATGAGAAAATTGTCTTCAATCTTCTTCCAATTAACTTCAAATCTATAACTTGCACACATAAAAGGAGGCAAAGGGTTGTTCCATATAGAGGCTTGCCTTAGTCAAACCTCATGTTGGTATTTTTACCTCCACAATGCTAAAGTTGATTATAAAAAAAGAGTGTATCCTTTTGAGGGGAAGAGGATAAATGAAAACAAGTAGCAAATTGACAATTTATTGCAGCTCACCACTCAAATATAATCTCCTTTATGGATTTAAGTCATGCTCATCACTTTCAAGGATCTATTATAACTTTACTTGATTTGATTTGAAGACCTACAAGTGTTAGTACCCAAAAATATAAACAAACTCACATAAAACTTGACATGATTCTTGAATGAAGAAATGCTTCAATAGTTTTGAAAATATGCTCTTGAATGCTCTTGAATAGATTTTTAAACTAATTTCCTCAATAATTTTTCTCAATAACTTCTTCTTAATTTTAAATTGTGAAATACTATGTATTTATGTAAAATTCTTCTAATTTTTGAAAAACTAAATCTCAGTGGCTAATAATTAGGATTTGAATTTCAAATAATAAATTATTGACACTAACATATTTAAATTTGAGGATAACTTAAGAGATTTAGGGCACCGTAGACCAAATCCCTCCTTTTTTGGATCCAAAGTGTTAAGGGTAAAATATTAAATGCATACTTTTATTTTCCATATTGATTTTCTAATAAATGTTAAAATAGGCCATGAAATGCATAATTTATGAAAATCTTCATAATTAGGTCCAAGCACATAGGAGTGAGAAAAAAATAATGTGAAAATTATCAAGGGAGACAATTTATGATGCTACAAGAAGTAATTACATTTAGTTCTCGTTGATCTACTGGAAACACTCCTTTGACGCTAGTGAACTCCTTTGATGTCAATGACAACATATGTTCAACATAAAAGGTATAGAAAACAATACAAACGATCATTTTATCTTAGAAAATATGAAGAATATTCATTCCTTATCAAATTTATCTTTCCCACCACTGGGAAATTGATATCCATATGAAACACCTATATTTAAATCTAATAACAAGATCGAATAACAAAACCCATGCCACTATAAAGTACACAAATCCAACTTCCCAATGGTATCTTGTTTGAAAAAAAAATTATTTTCCCAATGTTGATAATTTTAAATAAACAAAAAAAAAAGGTCCTTGGTGCTAGGTGTTGGTCACCCATGTGACTCCTATCACTAAAGGGTGATAGAGGCAAACAATTAAATTGGGTAGGTAGAGCAATGGAGTGCTCTTGAAAAAATCCATGCACCATCTCTTAGGTCTTAGTACTTTGACATTCCCACATGACCATCAATGAAACCAAGCACCAAAAACCTTGTCACTAAACTGTCACAAATTTTAATTAAAATAATGTTTAAAAAATCATCTATACATTTTACATTACAAAGAATGTTTCCTAGAAAGAATATTCCATTTTTTAAATAAACTTGTTGACAAAATACCCACTAATGGTATAACTTAAATCTATTTTTCCTATATAGATTGGACATAAATGTATGAACAAAATTAACAGAAAGGGGTATAAAATTATTCTAAGGGCCAAGGGAGTAAGTCTCTATTTTTATGATTTGATAGCCTATCTTAGTGATTTTGGGCCTTCTAGATGATGTAAAGGTTTGTTCCGACTCAAAATGCTCCTAAATTATAACTACCTTTTGTTTATAGAAACCACCTTCTAATTTCAAACCCTCATAGATCTAGCCTTGCTTCATCATTAGCAACCATATAGTCACTTTTGGTTCAGATCCCAATCATCACTATGTTTTGGATATTATCCTCAGTAATGCAATGTTGGTAGGATTATGTTCAATTTATGCTCCTAACTATCCTACTGAGAGAACCATTCTTTTTTGATGGATTCCTACTCACCTCCCCAATATAGAGTGGGTTTTGGGGTGATTTTAATATGGTGGAACATCCCTTAAAAGGAAATATGCATCCACCAAAGATAATTTCCACATAACCCAAATAGAGAAATCTATGCAAAAAAGTATTCAAAATCTATATGCACAAGAATAGACAACATACCATCAAACATGACACAAGGTATACCCTAGGAAAACCCTCAAGAGGGAAAAAACTAGCATCCAAAAGTATCCATCAGTCACGTATTACTTAGCAATTAATATTACAACACATCTTCAGAGTTCTCCATGAACACCATTAAAGCATCAAGCCCTCTACAAGAAATCCATGTGAAAAAGTATGTAACCACACATCCAATGCCATGATTCAACCCTCAAAAAATGCTAATAATAGCTAACCTCAACCCATTAGAAAAAATAGCCAACTATCTAACCTTAAGCAACTACTCATGTGTTTTCATTTATAGAAACAAGCTCCTAGAAAACCACTAAGTGGTATTACATAAAACCATGTGACCAATACCATGAACTTACAAAACCATTAACCCCTCATTTAATATTGGTACTAATTTTTTCTAATACTAAATATTATTCATATTTGTAAACCCACTTTAAATATTTCACCAATGTTACATACAACACATAAAGTGGCCCCAAGATGTTGGAACACAGCTATCTACTAAGGCGGGGTGAATTAGTAGATCGATAAAATTTAAATTTTAACACCTCTTAAAGCAGATAAAATAATTATGTAGACATTTACACATACACATAACACTAGATATATGTGGAAAACCCAATATGGGAGAAAACATGGTAAGAATAGTTGCTAGGATCTACTGTCCTAATCTAGCTCAGAATAAAAACTCACTGGTTATAATTTTTTAGGATCAGCAACTCCAAGAAAGCACCCACTCCCTACATTGAGCACCAACTCATCTATCTAATGACACCAACCAATAAGATTAAAGAACAACATGGAGCTACAAATATTGACTATAAATGATTTATAAATGAATCCAATTAAATGTCGTAAACATGTTTTACAACTACTTATACTTTGCTAATATCCTCTTAGCACATCATATCTCTTATTTTCTCTTCTCTTTCCCCTTCTTTGTTGTATCTCACACACCTCTGCAACTCAATGCATATCCTAGATGATGTTTTTTTATATCGGTCTAGGTATCCTTCTAACAAAATGTGCATACAAAACATACAATCTCTCACTATTCACACTACTCTACCTTATCCATACAAGACTTATTCATTCAAATTTTCTCACTTAGCTTCTACAACAAGACAACTCTCCTTGAACCAAACAACAACCGACATCATTTAATGCAATTGCTATTTTTGGCATCTACCAATCTTAGATTTTGATCTGCATTTAATGTCACATTCTTGTATGCTTGATCTTGTTCCATATTCGATGTATTTGCTATTTTTAGAAACCAAAAAACCCTAGATCAGATGCACATTAAATGATATTTCCTGTGTGATTGATATGTGTTTGATATTCTAACTACCTTTTCCACTATGTCGCTATCTACACATCTCACCAATCAAATTGAGTAGTTGGAGCGGTTGAGCCAATTAAATTCATCCTTTGAGTCAATTTGTAACTATTTCTGCCGTTTAACCATTACAAAATAAAAATTTTGAATTTGGGCCATCAATTTGTACTCTTCACACTACCATCTAATGATCCTCCTTTAACTCATCAACATTAAAATATGGTCGTTAGATCAAATATCATTTAAACCTACATCATAGGTCACCATCACATCAAATATTACTATCACTTTTTACTTAGTGAATAAAAATTCACAACAGTGATGCGAATTGATTAAGTGATGCAATCATTTATCACCATCTATCATTCTTGACACATCATTATACCGCACTCTTGTAGGGCTAAGCTGAGGACCCACCATACTATCAATAGGATAGTAGGACACTATCATCTATCCCTTCTGACATCATACTCCACTAACCATTACTCATCACTTTTTTCTTTGTGCTTGAGAGAATGAAAAATATGATGCCATAAATGCTTTCCACCAATTATCCTAACATCACATTTCACTATTCTAGCTTCAATAGAAATAGGTGTTCTTATAACCCTTTGGGCGATCGATGGAGTTCTTATAACCTTTTTTGGTGATCAAAGGAAGTTTCATAACTAATATCAAATGCCAAAATGACTTGACTTCAACTTGGGAAAAAAAAGAGAAGGTCATCATAACTTTGTCAGCGACCAACGAAAGTTCTCTAACTTGGTCAAAACTCCAAAATGACTTGACTTAAGAAAAATGTGTCAAGAAATGGAAAGGTTATGAAAACATAGGTGGTGACCAACAAGGTTTCAATAACTAACAAAAAGACTTATGACTTCAAGAAAGCTAAATTTTCAATAACTTAAGTGACCTTCAACTGGTGGTAGCCAATCAACAATAATTTAATACAAAATTTGTTCAGTGCCATGACTTAGTCAGAGTTCTCTCATCCACCATATTGCTTGGGGTTCAGGGATTCTTCAGGTGTTAGGGTTCAAGGATTCTTCATACCCTTTTCTTAACCTTAAGTTAAGGCATAAGCCAACAATCTAAAGCTCAATGTCTAAATCCTTTTCGAACTTCACACAAACACTCTACCTCTTTTCATCCTTCTTGCAAGTGGTATAAGGTAAGTGTTAGGCCAGAAGCCTAAACTTCTTCAACACTCCAACACTTGCATTGAAACTTCAAATTCATCATTCAAAGAAAGACCACTTGACATCAATGACCATCATGACTAGCCATAAACTCCCTTTTTAAATAAATAAAAATTAAATTTCTAACACAATAAAGCTAGACTGATGTAAGGAACACACCCCTAGATTCCCTCAGTGCACCACATAATAAATAAATAAATATTATATTATAACATTAAGCAAGGTGGATAACACACCTTTTCCTAACATTCTCCCACTTGTTGTATAAATTGAATAAGGGGTAAAAAAGTAAAATCAAACATGAAGAAGGGAGCAATCCCTCTAGATACATATACCATCAAGGAATCAAAGTGCTTCATGTTCTCCATCAAGATACCTAAAACAAGAATCAAAGTGACCACCATCTCAAGCATGAGTTCTCTCATCCTCCATCATGCCCATGCACAAATATAAGAAACCATCCAAAGAGATGCCACACTATCTGTCACAAAGAAGCATAAGTCATGCATCCAACTAATATCCCAATACATAAAACAGTCATCCAAATGTTACAAGTATGTATCAATAGCTATCAAGATATAATCACCACAACTTAAAATAACACCCACAATAAATGCTAACACATCCAACTATGCATAGCTGAAATGTATATAAATTATAATAAGTGAACTATATTCTATCAACATATACAACCCATAACATGCAATCACAAGCTCCAAGTGCCAAACCTATCATATAAAGAACATACACATCAAGGAACTCTCACTGCATAGGTAATGTCAAATCTTAAACTGATCAAGGCATCCAAAGATCCACCAAAAATAACTCATAAAAGTGTAACAAATATCATTTAGTACCAAGGAACATCCACAAATATATGCAAATCATATAAACCAATATACAGTAATACATAGATCTCATCACAAGTCTCCATAGCTCTCCAAAGTACTTCACACCCAACAAAGGAAAGAGATAAAGGAACATTCATGTTTCCATCAAAGAACAATGAAAACCACATGACCACAAATATAGTGATAACCATAGCTCCAACACAAGATCTCAAAACCAATGTCATGTGAATACAAACATCCAAGAAGAAGAACAAGACCAAAGAGAGAATGTGAAAATCAAGCCATGTAACATGTTTTGGTGTTGTTTTCATTGATTTCAAAGCAAAGGTTTGTCTAAAATCTCCTTCAATATTTTGTAAGATAGTGATCAATGTTGTTTGTTGGAAAAGGGTTTTTATTATTGATTTCATGGAGACAAGACACAAGTTGCATCCAAAGGTTCACTTGATGTCATCCAAAGATCCACTCAGTGCAGTTCATGTTGATGAATGTTGTTGATAAAAAGAAAGATAAGGTAGGAATAGATGCCAAAGGTGGGTGCATGAGATTCCAAAGGTGATAATGGATATGTTGATGATTTGATTCATGGTGTTGATACATATATTTTAAAGGTTATGTTTAAATTGACATATTGATACCATAGTGATATTGATAAAAAAAAAATCTCTAACAAAGAGATAATTTTATTGAGGCATAAAGTCATGGTGGCAAGCTCTTGTTATGGTTTTGTATTATTGAAGGTTTTACATTTATGAGCACATCTAAAACCCTAAGTTATACTCTGAGACCTAGGTTTTACATTGTTGGATGTTGTGGTTGAGTTGCTGATATGTGGTTATCATTGATGTCAACACTATTAGCATAAATGTCTTTAAGACTATATATGTCGAGGACATTGAGAAAATTGTAATAAAATATGTTACAGGTTGTCTGTGAAGTAGTGAAGATCAATATGACAGAAATTTCAATATGTTCATAGTGACAAGTTGTGGATTAAAGGGTTTTTTTTCAAGCCTATCTAGTTTATTCACCAAAATTTTCAGAGGTGTGCATGAAGACTTGAGTAAGCTATGAGTTTCTGTATTCCGATGGTTATTCTATTACTATAAATGGTGTTCATGGAAGAAGATAATCTAATTCTAGTAATCTGAGTTGTTGTGTATGTTACTATGGTGTTCATGGACATTCCTAGATCATGTTCTATTTGTGTTGCACGTTCGCATTGATCATTGTGCTCGCGATTTGAGATTTTCTCTTGTATGTTCATGTTTTTCATGTTCATGGTTGACAAGGGGTGATCCCACAATACTGGTTTACAATTTTTGGGAAAACTAGACACATGACTGATTTTTTTTAACTAAATCTTCACTTTTGGGCTCCTCTAGCGGCTAAACAGTGCGGAATTTGAAGATGATGCAAACTAGTGATTTGTGACGTTTTGTCTATAGATTCTAAATATATTTTTTCAAAAAATTTGGAATCAGATTCCACTTCATTTTCCATCTCCTTTGAAAACTGGTTTTTTTTTAAAACAACATTTTTAAGGAGTGATGTTCACTATATACAACATAACGTTTTTTGTATGATGGATAAAATTCTTATTTTTTCGAATTTAGATTTGTAACTATGATATCTAGCACTTTAATTTGGTTTCATAGTGTTTTATTAAATATTTTTTCCTTAATCAAGTTTCGAAGTCAAACCAATTAAAATTCAAACATAGGCGGACTATATACAACATAACTTTTTTTGTATGTATCAAAATTCAATTTTATTTTTTTTAATGGATCAAGGAGCTCAATACCCAACCTAAACATATATTTTTCAAAATTTTATTTTGATAATCTGCTATTTTTTCACATGTGCAGAACAAAGAGCTTGATTTTCTATGAAAAACCTATGTTTAATAAAACTAAAAAAGAAAATACATAATAAAACCAGAACATATTAAAATTATATTCATTGGATAGCTCGTTTCAAGGAATACCATCATCCAGTTGGGTTTGTGAAGTCTCCTCCATTTTCATCCTCAGCCTGAGCTTTGAAGCTCAAAAATTATTGAATTTTTTACCACCTGAGGAGGAGAAGTAGGGAAATGGGGGGTTCAAGCGAACCCTACCCCTAGGGGTTCGCTCTAACAAGGGTTCATTTGAACCCCCTTTCAAAAAGGGTTTCCTTCGGGTTTTTTTGGCAGAATGGTGGGAAGTTAATTAAATGGGTTCATTCAAACCCTTGTTCATTTGAACCCTCTTTAGGTTCGTTCGAACCTATAAGTTCGTTCGAACCCCAAAATAAAATTTTTTTAGCATGGGGTCATTTTTTTCAACTTTTCCTTGCTCACTCGAATTGTAAACCACTTTTGTCGGTTCACCCCCAAGGTGATTGAAGCATGTTGTGGATCTTCAAGGATATTATTTTGGGTCTCTATTATGTTGTGGTCGACCATGGTTGATTTGCATAAATAATCTTTATTGTTTTGGGCCGACAATTTGCATTCATTATATTATTTTGTTGAAGCTGACATATAGCGATGTAATTTCATGTTGTGGATATATACAAGTGATTGTTTCTTCATTTGAGAAATGTGTGTGATGTGAAGTGTGCATGTGCTATGTGCGAAAAGGTTTAGATCATTCGAAAGTAGAGTAGAGTGTGAAGAAGAGTGTGAAGAAGAGTGAAGAAGTGTTTCTATGCTTAACCAAAACTATACTCAGGCATTAGCAGATGCTACTTTCTCAGTTCAAATTCTTCAAATGGATTTAATATAAATATTTTATGTAAGACAGTGAGTCTTCCTTTGAGTAGTGAGCTCTAGGTAGTGTGCCTAAATACATGTGCATTCCTCATTTATTCTTCTTATACTTTTAATAGGGTATAACTTATGGATTAACCTCCACTGTGCATTTTTCCCTTAATCGGGTTTCCACGCAAAAATCTTGTGTTATGTGTGTTTTTGATGTGTTTTCAATTCATGCATTCATTGTTATTAATCAGATCTGAGAATAAGGGTTAATAAGTTTAATAAGTTTAAAATTTTGTGACAACTGATTCACCCCCCCTCTTAGTTGTCTGCCCTTGTGTTGCCAACATACATAGCAATCATTATTCTATAATTTTTTTGTTATATTTTATGTCACTTAGGTGATTACTTCAGGGTTTAAAGCACATTAGTCAACTAGCCCCTCTCGTAGGTATAAATAGCTAGGAAGGTAAATTTTTATTTTTTATCACCTATGGGAAGATCAATGGCTATTATAAAATTGGTGAATTTGTAGTTGATGAAGATCATAGGTTAGATTTTAAATTCAAGAACGATTACTTTCTGAAGATTACAATTTGACAGGAAATCAAATGTTATGACCCTTGTTTTAGTTATATACAATTTTGAAAACTACATTATGGTAACGTTTGATTTGGGGTGCTATGATTGCTTGGTGTATATTCTAAAAATGGTTTTTCCAATATGTGTTAGGTTATTGAATAATATGTTACAACACATTTTTGTCAAGAATAAATAGAGTGGAATACATGAGTAGAAAAATATCATTGGAATATAATGAAAGCCTCTGATAATACATAGATGAGAGAGTTGTTTTTAAATAAAATATTGAAGGAAGTTTGTATGATGTCTTTTTCTAGTAGTATTTATGAGATTTTCTCTCTTGAAACATATTAGTTTGACGATAGTGAGATTTTTGGTACATGGAATTTATCTTTTTGAAAAAGAATATTGTTTTCTTCAGATGAAATATTACTATGAAATGTGTGAATCCATTAGACAGTGCCTTGAATGTGCAAAAGTTAAGTAATTGAAGTTGAAATTTTGTCTAGTGTCATGATTATCCAAAATAGTGGGCATGGTTATATGTCATTGTTATTCATTGAGTCATCTATATTTCAATTGAAAGAATGTAAACAGTCAAGGTATGCAGATTGTGTATTTTTGAGATTAAAGATCATTGTAAAGGTCAATGTGAGTTGTTAACAGGGGTAATGTTTATGTGAAGGTCATTGTGTAACAACTACTTATTCATCGCAAGAAGACTACTGTCTAGATGTGTGCAGAGATTGAAATCTTTTTATCCATACATTCATCATTTTCAATCTTACTTGTGCCTACTGAAGATAAGTATAGTCTTGTACAAAAGGTATGACATGTGCATGCAGGGAGATGGACTTTGTTGAATTTTTGATGTTGATATAGTGCATCGATTTATCTAGAAATAGAGTAACCCTTTGATCTTGTTCATTTCTTCAGATTTTAATGATAATATTGTATATTTTCCAGTGAGGCACCTTATGTCTTCCAATGAGGCATACATAATAGCCAGTGATAATTTGACATTGAGGCATAAATTGTAGCTAGTGAGGCTTTTTGAGGTTGTTATCAGTGAGATTCATGTTTTGTGAGTGAGGCTATAATCAATGAGATTCTCTTTTTGCCAGTGAGGCCTATACAAGTGAATTTTTAGAGTGGTTTTTCATCCTTGAACAAGGTTTTCCACTCATAATTACTATGTTGTGGTTTCTCCTGATTTGTGATCTATTTGTGCATATCATACTTGTTCAAGATTTATCTTTTATTTCATGATGCTTCTCTCAACACGTGAATGCTTATGATACTTGAAATTCATATGCATAGGGTTGTGAACAATTAATCAAGTTAGATCTAATTTGCAAACCATTGATTCACCCCCCCTCTCAGAG
Source organism: Sequoiadendron giganteum (assembly GCA_007115665.2). NCBI lineage: Eukaryota > Viridiplantae > Streptophyta > Pinopsida > Cupressales > Cupressaceae > Sequoiadendron > Sequoiadendron giganteum. The sequence continues at coordinate 672,497,041 of CM021104.1, forward strand.
GTTTTGTGCTCCAACAAGTGGTATCAAAGCCATACCCTTACACAAAGTATAACCAACATAGGGGTTCCTAGTAGTGGAGTACTTACTATGGGCAAGAGGTATATAAATAAAGTTTCTAAAAAGGAAAAAGATCTACATCAAAAGAAACAGAAGTATATTACTAAATTTGATGATGGTTCTAATGTTCTAGGCTCTAAACAACATCATGCAAGAATGTTTGATGCAAAAAGAGATGAGTTACACTTCATGGAGGTTGCAAAAGAGTCATACGATGAAAATGATGAAGAGGAAGCACAAGTTTATCTTGAAGATGAATTGATTGTTGACTTAGATGAATTGAAGAAAGAAAGAAGAGAAAAAGAAGAACTAAAGATGAAGTATGAAGAATCTAATAAACTTGTTGAGGAACTAAAAAAAAATTGTGTAGAATCTGATTAGATTATTCAGAAAATAAATTTTCAACTAGAAGAGTCTAGAAAAGTGGAAGAAGCCACTTGCGTGAATTTGCAAACCAAAGTAGAAGATCTCCAAAAGTTAGAAGCTGAAATGTTGTCCCTAAAGAAACAATTAGAGAAGGTAATATAGGATTTGAAAACAAGTCTACAAAATGAGAAGAGCATCAAGTTGTTTAAGGAAATGTTGCTAAGTCAAAGATCTCTGTTAAATAAATATATGATAGGATATGAAGGAGAATTGTGTAACAAAGATGCTATAGTGTCAAAGGAGCGAATGGAATTGACAAGCTTCTCAAAAGGAGAAACACATGAACAAGGAGAATCAAGTTTTACTTTCAAAATTATTTCACATCAGAATACTTATGAATATGGATACAAAATATTTCATGATCCCAAGAAAAGTCTGAGAAGAAGGTCATCAGCAAGAAAATCAAGTAAAATTATTCTTGTTTCCATGGTTATTGTTATTCTTGTAATGATTATGGACATAAAGCAATTGATTATAGAAGAAGGAGTCAATCTAGATTTTATAGAAATATGAATGTAGTTTGTTATAAATGTACCAAACTTGGACATATAGTACAATCTTGTAGAAGAAGTTCAGTGATTCCACTGAATCATTATAAGAGGGAAAACTTGTCAAACAAGAAAAAGGAAGAGTCTTAAAAATCTTGGAAAAGGAAAGATCTTGAGAAATTTTGGAGGAGGAAACATGAAAAAAAATAGAAGGAACCTATGTTTGTGCTTTATGCACAAAATACATCTCCAAGTGTGTAAAAAGTAGCATAAAGTCAGAGGGAGATGATCATTTCTTATCATTTAGCCCTTTTTTTACAAACAATAAAGAGGTTTTCAGCAGTTGTGTTTAAGGTTAATGGAATATAGACAATGATAAACACTTTCAAAGAAAAGCATATACAAGTTTTCAGTGATAGTCATAAATCCTAAAATTATCATGGAGAAGTTTGAAAAGGAAGGATATTTAATAAGTATGTTGCATAGAGTAAACTGCTTGCCAATACCACATAGTGCAATGGATAGTTGTTGAATAGTGCCTTCTCACAATTCCTTGACCTTAGATTAATACATTGTAGTATAAGCACATAGTACCTTGAGACAAGACAATAGTGAATATATGGTGAACAATCAATGCCTTGATGAGATTTTCGTGTTCCTAATTGGAAATTTTTATTCTTCTAGTTGTATTTTCTAATGAGAAGGAAGGTAGTAAATGGTTCTTGGACAGGATGGTTTGTGACCTTACTTGAGAATCCCATTGGATCTAGGTAGTGGATCCTACTCTTGTTAACAGTCATATCAATGCTATGATACTTTGACTGTAATAGTGGACCATGTTATGATGCTTTATAAAAATTTAGTGATTTTCCTAAATATTTTCTCACTACTATTTTCCAGTGATTTGTATTGATTTGTCCAATAGGAGTAATTGTTATGATCATTTTGCAATTTATGAAGTATTCATTGAGTGGTTGATGTTTGTTGTCAAAGTTTATCATTCCAAGGGGGAGTGGTTTTATTATTTCCATATGTTGTGATAGTAGAACTATGGAACTTTGACTTTGTTGATAGTGTGGTGATAGTGTAATCCATGATGACAGTGGCATTTTGTTTGATAAAAGTTGCTTGGATAGTGTTCTTGCACTAGTTACTTATAGACAATTTTCTCGTAACACTTTCTTTTTATTGATAGTGGTTTGGTATGGGTCTTCCACAATGAGAATACAAGTTGAGTTATGTAATGAAAGTGGGAAATATGTGTAATGCAGTAAGAGTGGTTGGTATAATAGGTTACTGATAGACTGAAGTGATAGTGTGTAATGTGCTCATCTCATAAGTTGATTTGATCCTATTAATATTACTATTGTTGCAAGGATATTGTGATAGTGTTAGTGCAGTGGTAGTGATATGTTCTCAATTTCCTTGAAAAGAATCTTTCTATTAAAATGATATGATGTTTGCAACGGTGTTTTCACAAAGTGGCTACTCTTCATACAGAGTAACAGAGTGAAGGTATATTTTTTCACTATCTCAATCATTCATAATAGTAGTGGTTCCTTGATTTTCCATACACTTATGAGTGGATAATGTGTGAATCAATTATAAAATTCTCACTTTTATTTTTCTTTTCTTCTAATGCAAAGTACAGTACATGCTCAATGACAATGATGCAAAGTATGCTTTTTGGTTTGCATTTTTGGAAAATCCCTTTCTTGGCAGTGGTATTGTCAATTATATGCATTCAACATATCGTTATAACAGTGCTTCAACTTATTTCATTTTTCATTGTTATGAAAGGGGAGTTCATCCACCTTGATAAACAATCCTTATAATTTTTATATTCCTTAATGAGATGATGGTCCAATTTGTAGTTCTTGAGATGATACTAGTCCTTACTAGTGCAAAATGATGGTATCTTATGATTCTTCCCACCTTGCTTGTGCTAGTGGTTATGATGCTTTTGAAAATGTTTTCTTTCAGTGATTTGGATATATTTGTTAGTGGTTTGTTGCCTAGTATGAGACAGTTCATAGTTATATCATTTTGCAGATAGTTCTTGTTGAGTATGACTCAAGTTTGACTTGAGACTTCCTTGAACTTGGATGAAAATAAAATGATAGTTGGCTTGAGATAGTAAGACTTGACATAGTGACTTCACTTGAGTCACAATGAGTGATAGTTGAAACATAGTGACCTTGATGACTTGTTATTTATCTTTGTTTTTACTTGAGAGCTTGATAAATCACAAGTGGATCAAGACTCGTTGGTTTCATTAGTTTTGATTGTCTTTCCCATATTGGTAGTACTCTACTTCATATTCTATTTCTAGTAATAATTAATGTAACTCTATACTTCTTTCCAATGCATTCTCATCTTTGAAAGTGTTCAGTGTTGTAGAGTTTCTATGATGCAACCAGTTTGAGTTCACAATGATTACTTGGAAACTCTACCATTTGCTCAAATTTGTGACCTTGCTTAGACACTGGTAATTCCTTGTGGCATGTGGTATATGACTTGTGGATTGCTTGTTAGTTTGGTAGTATGAATGTATAGTGATATCCCTCATTCTACATGCACAATGCATAGTGGATGAGTCTATGGTGACAATACTTTGGATTAGTCTCTCTTTACAACCTAGGGTCATTTTTCATCTGATTGCAAAGGGGGGGAGAGAATGGTGATTTTCTATCAATGACAAAGGGGGAGTTTGTTAGTGTTGTTTTCATTGATGTCAAAGAAAAGGTTGGTCCAAAAGTTCCTTGAGAGTTGTTGCAAGATAGTGATTAGTGTCATTGGTTGGCAAAGAGTTTTTATCATTGATGTCATGGATACAAGATATTGGTTGTATCCTAAGGTTCACTTGATGTCATCCAAAGGTCCACTTGGTGTAGTTCATGTTGATGAATGTTATTTATGTGAAGAAAGATAAGGTAGGAAGAGATGTCAAAGATGGGTGCATGAGATGCCAAAGGTGACAATGGGTATGTTCATGCTTCAATTCATTGTGCTAATACATATATTTCAAAGGTTTAAATTGGCATATTGATGCCATAGTGATATTCATAAGTGTTTATTCTCTGAAAAACACATAATTTTATTTAGGCATAAATTCATGGTGGCAAGCACTTGTTAGGGTTTTGTATTATTAAAGGTTTTACTTCTATGAGCACATCTAAAACCCTAAGTTATACTCTATTACCTAGGGTTTACATAGCTATCATTATACTATAAACCTTTTGTTACATTTTTTAAGTCACTTAGGTGATTATTTGAGGCCTTAAAGAACATTAGTCAACTAACCTCTCTCATAGGTATAACCAACTGGGAAGGTAAAAGTTTTATGTTTTATCACCTATGGGAAGATCAATGGCTATTTTAAAATTGGTGAATTGGCGGTTGATGAATATCATGGGTTATCTTTTATACTCAATAATGGTTACTTTCTGAAGATTATAATTTGATAGGAAATTGAATGTTATTACCCTTGTTTTAGTTATATATGGTTTTAAAGACTACATTATGATAACGCTAGATTTTGGGGTGTTGTGATTAATTGGTGTATATTCTAATAGTTTTTTTCTATTGTGTGAGGTTATTGAAGATTATGTTACAACACTATTTTTCCAAGAATAAATAGTGTGGAAGACATGAGTAGCAAAATATTACTGGAATGTAATGAAAACCCCTGATAATACAAAGATCAGAGAGTTGTTTTCAATAAAAGATTAAAATAATTTTGTATGATGTCTTTGTCTAGTAGTATTTATGGGATTTTCTCTCTTAGCATAGATTAGTGTGAGAAAAGTGAGACTGTTGGTATATGGAATTTATCTTTCTGAAAAAGAATAGTGTTTTCTTTTGATGAAATAGTGTTGTGAAATGTGTATTGTGCAACGAACCTTTTGAAGTGCACCTTCAGATCTTCAACACTATGAAAGATTATATTTAATCTGGTGTTGTGAATAGGTATTGTGCAACGAACCACAAGGTGGTTCAACTAGGGCTATGGTAACATTTCAGATCTTCAACACTATGAAAGATTATATTTAATCTGGTGTTGTGAATAGGTATTGTGCAACGAACCGCGAGGTGGTTCGGCTGGGGCTGCGGTAACATGGTATGAGCTCAGAGCTCGGTTGACCGAGCTGGACTGAGCTTGACTAAGCTGGTCTGACTGTCAGAGGTGCGACTACGAATGTTATGGGGACATGTGGAAGATCTTTATGAACTGATTGGCTATATGGATTTTTCCTGAGTGCGATTGGGTTGCATTATTGAATGGAGGTTGACGGACATGTCTGTGACCGGATTTAATGTTTTGGGGCTCGATGCTTGGGGATGAAGTAGTGCACGTTATCAGGGAATGCTTGCAGGTGGATAATTTATTATCCTGGATGACCGTTGTTGGCAGGCATGGGCTGAACAAGTATGCACATGGTGAAAGATTATATTTAATCTGGTGTTGTGAATAGGTATTGTGCAATGAACCTTTTGAAGTGCACCTTCAGATCTTCAACGTACAGGACTTTCCAACATTCTAACCTTCTCAACTTTACTCGCTACTAGTAATATTATTTTTACAATTTTCTCAATATCTTTGACATATATAGCCTTAAGCATCATCAATGCTAATAGTGCTGACATCAATGAAAACCACATATCAGCAACACAACCACAACATCCAACACAAATCTCTCATAAAACCACCAAGTGGTATTAAATAAAACCATGTGATTAAATTTAGACCAATCACTATGCCGAGGCAAAAGCTACGTAGGAAAGTATAAGGTTTGCATTGGATAGAGGGTACTCCAAATTATGGGTCAAAGTTGACTCCCTAAAAATTATTAATTACCTATGTGGCACCCATGCACTGAGCTGGAATGTGGAGCATCTAATTAAAGATAGTATAATGATGTTAAGTGTGTTTGATGAGACTCGTGTATCGTACATTTTTTCGAGAGGGTAACTCCTTGGTAGAATTTTTTGCCAATGAGGCTATCAGACATAATGAATCCCAGACATGGGAGAAGGGATCAATCATTCCTAAGAGAGCTAGGAGTTTAATGTGGAATGATGGAGTGGGATGAATTCTTGTAATGGATTCATTTTAGCCTTAGTACTTTGGTCTAACTCACATGTATAATGGGTTTCTACCAGATAGATGGCCTTTTGCCTAACAGGTTTCGCAAGGGTTTTTTCTATGTAGTGTCTGCTAAAATGGGTGGTGCTAGATGCATAATAGAGCCGCAAACTTGTGCAGGATTGAGAAAGAAGAAAAAACTATGGAAGATTTTGTGCCACAGACACTTTACATCATTCCTCGAATGTCTAGATGGGCACGATTTAAATGCATCAGCAAAATTTGTTTCTTGTTGGCATAATAGTCCAAGCTTCAAATAAAGGGTCTAGAAGTGGAGGTGAATGAGGAGCTGATTTCTACTATGATAGGAATGCCAATGGTAGGCTGCAAGTTTTTTCAAGGAAAGAAAATAAATTAGGATGCAATGGCTCGGTTCTTTAAGGATGATGAGTGGAAGAAGTTGGTTAAAATGGAGAGTTGGGGATATGAGTGCATGTCACTTAAGAAAAATTGGGTGGAGGTGGCTAATGTAATAATTCAGTGTGTGACATTGGAAGGAAGGTTTACTACAATTCTGGGACACCACTTCACTCTCTTAAATCACTTCAGACACGGGTTGCATGTCTCTTTTCCTTTTTTCTTTCTTTCATCTATGGAAATTTCAATGTATGTCCATTTACAATAATAGAGAGACCCTGATCCTCCATGAGGATCTCATTATTATAATCATAGAGCATGTTAAATCCCTCATCCCTAAACCTTCCATTTTGGGTAAGGAAAAGACTCTGAGTGATGGGTCAGATTCCTCTAGTTTGGTTACCAGTAATGAAAAAGATGATGAATGGGATGAAGAGGAGGAGGTGGTTCATCAATATCATGAGGCCACCTCCTTGAAAAAGTGGAAGAAGATCTATCCTAAAAGTAGCCATGTACCTAAGTGCATCATTCCCTCTGATAGCGAGGATACGGAGGTGGGGTCAAAAGATTCATCTCCAAGGAAGATGGAGTCAGTTGTTGGTCGAGGTGAGATTGATGTTGGTATTAAGGAGAGTTTGCAAGAGAAAGTTACCATCTCAGAGGCTAAGGACCAGCTAAGGAGATCGTCCATTCAGATTACTAAGTTAAAGAACCAAGTTTCTAATGTTCTGGAAAAGGATGCCAAGGTGTCAGATGAGGAGAAAGCTTTTGGTGATAACACGAGGAATATTGAGGACTCTCTATCCCATAACTTACTTGATGATACAATGTAGGTTAAGATTTAGGGTCAAGGTGAAGATGACCCTAAGAGGATGAACACTAAGGCGGAGCCCCTGAAGGTAAACCCCCTCTCTGAGGATTTTTCTTATTTAAATGATGAATCTAGGTATGTGCAGGATCATCATGGAAAAAATAGGCCCTTAAGTGGCAATGAAAATTTAGAAAATTAGGGTTAGGCAACTTGACATAAAAATTTGAATAAGTTATCTATATTATTTCAAAAATATATAAGAAATGAATCTGTAGCAAATTGAATTTAGTTTCTAAACTACTAGGCTTATTTTTTTGAAAAGAAAACTATTTGGTAAAAATTTGAAATTTCAATGGAGTGGTACTTAAATTTCAGGGAAAAAATAAGAAGTAGGTGTCTGTCTGACCACCCTAACCACAAAAAAATGATAAGATTTTAGATATAAGTAGAGGAATCATGTCCCGATGTGATGCATATTTTTTGGTAATTTTTTTCCAAGTAAATAATTCATTATGAATTTTTATTACAACTTTTAAAAAATGTAAAAACTTGTATGTCTGACCACCTTAACTTGGTCAAAACTTCATGAAATTCAAAAAAAAATTTAATCCTATAGTATACAAAGCATAGAATGTTACACATGTTTTAGATTCAAAAAATGTGATACTGTTCTAAAGCTATAGATGTTTTTCAACCAGCCTATTAATCAGGACTTTAATTGTAATTCATATAGAAAATGAATAATAATTATTTATTAAATTCAAAGTAAAGTATAACTTATATTGGTGGAAAGCTGAGAATCTCCTTTAAAAACCCTTTTCATTTCATCAATTTTGGGTAAAAAAAAAGTCGTCAGCCACATGGGCCATCATATCACTTACTTGTCACCACTTTTTGGCCCATCATGATCCTACACATACCCATCTCCCTCAATTTTTCAGTTGTTGGATATGGCTAGGACTAGGGCCATGGGTACTTTTAAAATAGCTAAGTGGACTCTTCAAGAGTTCAATAGAGTGAATATTAAAATTAGGGGTTTGAAGGAGAACCTGAAGAATGTGCCAAAGAATTTTGTTTGAGACATTCTTATTGACAAGATTATGGAAATTGAAGTTTCGCTATAGGATTTGAAATCTCAGTGTGATGAACAGTTGGATGGGTTGGAAGAAAAGGTTGTGGGCACAAATGAAGACATCAAAAATTTGTTGCAAGTGTGTCATATCTCTATGAAAAATAGCACGGACTCCCTAGAGGTCCTATTTAAAAAGATCAGTAATTTAATAGAGGACCAACTATACTTCTCTTAGCTTGTGGAGAAGGAGCATATAGCTAAAGGAAAAGGAAAGAAGGGTGTGAAATATGACACTAAAGGCACTCCATCTAAAGGTCCGACTGATTAGAAAAGATATTTTGAATCTGAGAAGAAGGAGTTGCTAGAAATGATTGACTTGCATAGGAACCCAGAGCTTGAGGTGGCCAACACCTTAAGCAGCATGAATTAGTGGTAGATTTGATATTTTTTCTCTATTGGTCTGTAGGTGGTCTTGTCTTGTTTTTTTGTTTTGTCGCTCTAGAGTACTGATGTTGGTTCACTATTGTTTCTTATGTTCAACACTCTTTTTTCCTTATTTTCTTGTTCGTTGGTTTGTTGTTGGTACTCTATGGCCCATATTTTTAGCATCATTTTGTTTAACTTTCTGTAAAGGGTTTTGGGTCCCTTCAAAACCATGTGATTAATACCACAAGCTTACAAAACTATTAACCCCTCATTTAATATTGGTACTAATTTTTTTCAATATTAAATATTATTTACATGTGTAGCCTAACATTAAATATTTTACCAATGTTACATACAACACATAAATTTGCCCAAAGAATGCTAGACCCATGTGATGCACACACCCCTAGATTCCCTAGGTGAACTATATAATAAATAAATTAATATTACATTATAACATTATGCAATGTAGACAACACACCTTTTCCTAACATCCCTACGACTTCATCCAGAATAGTTATGCTTTCTTGTAATCTTGGACCCTAACCTAAAACTCCCTTGGAGTGGATGACCCCAATATAGGTAAGATAAGCCTCCAAATGCCTCACTAGTTCACTTAGGGTTTCAAATAATTAACTTTGTTTTTTTGGACCTTTCAACTACTCTAATTGATAAAATTCTCATATTCACCACTCTTTCCTTCTCCAATCCCACCCCTACTTCAATGATATTCCCTTCAAGATAATTTTTTTCAACATTTTAAAGAATAATACGTTAATGGCCTCTTAGCTCCTTCAAATGCTAGACCAAAACCTCAACAAGATAGATGGATTAGCTAGTGGGAGATAACCATTTCTATATATATAACTTTTATTTGTGATTATAGTTAAAGGGCTGCTACAAAGTATCAAAAACTTGAAAATTCCCTCAAAGGATAGCTAGAACATGGACATATGCTTTTGGATTCCAATCTTCACATCACTTCCCTATAAAAATTATTTTTCAATGTTGATATAATTTTCTTCACAAAATGGCTACCTATAAAATTAAAGGATCTCAATTGCATGTCCAACTTTAATGGATTAAAATCAAAGATGATGAGAAATAAAATTCAATATCAACAATATAAACACATAATGGAATATATTTCTTGTAGTTTAGGAAAATGCATACCCTTGCATTTTCACACTTGTTTGGGCCTATCTTGCTTTATTTATCCTTCTTTATGTCTTAATTGGTCCTATTTTGCATCCACAAGCCTAATAAACTACATCTTTTTCTAGCTAATTTTGACAATCATCAAAGGTAAAATGATCATTTAATGAATCTTTCAGTGTTGTTGAAGATTGAAGACTACATCAAATGGTTGTCATTGATGTCGACACAGTACTGTATGTATGATTCATTTACCAAAAGTTATTTACTATTGAAGATGACCATTATATGTGGTCTAATGTGTTCGTCTTTAGGTCTGATTCCTATTGTGTTACAAACTATGATTCAGATATTTGAAGATCTTTGTCGACTTAACATATGAAATACTGTATGGATGTTTGGCCGACCTAATTGATGAGTAAGATACATATATATGTATATGTGTCTCTCTGGAATACATAGAGAGATGTGAGGTTATGGAAGATAATTATACAGACATAAAAGTGTGTGAATATAGTAGATTAGAATAAGTGAAGTAGGCAAAGCCAATAAGTGTGTGATCCAAGCATAATTATTGAGCATCAGTACTATCTTTACAGATCTTCATCTAGAATTGAATTCAGCACAAGAAAGGTGTGATTCATTCGTTCACTTTTTGTGGTAAGCCCTAACTTTTATATTATGGTAGTGAGCCATCTTCTTTGTATCTCTGTGGCAGTGAGCCCTCCAGGTTGTAGCCTTGTGGACAGTGAGTCCTTATCTCAGGAAATGAGCCTTATTTGAGGTAGTAATCCTTATCTCAAGAAGTGAGCCTTATTTCAGGCAGTGATCCTTTCTTTAATCAGTTTTGATATTCTTTATAGTGTGATCTAATCATCACCATGGTTTTTCCCTGATTGGGTTTTCCACATAAATTTGGTGTTATTATGTTTATGTGATGACTTTCAATTCTTGCATTTATTAATAAATAATTTATGCAGTATTTGGATCTTGTTCCGGTAAATGGTTAAGGAATTTAATTTGGTGACAACTGATTCACACCCCTCTCAACTGTCATGTTCAACAATTGGTATCAGAGAGAGGTCCTTTGGAATAAGTTTAACATCTTGAAGGATATCTTGGCGGTTGAACTAAATGATGAAGGTATTTGACTTAGATGAAGAATTGAGAATAGAGACCTTAGAATCTGAGAATGAAGATCATAAATAAAATGTCAAGCAAGTTGAATGTATTTAGAAACTAAGAAACCAGATCCAGAAACTAAAGTTGAAGCATAAAGAAATTTATCAGGAACTAAAAGAAGAAAAGGAGACTGTTGAAAATCCAACTTGAAGAAAGAAAAAGAGTGGAAGAGAATCTGAAATTGGAAATTGAACAAATAAAATAAGTTATCAATCAAAAGATAGAAAAATGTGACAAGCTTGAACAAGAAATAGTAACTCTTAAATCTAATCTCGAAAAGGAAAAAAAATTTGAAGACAAATTCAAGATAAGTTCGAGATTGCTTGATGAATTGATTTCATCTCAGAAGCCTGCAAAGGATAAAGGTTGTCTAGGACTCAACAAAGGACAAAGTTCAAAGACTAATCCAAGTTTCAACAAAATGAATTCAAAGGAAAATCCAAGGTAGTACTTATCAAGGAAAGAATAGAAGGATCAATACCGAAAGGATACCGTGCCAACAACCTAATGATCAAAGGTACCCATATTTTAATGGATTTTGTTACTCATGCAATAAATTTGTACATAGAGCAAAAAAATGTATAAGTATGATGAATTAGAATAGATTAAGTCAGAATGTTGGATTCTTTGTTGGATAATGCTATGTATGGAATAATTTTGGACATAAAAATATCGAATGTAGAAGTCAAATAATGATGAACAGATTCAATACTGGTAGAAGATTTCATTCTTTCCAAGGATATTGTTACGTGTGCAATATTTTTGGACATAAGGCTAACCAATACAGAACAAAGATGAATACAAACTCTCTTGATCAAAGATGTGTTGTGTGCCACTCTTGCAACAAACAAGGACATTTCTAAAAATTTTGTAAGAACAAAGGTTGGAAGAAATTGAATCTAGAATAAAAGAAAAAGTTTATAAACAGGGTAAATTTGCAAGAGGTGAGGAGAGAAATGGAAAATATTTGGAGAAAGAAAGAAGAACTTGAGAACAAGGACAAATCAGATAATGTACTATATCTACATTCGGTGCAGATGCCCCTTCTATGAAATGAAACTAGTAATGGCTTTAGGGGGAGAATTCATAGAAAAATCTATCAAGCCCCTGGTATAAGAGGTGTCATATGATGACACAAGGATATGTGATGAAATTTTTCATTCTGAAGGCAATGAAGAAAATTTTGGTAGAAAACAAGCAATACAAAATATTTGCAAAGCTTTTTTCCTTACAGTGCATTTCACAATATGGTTGACAACTTTGGCAGAAGGATGAACTGACGGACTAAAGTATAGATGATGATGTCACGAGCAATAAATTATCCTTTATGATGAGACCCTAAAAGTGAAGTTAAAAAAGGAAGATTGAGTAGTCATTTTCATTTTTGAAGTGAATGAGCTGAGAAGTAAAGAGTTAAGATTTTAGCAAGTGAAAGTAGAGAGAACAAGGCTACAGTAATGGAGTCAAAGGAAATGGTGATATTTAATCCATGCAGTAATAATTATAAAAATTGAGCAAGTTACCTGGATTGATGAATTTGATCATGAAAAGATTCAAAATCTCAAGACTTCTCTTTTAGTTGAGAAAATGCAAATGTTTAATAATCTAGAGCACAAGGGTTTAGAAATTTGGAGTGAATTTCCATAATTTTTGAATGTGGACATTGTTCAGGCTATTTTAAGTAGAATTCAAGGTGATCAGATTATCTTTGACAAACCTTATGAAATCACGAAAGAAGCAATTGCAATAATAATAGGATTATGCAATAATGGACCTATTCTAGTCAAGAACTTCGTAAAGAACAAAGAGGTTGAATACCTAATTGGGGTAATAGGAGATCAAAGGGAGCTTATAATTCACACCATAATCAACCAAGTATGAAGGTGTGTGGCATGGGTATGTGAAGGAGCATGATGGGAAAAAAAGTGGCGATATATAAGTGATATGATGGCCCATGTGGTTGACGACTTTTTTCTCCCCAAAATTGATGAAAGAAAAAGGGTTTTTAAGGAAGATTCTCAGCTTTCCACCAATATAAATTATGCTTTACTTTGAATTTAATAAATAATTATTATTTGAATTATGACTAAAGTCTTGATTGATAGGCTGATTGAAAAAAATCTATAGCTTTCAAATGGTATAACATTTTTTGAATCCAAAACATGCTTCGCATACTATAGGATAAAAAAATTTGAATTTCAGGAAGTTTTGACCAAGTTAAGGTGACCTCACACATACAAGTTTTATATTTTTTTAAAAGTTGTAATAAAAAATTCATAATTAATTATTTACTTGGAAAAAAATTACAAAAAATATGCATCACATCGAGACCTGAGTCCTCTACTTATATCTAAAATTTTATTAAAAAATATATTATCATTTTATTGTGGTTAGGGTGGCTAGACAAACACCTACTTCTTATTTTTTCCTTGAAATTTAAGTACTATTGCATTGAAATTTCAAATTTTCACCAAATAGATTTTTTTTAAAATAAACCTAGTAGTTTAGAAACTACATTCAATTTGCTATAGATTCTATTCTTTCATATTTTTGAAATAATATAGATAACTTATTGAAATTTTTATGTCAATTTTCCTAACTCTGATTTTTTGAATTTTTATTGCCACTTAAGGGCCTATTTTTTTCATGATGATCCTGCACATACCCACATATGACATCTCATATAAGATTTATTTCAGGAATAGGGAAGGTTCTACCTCAGTGATTGTTGTTTATGTTTCGCATCAAATGCTTGAGAAAATGGAGGATTTTGACTTGTGTGAGTTGCTAAGAAATCAATTAATGTAAAATATAACAATGCTAAAGAATGACAATTATCCTTTTCACTTTGTATCTCTAGTTATATGCTTCAAGATGTATTTTCTAAATTTGTTGCCATTGAAATAAAATGTTGTGTGGAAGTCAACTATACCTATTGGGAGGCAATTTTACTGATATCTGAACTATCTAGTAGAAAAGGAAAAGGTTTGAAAAGAATATTTTGAAATCAAAATAAATGTATCGAATTTTGGTGTGCTTTCCAATTTGGTTGTGACGTCTAAGGTAGGATTCTCCTCCAAAAAGAGGAAAGAAAGAAGAATCGGTTCATGTTCCCCTTCATAAATAAAGAAGTTGGAGACAAAGGAAAAGGGAGAAGAAAAGGAAACAAAAATTGTAGAAGCATTTGATTGGGTATTAATAGATGATGATGAAGAAGATGTTACTAAAGAAAAGGTGTTAAATATTCTTGAGAAAGCTGGTGGATTCAAGAAGATTGGAGATATATGGTTGTCCTGACCATCATATGAAGAAGATGAGATCACAAATTCTCTAGCTATTTACATAATTCATAATGACATTGATCTAAGAAAATTGAAAAGTATTTTTCTGAAAGTATTAACTAAGAAAATTAAAGATAGATTAAGGGAACAGTCACTTGGTGAAACATCAAAAGAAGATGAAATTCAATTGGATATGGAAGAAAGATGTCGAAATGCACATAAGAGGTTGACTAAGAGCTTAAATAAACTAAAAAACCTGCATCAAGAGTGTAAACAATGTGTATAGGTATCATCTCCAGTGGCCTACTACTATTGGGAACTACAGAACAAAAATCAATACTATTGAGCATGAATTGAACTCTATTGAAAAAACATATGATGTTCTTAATGAAAAGGATGGAACACAAAAGAAAAGGATCAATTCCTTACAATCTGATCTTACAGTCATCATGCTATAGAGGGATAGTATTGTGAAGACCTTTTGGAAATTCAAAGAGATAATTGAGTTAATATTGAAACAACTTTCTGGTCTTTTGGTGGATGCTAAGAACAATGCATGGAATATTGCTATTTTAGATACTCTTCTTGGAACAACTGATTCAATAAAAAATAATAGTATTTGTCTATACATTAGGCTAGCAATGGATTCCTAGAAGGCATGTCTTCTGAAACTGAAAGATAAATATAAGGAAATATTTGAAGGAAAGAAGGATTGAGGTAAAAAATCATTTTTCATAACCTTTTTGTAGAATTTTGAAGTAAAAGGAGAGATAGATAGATAAAGATATAAAGAGTAAGAGGAAATTTTTTTTGTGAAGAATAGTTTTGATAGGGGGAGTAGTCAGAACATTCAGTTGTGATATACTTGAATTTATTTTCATTGATGTCAAAGGGGGAGAAAGGAAGGATCTCAAAAAAAATTGAAAATCATTTCATCTCATCAAAATATTTACAAAGGTTGTTCTTGTTGAATTTTCACATCTTGTGTTTCCATGAATGAAAAAGGGGGAGATTGTTGAAGATTGAAGACTACATAAAATGGTTGTCATTAATGTCAACAAGTTGTCATTGATGCCAACATAGTACTATATGTATGATTCATTTACCATAAGTTATTTCCCATTGAAGATGACTGTTATATGTGGTCCAATGTGTTGGTCTTTAGGTCTGGTTCCTACTGTGTGAAAAACTATGATTCGAATATTTGAATATCTTGGCTAACTTAGTGTGTGCAATACTTTATGGATATTTGGCCAACCTAATTGATCAGTAAGATACAAATATATATGCATATGTGTCTCTCCAATGTACAAAGAGAGATGCGAGGTTATCCAAGAACATTATACAGATAGAAAAGTGTGTGAATACAACAATCAAAATAAGTGAAGCAGGCAAAGACAATAAGTGTGTGATTTGAGAAGAATTATTGAGTGGTAGTACTACCTTATAGAGCTTCATCTAGAACTAAATTCAGCACAAGAAAGTTGTAATTCATCAATTCACTTTTGGCGTTAAGAAAAACCTTTTATATTCTAGCAGTGAACCATCTTCTTTGTATCTCTATGGTAGTGAGCCCTCCAAGTTGTAGCCATGTGGACAATGAGTCTGGACAGTGAGTCCTTATCTCAAGCAGTGAGCCTTATTTCAGGTAGTGAGCATTATCTCAAGTAGTGAGCCTTATTTCAGGGAGTGATCCTTATTTCAAGTAGTGATCCTTTTTGTAATTGATTTTGATATTCTCTATAGTGTGAGCTAATCCACACTATGGTTTTTCCCTGATTGGGTTTTGCACGTAAATCTAGTGTTACTATGTTTATGTGATGACTTTAAATTCTTGCATTTATTGATAAATCATTTATGTAGTATTTGGATCTTGTTCCAGTAAATCGTTAAGGAATTTAATTTGGTGACAATTGATTAAACCCCCCTCTCAGTTGTCTTGTTCAATAAATGTGTCCCTAATTTTTGGGTCCAGACTAAAACACCACCTAGGGTGTCTTAGCCCCCAAAGGTCTTGGGACCCTGATTTTGAATCCTAAAAAGGAGTCTATGCCCCGAGATTTGAGCCTCGAGGCTAAGATGCCACCTAGGGTGTCTTAGTCCTCCTTGGCTTATATTTTTTGAATTTAATTTCAAATTATGATGAGATTTAGCCTCCTTTCATTATGTTTTCTTATGTCAGCTTGGTGTGATGTAATTTTGGTATATTACGCATAGATAAGTATAAATACAAGATTCATTATTAATTTCTCATCTAGCAACTTGAGTATTCATTCCTAAAGCAATTTTGTAAGATCAAGAGTAATTATTCAAGAATTTTTGAGCCATCATCAAGATTCAAGCATCACATTAAAGGAGATTATTGCATCATGTGTGTTTTTGTGCTAACATTTGTGATGTATGGTTTTGATTCAGGCAAGCAATTCAAGCAAGATCTATCAAAGCATTCCATTGATTCAAGATCGACATTCAAGCTAGCCATTTCACATAGGGTTGCAGACTTTACAACAAGGCTTTGGTGAGTTGTATCATTGCATGTTGTTCATTCATTATTTCTCTCCATTTCATTTCATTTCAAGGTTTAATTACCAACAAGGGGTTTGACCAAGGAAAACCTCCATTTATTAACAATCGACAATTTTTTTCCCTCTGGTATGCTTGTGATTACAAATTTAGGTTGAAGACTTGAAGATCATTTGGAGCATAAGATTGCAAAGTTGGAAATTTTCATTACAAAGTTGTCATCTTCACGGAAACTCACCTATAGGTCAAATCTGGAAGTTTTAGAACTTGAGATCTAAGAGGAAGAAAGTGCAAACCTTAGACCTCAGGACCACATTCAAATATTTCATAAATCCAAAATGGGGCTAATATGCCACCCAGGACATCTTAGTCCTCCTAGGGGTATTTTTTAGAAATTCTTTTAGATCTAGTTCTAGCATCCAAAGATTTTGCATTTCCCCCGAAAAATAGCAACGAGACTAAGACAACAATAAGGGTTTCTTAGTCCTCCATAGCACTTTTTGACAACATTTTTGCATTTCCAAAATCCTCATTACATATCCAAACTTCATAGGTACACATGCCCTAACTTTGTGTAGCTTAATTTCATCATTTTCACTCATTATTTGATTTGCATTACTGGGTTTTCTGAGTTGATTGTTAAAGTGTCTTTTCCAAGCTTTTTCTTGGTGGTGAACCCCTTAAAGTTTAAAGAACCCCTTCCTAGGTCATCCTAATTGAGAATTGACTCACCTTGTGAGGTTGGTAGTCAATCCAATTAGGGTTCTTAGGACATTATGAAATGACCTAAGGAGAATAGGTGAATACATAACATATCACCCCTATTTTCCTTTGATTCATTTTGGTGAACCCGACCTTGTTGAGCATTCATTTTCTAATTTGGAGTCTATTAAAGTCTTAGATCTAGATTTCATTCATTGCATCTTGCATTAGTGAAATTACATCTAGGGTTTCTTGCCTTTGCATTTGTGAAAGTTCATATAAGTGGCATTTTTTATTTCTTGCATCATTTCATTTCATTGAAAAACTAAAATTTTTATTGTTAATCATTCCAATTGCATTTAGGAACATTTTTATTGCATTGAACATTGGAAAAAGTGCATTCATCTTTGCATTCAATTACTTGTTATTAGTTACTTTTCCTTGCATCCATTTGCATAGTTTTATGTTTCCAAACATTAGGTCCCTAGGTAGGCAACCTAGGAACACTGTTTGCAACTCAAACTTTGTTGTTTTTTTTGGAAAATACCTTTACTGGGTGTAAAACGCCCGTATGGTGTCTTAGTCCCTCTCAAGTTTTTTGGTCCAAGATCCTCTCTAAGTTGTGTGCTATCTATTCTAGTTTCTAGAACCTCCAGTTTTCACTAGGAGGACCAAGACACCCTTCTCAGTATCATAGTTGTGTCACCAAAAAGTGTATCCTTGACACTTTTTCACTCATTTGGGCCTTTTCCCTTGGATTTTGGCCTGATTTTGCTTTGATCTGATCCTATAATTGGGCATTAGGCCTTGAATGCTTGAAAATCAACAATAACCTAACGGTGTTTTACAAAGGTGTTGTGAAGTGTTATAACACATCTTCCCACTTTTCTAAGACCCTTTCAACACAATTCACTTAAACAACCCCCTTTTTCTCCCTTTTCAAGCCTTGTGCCAAAGTGTTGTAATGCATTTTCACACTTTCCTAGGCTTATCATCAACAAAATCAACCCTTTTTAATGAAAAATTGATCCCTTAATGTACTTTTAGGCCCAACTTAAGTGTGTTTCAAGAGGCAAACCAGATAAACATCATTAAACACCTTTTTATTCCCAACCACCACTTGAATTTCTATAAGTGGACTAGGTCGCCACCTTCGGTGACCTAGTCCCTTTAGGCATAAAATTAAAAATTAAAACAAAAACCTAATAGGAATTTTCCACTAAAACCCTAAGGTTGGCCATAAGGGTTTTCAGCCTCATTTCACCTCCCCAAGATTATTTTCATCTTCACAAGCACTCTTGCACTCAATCTTCTCAAGCAAGCATTCAAGCATAAGGAACTTCAAGCAACTTTCATTGGAGTTGGTTCTTGCATGTTGTACACATATTCAACTAAAGGTTTGGTGAGTGTTTACATTGGTTTATCATTCAATCATATTTCCTTATATTTCTATTTCATTTGGGTTTGATTACCATCAACGGGGTTTGACTAAGGCAAACCCCTAATCTCTAACCCTAACATTTTTGTTTTCTTTGCATTTGTGCTTTACAGGTTGTATGCAGATTTGGTAAGGATTAAAGTGTTGAAAAGGGTACCATCATTCCATCTAAGTCAACTCAAGTCATCAAACCTTAGGAGGAGCAAAAGGACAACTTGCAAGTCATTTACTGAAGATTTAGACACATATCTCTATTAGAGAAGGAAGTGCAAGTGGGGACCTACAGATTCAGACCTTGAAACTCTCGAAAGTACCAGGAGGACTAGGTCATGTCATTATTGGCCACCTTGTCCCTATACCAAGCTTGAAAAAGGGTTTTGGCATTTCTGGATACCCTTTTTCCCGAAACCCAATCTAGCAAAATTTCTTGAGAGAAGGACTAGGTCGCCTATTCTAGCGTAAGTGTCCCTATGTAGGTTTCCAACAAATTCGAGAACATTCCAGAGCTCCTATTATGCCACTTTCTATTCCCAGGTGCACCATCTCTATACTTTCCAGTTTCTTTCTAGTTTGCATACATTTAGGTCATTTAGTTTAGTTTGCATATAGTTTACATTTGCTTCATTTACATTTCATTGTTAGATTAGTTTCATTTCATTTTAGTAGTTACCCACACTTCTCACACACCACACAACCCTATTCAACCACACCCTTTGAATGAAATCACCAAAAATCATATCATTAAGTGGAAAGAGAGTCATTCTTCCATCCAAGCTCCTAGGTGAAAAACCCTAGGGCCTAATTAGGGAATCCTCTTTCCCTTTCTTTCCCTTATATTTTTGGTGGTTTATTTTGGTGAACCCGTCCTTACAACACTTCTCAACTTCTATTTTTGCATCCTAGGAAAAACTTGCATTCACATTGCATTAGGGTTTTGCATTGTGTTGCATTCTAGGGTTTTTACACTTGCATTAGTGAAAATCTCATGTAGCTTGCAATTTTGCATATATATTTTCATTAAAAATTTCTAAAATTCTGAATTTGTATCTTAGGATTGCATCATACAACCTGAAACACATCAAAACCAATCAAAAAAATAAAATAAAATGACAAAAATCCCTATTGGGACTAATTCACCATTCTAAGCGACCTAGTCCCAGTTCACATTTTTAACTGCCTATTACAACATCAGAAACCTCATTTTTGTCCTTCCTAGACCTTCTAGTACCATATACTATAAGTCTAGAAAGTTCTGAGAACATAGTTTTTATGCTTCTAACTCAAAATCATCAGTTTAGGGTGGTCATTTTTTATATACCTTCATCATTAGATCTGCAAAATGCTTACATTTTTGAAATTTTGCATAACTTTGATAAAAATTACTTTTCACTTTTTCTTACATAGTGTTTCTCTTCATAAAACTTAGCATACATTGGATAAAAATGTAATGTATTTTTGCATATACATTGTTCATATTGCTGAAACATTGCATGACATGGTTACAAATGCTCTTTATTTTTGTTCAAAAAATGTTATTGTCTTATATATCTAGATATGCTAAGAAACCTTTCCTACCCTCTCCGTATGAGGGTGTTTTAGTGATAGAGAATACAACCTTGGAAATTCATAACGATCATATTAGTTCTCCTCCTAATATCTCTACTACGAGCGAAGAAGATATGTTGGTTTTTGGAGAACCAATCAATGAGCGTGATTAGAATTCTAGTTGTTTCTCTCCTTTTACATCTCTCAACAAACAAGACAAAACAACCATGAGGGATCATGAAAATGACATTTATTCTTCCCCTAGTATCTCTCCTAATTGTGAAGAAGATACTTTGCTGGTAGAAAATACAATTGATGAAAGTCATGAGTATCTTAGTTGTCCCCCTTCTCCCAGGGAACCCCTTATTAAACAAGACAATTCACCCATTGATCATTCTCCTACTTGTGATAGAGTCCCTTTAGAAGAACCCACCTTTGACTGTTAAGAACATTTAGTTGGTAATTCTCCTAAGAACTCTCCTCCTAGGGAGAACACCATGGTGCAAGAACATGTGAACATTGACACCTATCCTTCAAACACTAAACCTTCCCTAGGTGAAGGTAATGAAGTGACATTCAAATCCCCTTCACTAAAAAATCATACAAATCAAGACACAATTCTTGAGGATTTGACAACACAAGTGGGATCTCCTTTAATTAGTGAGCTTCCTAAGTCCCCTCCCACTAGTGAATCAAACAACAAACTAAGAGAGTTATTGAAATCCATGATTCCATCTAATCATAACAATGTTTTGCAGCTGCTAAGTTGTAACTTAGTGACTCAAACATATAGGGGATCACACATCACCCCTACTTCATTACCCTTTTCTCAACTTAAAGTCTGTAGTGTTGAGGACCTTAAAAATACTCTTTCTAATCTATCTATATGGCAACTCATTCAAATATCACCTATATACAAGTGCTTATTTCAAATAATGTTGCAAATACATATGGATGAGATCCAATATTACATAAAATTTAATAATGTAACATCCTCCTCTCGTCCCATGCAAGTAACCCAATCTGAAATTACATTCTCTAAACATGAATTTATCTCACTTGAGATTCAAAACAAGAATGATCCCTTGATGATAAAGGTGGTCATTCATGAAACTTTAGTTAGACACACTCTCATAGACAATGGAGCATAAATTAATGTTTGTAGCATGGACCTCCTCAACAAGTTTGGGATGGATAAAAAGCTCATTCAACTTAATGATGTTCATATTCATGGCTTCAACAATGTTCATAGGCAACCACTAGGGATGATCACATTACCTATTGAGGTCGGACCTGTAGTGTTTCCTACCTCTATTCATATCATGCAAGGACCCCTTCCATACAATCTCCTCCTAGGGAGACCATGGATTCATGCTATGCAAGGAGTCCCATCTACCCTTGACCGTACAATGAAATTTGTGTACAATAATAAGATATACACAGTTGATGCAGATGAACGAAGCTATGAATCAGCTAATTAGAACATTTCCAAATCCCCCAATCTTTTCATTCCTAGATCAAAACTTTAACCTATACAAGTTGATGCTACTCCTTAACCTACAATAAAACTCTTTCGTGATAATTGGCGGTTGTTAGATTCTACATCTCCTTTCAATAAAATTTCCCAAATCTCACTCTCTTCATCCAAAGAGTCATATACAAACATTTCATTTTCAGATACAAGTTCTAGTAAAGATTGGGGTCTACGCCTCCCTTAAACAAAGAGTGTGAAATCTCACAACCTAAACCAAAACAACCCTATGTTCTATATGCTCTACTTGGATCTACATCAACAACATTAGCCCATGGTGGTGATGGGGGCTATATAACTCACATCCCTCATGAAGAAACAACACATAAAGTTAAAAAGGATTTGTGTTCTTATATAAAAACCAATCCTTCTCAGAAGCACACAAACCCTTCATTTAACTTAGAAGATTACTATGGTATTGGCTACCATCTCCCTCCTACAAATGGAAGCAATGTATGCATGACACAAACTCACATATCATACTCTTTCAAGAATAATTTGGGTTTACCTCCCTTCTCTCCATTTTCTTCAAACAATAAACTTCAAAAATCTCATGGTGTCTGGTGCTCTTCCTTGTGTTGAAGCACCTAATTCCTCTCATTGATACATACCTTCATCCTATTCAACTCACCTTTTTCCTGCACTAAGTGGGGGCAAAGGGGTTCATTAGCCTTGTCGTCATATGTCACTTGTTGCTGCCTTTTGACTAGACATTAACCTCTCATGAACATGTACAAGAGCAAGCATTGGATGTGGACGACATGTCTTAAGTTGACTCGCATGTGATATACTATCCTTTCCATGATGCAGCCTTACTTGGAAACATATCACTTGGCATAGGGATTTCCAAATTGGCTCTCATCTCCTTCCTTTCATTCTGGATCTTGCTACTTTAAAGTAATTTCTCATAGAACGGTGTGTAGCAATTCCTTTAAAGTGGGGGTATACACTAGAAGTATTTATTTTTGCATTTTTCTTTTCCCCTAGTTCTTAGTGCAGCCTTATTACTTCATATTATGTGTTTCGTCACTTTGTGGATGACATTAGGTGTGATGTCCTTCATGAAAGTGATCTATCTTGGTATATTGCATTCCTCTTAGTGGCCTGATTTGTCGCACTGCATCCCCTACGTTGTGAAATTTCTATTCTTTGATTAATCCTCTCTTGGAGACATTAGACACAATGTTCCCTAAGTAAAAGACCTCACGTGAACCAAATAATACTCCTTTGAACATCCCTTTTTTCATTTTACCCTTTTTCTTTTTACATGTTGCATTTCACATTTTGCATATGTGGCCACCTTGTATAACACAACTTACATGCATGTCGTGTCATTTTGCACTTGTTCATGAGCTCTAAGCATCTGAGTCCTTGCTTGTCTCATGGATTGTGAACCCTTGTCTTTTGTGGTGCCTTATCAAAGTTATCAGGAGGTATAACTTTGGTATGGTTGAGCGGGAAGCCCAACTAGCGACACGAATTTTCCCATAGCCACCTTTGTGAGTGTGTGAGTGCATACCAGGGTATGTGCAGGATCATGATGGGTGAAAAAGTGGCGATATGTAAGCCATATGATGGACCATGTGGCTGATGACATTTTTTTAACCCAAAATTGATGAAACAAAAAGGGTTTTTAGAGGAGATTCTCAAATTTCCACCAATATAAATTATGCTTTACTTTGAATTTAATAAATTATTATTATTCATTTTCTATTAGAATTACGAATAAAGTCCTAATTGATAGGCTGATTGAAAAACATCTATAACTTTCAAACGGTATCACATTTTTTGAATCCGAAACATGTGTCACATTCTATGCTTCGCATACTATAAGATTTTTAAAAAAATGAATTTCATGAATTTTTGACCAAGCTAAGGTGGTTAGATAGACAGGCTTTTATATTTTTTAAAATTTGTAATAAAAAAATCATAATTAAATATTTACTTGGAAAAAAATTCATAATTAAATATTTACTTGGAAAAATATTATAAACAAATATGCATCACATCGAGAGATGAGTCCTCTACTTATATCTAAAATATTATCATTTTATTGTGGTTAGGGTGCTCAGACAGACACCTACTTCTTATTTTTACCCTAAAATTTAAATACTACTGCATTGAAATTTCAAATTTTCACCAAATAGATTTTTTTTTTTTAAATAAAGGTCTAGTAGTTTAGAAACTACATTCAATTTTCTACAGATTCTATTTTTACATTTTTTTGAAATAATATAGATAACTTATTCAAATTTTTACGTCAAGTTGTCTAACTCTATTTTTTTGTCTTTTTATTGCCACTTAAGGACCTGTTTTTTCCATGATGATCCTGCACATACCCACCAACCGAGTGTATGTTTCTCACCCTTTTGGGCCTTGTCACCTGATGGACAACCGAAAGTCTCATCACCCTAGAGTGAGTACACTTTCCCTTCGGACAAACAACCTAGATCTGATCCACAACTAGTTGGACAAACGATCGAAGCTTGATCTGACTTCCCCTCTCTCTTCACTCTTTCACATAACTCCTTATGTGATCTTTTTTACTTATGTTTGGTTTGGCATGGAATCTTCATCTTGGGGGCTTGATCATCCCTCTTGATCATATTCATCTCACCTTACTAGCATGAATACATTGGATCCCTCTTGACATGCATGATTCAACTACTTTAGTGTGACTTTGAAGCAAGTTCATTCTCTCACTAAAGTGTGGGCTAAATGTGTGACCAAAAAGTGTAGCCTTGACACTTTTTCACTCATTTGGTCCCTTTCCCTTGTATTTTGGCCTGATTTTGTTGTGATTTGATGCTATAATGTGGCATTAGGCCTTGAACACTTGCAAATCAACAATAACCTAATTGTGTTTTACAAAGGTGTCATGAAGTGTTGTAACTCATCTTCCCACTTTTTTATACCCTTTCAACACAGTTCACCTAAACAACCCCCTTTTTATCCCTTTTCAAGCCTTGTGCCAAAGTGTTATAAAGTGTTGTAATGCATTTTTACACTTTCCTAGGCTTATCATGAACAAAATTAACCCCTTTTAATGATAAGTTTATCCCTTAATGTACTTTTAGGCTTGACTTAAGTGTGTTTTTGGAGGCAAGCCAGATAAAAATCATTAAATACCTTTTTATTCCTGACCACCACTTGAATTTGTCCAAGTAGACTAGGTCGCCACCTTGGACGACCTAGTCCCTTTAGGCATAAAATTCAAAATTAAACAAAAACCTAATGGGAATTTTCCTCCAAAACCCTAAGGTTGGCCATATCTTGTATAAATAAAGGTTTTCATCCTCATTTCACCCCCCTAAGATCATTTTCATCTTTAGAAGCACTCTTGCACTCAATCTTCTCAAGCAAGCATTCAAGCACAAGGCACTTCAAGAAACCTCCATTAGATTTGGTTCTTGCATGTTGCAGACATCTTCAACTAAAGGTTTGGTGAGTGTTTACATTGGTTTATCATTCAATCATCTTTCCTTACATTCCTATTTCATTTGGGTTGATTACCATCAATGGGGTTTGACTAAGGAAAACCCCTAATCTCTAACCCTAACATTTTATGTCTTTGCATGTGTGCTTTGTAGGTTGTATGCAGATTTGGCAAGGATTAAAGTGTTGAAAAGGGTACAATCATTCCATCTAAGTCAAATCAAGTCATCAAACCCTAGGAGGAGAAAAAGGATAACTTGCAGGTCATTTTCTAAAGATTTAGACATAGATCTCTATCAGAGAAGGAAGTCTATAGATTCAGACCTTGAAACTCCTGAAAGTACCAAGAGGACTAGGTTGCCATTATTGGTGACATTGTCCCTGTATCAAGCCTAAAAAAGGGTTTTGACATTTTTGGATACCCTTTTTCTCAAGACCCAGTCTGGCAAAATTTCTTGAGAGAAGGACTACGTCACCCATTCTAGCGTAAGTGTCCCTGTTCAGATTTCCAATAAATTCCAGAACATTCTAGAGCTCCTATTCTACCACTTTCTATTTCCAAGTGCACCATCTTTGTACTTTTCAGTTTCTTTCTAGTTTGCATATGTTTAGGTCATGTATTTTAGTTTGCATATAGTTTAAACTTTCTTCATTTACACTTCATAGTTAGAATAGATTAATTTCATTTCAGCACTTAGCCACACTTCTCACATACAACGCAACCCTACTCAACCATACCCTTTGAATGAAATCACCAAAAAGAATATCATTAAGTGGAAAGAGAGCCATTCTTCCATCCAAGCTCCTAGGTGAAAAACCCTAGGGGCCTAATTGTGGAATCCTCTTTCCCTTTCTTTCCCTTTCTTTCCCTTATCTTTTTCATGGTTTAGTAGTCCTTGTGGATTTTGAGATTGTCATTTCCAGTGTTTAAATTTTATTTTTTGCATTTATGTTTGTTGTCATTTTTTATCTATTTCAATGGGTTAACTTTCTATTACATGCATTTAACTAAATCTAGTTTAAAATGCTTCATTTCATGCATTTATCAATTCCAAATTTGTATTTACAACATTGCATCCTTTAGATCATTGCATATTATAATCAAAAAATTTCCTTGTTTAAAATACGAAAATTGAATTTATACATTCCATTTTGGGCCTTTACATTTCATTTTGATTTTGCATAGATTACTGTTCAAAAATGTTAGTATCTATCCTTTCCAAATTTGCAAAGAAAAAGTTAGTCAATAACCATGTTAGTCATTCATTCAATGCATTCCCTCATTATGATATTCTCTTAGTGCAAGAGAGTTAAAATTTTGATGCTTGCCTTAAACCTACACCCCCCCTTATATCTCCTATTTGTGGGAATGATGTGATAGAAGATGTTGCAAGCATATACA
The DNA here is from genome assembly GCA_007115665.2 of Sequoiadendron giganteum. Lineage (NCBI taxonomy): Eukaryota > Viridiplantae > Streptophyta > Pinopsida > Cupressales > Cupressaceae > Sequoiadendron > Sequoiadendron giganteum. The sequence continues at coordinate 672,524,018 of CM021104.1, forward strand.
ATCATGGTGATCCTAATTTTTCTTCTCTGGATACCTCTCATTTTAGAGACAAAGGTATCTTAGTGAAAGAAGATACAATCATTGAGAATCATGAAGGCCTTGCTTGTTCTTCTCCTCCTCCCCCTTGGGAAGATATTATAGCACAAGAGAATGAGATCATAGACACATTCCTAAGCATCACTTTACCTTGCCTCCATTCATCCCTTTCTTGTGAGAACATCCTAGTTAAAGAGGATGAAAACATAGATAAACATGACAATCACATATATATTCCTCTCCTAGTTGCGAAGATAATACTATGATTGATGAGAATCTTATGTGTTTCTCTTCCCCTAGGGAAAACCTTATTGAAGAAGACATTCCAACCATTGATAACTCCCTTGCATGCAATGAATTTAGTGAAGAAGAACCAACCTTTGAATATCATGAATATTTAGTTTGTAGTTCTCCTAAAAACTCTCCCCCTTTGGAAGATATCATGGTGCAAGAAAATGAGAATATTGAAAATAGTAATTCCTTAGATTATGATGAAGTAACATTAGACTCCTCTTTACTAAGAGATCATGAAAATAATGATAATTCTTCTGAGGTTATGCACATTAGATACCCCTTGGAGTATTCTCTCAAGCCTAAAATTATCATTTATCCACCCTCTCAAAAACCACAAGTTCAAAACAAGCATGTCGTTATCCTCGAATCACCTAAGAAAAATGTTCTACAGAAACTAAGTTATAATACTTTTTCTCATACATACAACACTAGGAACAATCAGCAACCAAGACAAACACCTCCAACATCCCTACCATTGCCTAATCCTATCTTGCCTAGTGCCCCTTGTTTTCCTTCACAAAGTGGAAAGGAGTATGATCTTGTTGAACAACTTAAGAATACTCACACAAAGATATCCCTCTGGGACTTGATTCAAAATTAGCCTATCACACTATGCTTCAAAGAGCCTTACGAAAAATTCCTATCCATTCTAATACGAAATTGAATGACATAATAGCCATGATTCAAGGAATAAATGCTAGCATTTTTTTCCACCAAAGTGAGCTCCTTGCTTTGGAAGTGTAAAAATAATATGATTCTTCCATTATCAAAGCTTAATAAAATACCATAGGGATAAAAAAAACCCTTGTTGATAGTGGCTTAGCCTTAAATGTGTGTAGTATAAACCTTTTGGATAAGCTTAGTGTTGATAAATCAAAAATTCAACCCGAGTCTTTATCTACTAAGGGATTTGATAATGTCAGAAAACACGCACTTGGAGTGATCACTTTACCTATTACAGTTGGAAAGGCTACCTTACAAACCCCTATTCATGTCATGCCTCATGATATTTCATATAATCTTCTTTTGGGAAGGTCGTTGATTCATAAGATGCATGTGGTGCCTTCTACCCTTCATCATAAAATGAAGTATGTCTACAACAACAAAATGTATACATTGGACATTGATAATGAACCTTACAATGTTTTACAACTCAATAAAAACAAGGAAAATCCTTTGAAAACATTGACACCAACTACACAAGTAGAACCCATTCAAGAATAACAAAAAGATAGATGTCTCAAACCCTTCACAATGATATCACTAGATGATTTGGGATTGTTGATTTTCAAACCAACATTCATGAGAGAATACAAGATCATCCAAAATGATTCAAACAAGGGACAAGAAAAATTAGTAATGTCAACACAAAACTCGGAAGACCTTTCGAAAGAATCCACCTCAAAAACTTTAGAAGACAGGAAAATTGCACAACAAACTTTGACGAATTTAATCATGAACAACCACCGAATCCAAAAGAGATGAATAAAATTTATGGAAAAGGTTATGAACTTATGAAACAAATTGGTTAAAGAGGAAAATTATGTGGTGCTAGAGAACAAGGTATCTATGTCCCTATAGAGCCTAACATGCAAGAAGCAATTCGTGGTCTTGGTTATTGTCCCATGATAGAAATCAAACCCTCAAACAAGCCTTAACTTAACATCAACACCATCACAAAACATTCTTCTAAGCATGAGTGCATCCTGAATTGATAGACACTACTAGTATTGGTTGTTATCCTTTGCAAGAAATGAAACAAACAAATAAATCTTCGCTTAATTTCAATGTTATCATGCAAAACACTAATGCTTTTAATTTGTTAGATTTTATACCCTCTTGTAAACGAGAGAACAAAATCTCACAATATAAAGAGTCTTATGTAAGTATGACACCTTGTACTAAGCAAGAGATACCTTTGTCATAAAATAAAGGAACATTTTCTACTTTTGATCAAGAGAGTATATTGATGAGACTCCTCCAAGATCATGTGATATCTCTCCCACCAAGAACACAAAAGAAATTTTACTACAAACATTCATTTTGTGCATATCATAGAGTTCATGGTCATTCTACTAATGAATGTAAGGCTTTGAGTAATAAACTTCAGCATCTTAAGGAGTGTGGTGCTCTTCCTTGTGTTGAAGCACCTAATTCCTCTAATTGATATTGATTTTCACTCTTGCATGTTTTTCATCAATCATTTTGGCTCATCCTTGTCCTACACTAAGTGGGGGCTAGGGGTTAAAAAACCTTGTTCTCATATGTCACTTGTCATTTTCTCTTTTCGCTAGTTGATCACCTTTCATTTACATATAAGAGCAAGCTTGGGACGTGGGAAACGTGCCTTAAGTTGGCTCACATGTGACATTTTTGGGGAAACCCCTTCCCTTTTCATGACGTAGCTTATCAAAAACATATAGCATAGGGATTCATGAATAATCTCTCATGTCTTCTTCTACTTTAAAGCAATTTCTCACAACAATGGTGTTAGCAACCGCTTTAAAGTGGGGGCATACATCAAAACTCATGTTTCATTATGTGATTTTTTTTCTTCCTATGACGTGTCCTTTTCTCGGTGTTGTCATTAGGTTTGATTTCCTCTGAGAGTGTGATATTTATTTGACTTGTCCTTTCTTGGAAACATTAAGCACAATTTTCCCTAAGATGAGACCTTGCATGAACTAAGTGAAATCCCTTTGAACATCCCTCTTTCTTGTTGCATTTTTATTTTTGTACCTTATTAAAGTCTTCGAGGTATGGCTTTGATATGGTCCCTTTGGGCTCACCTAGTGAACAACTAGCTTCACTAGCCCTTGTGAGAGTGGATTTTTCTTTTTTTCCTTATCACAGTCATGGGGGTATGTCATTGATATGAACTTCCTTGGGCTCACGTAGTGAACACCTAGCTTCACTAGCCATTGTGAGCATGCATTTTGTTTGCATAGTGGAAAATGCATGCCTTGTAAACCCTTTTGACCAAACAACCTAGACCCAATCCACTGCATTGGACAACCATTCTAAGCTTGATCTATTGCCTTTTTTCCTTTTTTGTTTTTCTATCTTTGATAGTGTATGTTTTTTATCTGGTTATGGCTTCATATATCATCCACAAGTGTATTGGTTTGTGCCCATTTTAGTGATCATAGGATCTTGATCTTGGGGGATTGGACCCTCTTGGTTATTGTCATCCTATCTTACTAGCATTCATACATTTGAACCCCTCTTGATTGCGTGGTTGGCTACTTTAGTGTGAGTTTAAAGCAAGTTCAACTTCTCACTAAAGTGGGGGATAAATGTAGTGTAGAAAAATGCATACCCTTTCATTTTCACACTTGTTTGGACCCCCGTTTCTTTATTTATCCTTCTTTGTGTCTTAATTGGTCCTATTTTGCATCCACAGGCCTAATAAACTACATCTTGGTCTGGCTAATTTTGATAATCATCGAAGGGAAAATGATCATTTAATGATTCTTTCAGTGTGTCCATAATTTTTCGGTCGGGACTCAAATGCCACCTAGGGTGTCTTAGTCCCCCAAAGGTCTTGGGACCTTGATTTTGAATACACTTGAAAAGGTATCTTTTTGGAGTCTATGTCTCGAGATTTGAGCCTTAGGACTAAGAGGCCACCTAGGGCATCTTAGTCCTTAGCTTATTTTTGGGATTTAATTTCAAATTCTAGTGGGATTTAGCCTCCTTTCATTAATTTTTTCCTATGTCAGCTTGGTGTGATGTAATCTCAAGATATTAAGCATAGATAAGTATAAATACAAGGTTCCTTCATTCATTTCTTATCTAGTAACTTGATTATTCATTCTTAAGGAAAGTTTGTGAGATCAAGAGAAATTATTCAAGCATCACATCAAAGGAGATTATTGCATCATGTGTGTCTTTGTGCTAATATTTGTGATGTAGGGTTTTGATTCAAGAAAGATCTATCAAAGCATTCCATTGATTCAAGATCTACATTCAAGCTATCCATTTCACATAAGGTTGCTGACTTTACAACAAGGGTTTGGTGAGTTGTAGCATTTCCTGTTTTTCATTCATCATTTCCCTCCATTTCATTTCATTTCAAGGTTTAATTACCAACAAGGGGTTTGACCAAGGAAAAACCCCATTTATTAACAATCAAAAAGTTTTTTCCCTCTTGTATGCTTGTGATTGCAGATTTAGGTTGAAGACTTGAAGATCATTTGAATCACAAGATTGCAAAGTTGCATTACAAATTTGTCATCTTCATGAAAACTCACCTAGAGGTCAAATTCGGAAATTTCAGAACCTGAGATCTGAGAGGAAGCAAGTGTAGACCTTAGACCTTAGGACCACATTCAGAGATTTTAGAAATCCAAAATGGGACTAATATTCCACCTAGGGCATCTTAGTCCTCTTAGGGGTATTTTTAAAAAAATCATTCAGATCCGGTTCCAGCATTCGAAGATTTTGCATCAACCCCAAACAATAACAATGGGACTAAGCCAATAGTAAGGGAATCTTAGTACTCCATAGCACCTTTTGATAGAATTTTTCTATTTCTAGAATCCTGATTACATATCCAAAATTCCCAGTTACACATACCCTAACTTGGCGTAGCTTAATTTCATCATTTGCACTCATTATTTGACTTGAATTACTAGGTTTTGTAAGTTGAATGTTAAAGTGTATTTTCCAAGCATTTGCTTGGTGGTGAACCCCTTAAATTTTAAAGAACCCCCTCCTAGGTCCTCCTAATTGAGAATAGACTCACCTTGTGAGGTTGGTAGTCAATCTAATTAGGGTTGTTAGGACATTATTGAATGACCTAAGAAGAATAGGTGAATACATAACATAACACCCCTATTTTCCTTCGGTTCATTTCCACTATTAAATCTACTAGTAGAGCATTGCAAACCATCCATGTTAACATTATACAAACCTTTTTACGAAATCTGCAAGGGAATTCTTTCTCCCTATTCTCCAAGAAATTGTTTATACTTCCATTCCCAAGAAAATAGATCTAGAATATAGAAATTTCCTTTACCACTTTATTTTCATTCAAGATATTGATGAAGCCCTTCAATGTATGGCCTTGGAAAAAATACTAAGAATTTATGGTTTTCTATTAAATTACATTGAGCCCTCTGACCTAACATTCAAGAGGATTTTTATAATTTCTACCTTGAGGGAATTGAAACTAGTTCATTGAGTTTTTTTATTAATTATAATCTAATTAAACTTATCCCTAAAGGTAAAATGAGGACACTATTAATGGATGGTGACCTATAACCATCCTCAATACCTCATATAAAATAATTGCTAAAGCATTCACATGAAGAATTGAATTCATCACACAAGAGATTGTTCAACCTGAGTAGATTGGATTATTAGGAGGAATATTTATTTTAGACAATTTTGTTCTTTCTTAGGAGACAACTAAATATGCATAATAATGTACCTAAGATGATTTAATTATAAAAATTAATATTGATAAATCCAATGATTGCATTTGTGTGCCCTTCATTCCTAAAATGTTAAAGTTTTTAGGATTTTGTCCTAATATTTGTTATCAAATAAATATGTTGTTTTTGGATGTTGATGTTGCAAGGTGTGAATCCTTGGTCTCCTTGTGTTTTTCAATGCAACACTTAGGTTTGTGACATGGAATAACTACCTCTCATGGATTCATTAACTCTGGAAGTTGTATCAGCCAATAACAAGTCGATCTTTTGGTGCAACGACAATTGTCTTTCCAAAAATTGGTATCAAATCTTGGGTCACGGGTTTGAACCCCTCGCTTGTCCTAGAGTGGGGATTTTTACAAGGTGTGAACCCTTGGTCTCCTTGTGTTCTGTAGTGTAGCACTCGATTTGGTGACATCGCTTAACTACCTCCTGTGGATTCATTAATTATGGCAATTGTATCATGAATTAACAGGTCAATCTTTTGGTGCAATGACAATTGTCTTTCCAATAGCTAATGCCAAATTTTTAGTTAATTTTTAATCCTCTCACCCCAATTCTCCTTATAGAAACCCATTTTATAAGACCATCCCATTGGATCATTCCTATATATTCTTGTGGTTTATGCTAGATTGGATATCTTTCTCAAGATGCATTCTCCATTAAGATTATCTAGGGTGTCTCAATTTTAGGAAATGCTAAATCTCTCAACTCATATTTTGTTTATGAAAACATGTTGTTCATTTAAAATTCTATGGATGAAGAGACCCACACACTTGTCATATTGATGCAGGAGCATCCTTGGTTCTTGGCAATCTTGCATCAACCAAAATATTTTCATTCAACTTTGTTCTTGTTATGTTCTTGTTCTTGTTCTAGTTGGTAGATCCAATATTTCTTCGTGTTTTCTCACCAAACTTTGCGGATCTATGGTTTCATTATGGACATGTTCAATTTCCTTACTCCAAGTTTTCAGCTCGATTGGATCATTTTCTGGATGCAAGTTATCACTTCCGAATTGACTGGCAGTTTTGGAACTGGCCCCAAAATAATTTCAAAACCTAACGACTAGTTTGATCAATTATGGATCTTTCCCATAGCTTGTGTATCCTCATGGTGTGTTTCAAATTGTTCCGTGGATTTCCCCCAACCTTAATTTTAGGTCCACACTTCATCATGTGCATCTACTGTGGAAGAAATTCAAATTCAAGGCTGACCTGTTCTTGCACACGTTATGTTTCCTTCATCGAAGAATGTAATGATCTTTGGCTGACACAGATGTTTCTAGATCTGTGGATATGATATAGATCTTGTAATGGATCATTAGGATAGGAATCAATCAAGATCAAGTAGAATAAGAAGAATATAGAGTTCGATCTGTGTGATTTTTGCTTGCATGTATGAGCACTATATTTTGAGCATGTTGTATCAGGCCTGTGAGCCGAAGCTGTAAGCTCAGATGTGGCCAACTATATGTAATCAACATTTTTGATATTAAGAATATTTGTATTTGCATTTATCTCCATATTTTATGTTTCTTATGTTGTTTTACTATAGCTGCATGACCCAAATTGTTCTCTTTGAGGACCCTCCTACCGTGACTGTACTAGATTGGTATCAAAGCGAAATTCATTCCTTGCAAGATCATCAGAGTTTGCACAGTCTTGTTGAAGATTTATTGTGGGGTGGTGGACTGGGGATCTGAACTACAGCTATAGAAGACTTATGTAAAGATGGAAGGAAGAAGAAATTGGAGAGGAAATGTAGCACGTGGAAATGCAGACCCAACTATAATGGAGATGTCGAGAGGAATTGTTGCTAGATTGGAAGTAGTTGAAACGGCCTAGAGGAGAGGTCGACTAGTTTGTGATGTGAGTGATGAAGAAGTAGAAGAATAGGAAGAAGTTTCAAGAGAAGAGCAACCTGGCCTTGATCAGGGAGAAGAAAGGTTCATAAGAGTCCTAACCAAAGTAAACACTAAACCACATTTCAATCCATCAGATTATAATGGTAAGTTGGATTCAGATGAATTTCTAGATTGGATAATAGATATGGAAAAGTAATTTTATTTTCAAGGTACCCCAGAAGATAAGAAGGTGAAATTTGCTTCTACAAAGTTGAGAGGACATGCATCCCTTTGGTGGGAACATTTGTAGATAGATAGGAAAAGAAAAGGAAAGGAGAAGATAAGATCATGGGATCAAATGGTGAATAAGATGAAGAAAAATTTCATGCTTACTAACTATCATATCGGTTTGTTCAAGATGTTGTAGAATCTGAAACAGAAGGAATAAAGTGTGACAGAGTATACTGAGGAGTTCTATAAGTTGAACATTAGATCTAGACATTCGGAGGATGAGATTGAGCAAGTAGCCAAATATTTAAATGGTTTGAGGTCATCTATACAAGATAAGATCAGTTTGATTAAGTTGTTCAGTGTGAAAGAAGCATATCAATGTGCCCTAAAAGTAGAAGAGAAGCTAAACAAAAAAGGCATGAGTATAGACAGGGAGGAAGAGGTGGAAGATTTTAGAAAGGAAGGATTTTTACCAGAGGAGGAAGAGGATCTTTTCCAAATTAGAACAAGGATAAGGAGGTCAGTAAGAATGAGAATTCATACTAAAGAGATGATGGAAACTCTTACCAAAGAGGAGGATAGGGTGGTTATCGAAATGAAGGATATAGAAAATATGATAGAGGATAGGAGAAAAGAGTATTCAGGGGAACGTGTTTCAAATTTGTTGGAGAAGGACATAGAGCCTTTGAATGCAAATAGGGAGAGACAAGCAGAAAAATTGAGAACAATAGAAGAACAATATTTATTGAGGAGAATCATGTTGGATCACCTAATCAATCAGAAGAAGGAGAAGTGTTGGTGAATAGGAGAGTATTGTGTCAAAGTGAACTAGAGAAGGAATCGTTGCAAAGAAAGAATTTGTTTCGGACTAGATGCAAGGTAGCTGGTAAATGTTGTAAAGTAATCATTGACAGTGGAAGCTCAGAGAAACTGGTTTTTGAAGAAATGGTGACCAAATTGAAGTTGGAAAGATTGAAACACCCGAAGCCCTATTAGATAGCTTGGATTCAAGATGAGCATAAGATACTGCTAAGTGAATAATGTTTGGTGAAATTGAAGATAGGAAATTATCATGATGAATTTTTGTGTGATATCATGCCTATAGATGTATGCCATATTTTTTTGGGAAGACCTTGGCAGTATGATAGATAGGTTATTCATGATGGAAAGAAGAACATATACACTATTGTTGCTAATGGGATGAAGTAGACTTTGTTATCCTTGGAGGATGTTCCTAAAGTTGAGGTTTGCATGACTACTAGAATTGTTTTGGTTGATGGCAGGAGATTTCTGGATGGACAGAGACATGAGAGCATGTGTTATGCCTTGGTTCCTAAGAAGTTGGAAGACTTGAAGAATGCATAAAGAAAACTTGAGGAGATAAAGGATTGCTGGAAAAATATAAAGTTATCATTTTAGATAATGTACCTGATGGATTTCCACCTATAAGGACTATTAGTCATTGCATGGATCTAATTCTTGGAGCTAGTTTACCTAATAAAGCAGCACACTAGATTGCACTAGAAGAGAATGAATAATTGAATAGACAAGGGCAAGAGTTGTTGAGGAAAGGATTGATTAGAGAAAGCTTAAGTCCTTGTGCAGTACCTATTGTATTGGCACCTAAGAAGGATGGAGAATGGAGAATGTGTAGAGACTCTAGAGCCATAAACAAGATCACAGTGAAGTATAGATTTCCTTTGCCCCAGATGGATGACATTATGGATTGTTTGAGAGGAGCTAAATACTTTACAAAGATAGATTTGAAGAGTGGATATCATCATATCAGAATCATAGAAGGGGATGAATGAAAGACATCATTCAAGACAAATGAAGGACTGTATGAGTGGTTGGTGATTCCTTTTGGACTAACAAACACACCTAGTACTTTCATGAGGTTGATGAATGAAGTATTGAAGAAATTCTTGGGTAAGTTTGTAACTGTCTATTTGGACGACATCTTGATTTTCAGTAAGACTAGAGAAGAAAATATTTTACATATAAGAAATTTTTTGCAAAGGTTGAGGGAAGAGCAGTTGTTGATAAACATCAAGAAGTGTAGTTTTATGAAGGAAGAGTTGGTATATCTTGGGTTTGTGATATTTGTGAATGGATTGAAGATGGATCCTGAGAAGGTAAGAGATATTATTGAATGGCCTACACCTAAAAGAATTGGAGAGGTAAGATCATTTCATGGATTGGCTAGTTTCTACCGAAAGTTCATTAGGAATTTCAGTTCTATTTGCAGCCCTATGATAGAAACAATGAGAGGGGATAGGAAGGATTTTAGATGGACATCTAGAGCAGACAAAATTTTTGATTTGTTAAAACAAAAGGTAACATAATAGCTTGTGTTGGCTTTACCTGACTTTAGTAAGGTATTTCAGGTAGACTATGATGCAAGTGGAAATGCAATTGGAGTAGTGTTAAGTCAAGAAGGAAGACTAGTAGCTTATTTCATTGATAAGTTGAATGATGCAAGGAAAATGTATTAAGTGTATGATCAGAAGTTTTATGCCATAGTTCAAGCCTTGAAGAAGTGTAGACATTACTTGTTGTCTAAGGATTTTGTGTTGTATACCTATCATCGGGCTTTGCAATACTTGAACAATCAAGGTAAGTTAAATAAGAAACATAGGAGATGGGTGGAATTCTTGTAGAGTTATACTTTTGTTTTGAAACATAGGAGTGGAAATTCAAATAGAGTTGTTGATGCTTTTAGTAGGAGAAGAAATTTATTGACATAGATGAAAGTGGAGGCATTAGGCTTTGATGAATTGAAGAACTTGTATGAGGAAGAGCCGGATTTTGCAGAACCTTGTAGAGCATGCAAAGAACCAGCTTTAGAGGATAGAAGTTAGTGGTTGGATTATTTCATTCAGGAGGAAAATTTTTTTAGAGGAAATCAGTTGTGTATACCCCGGAGCTCAATGAGGGACAATTTGGTAAAAGAGAAACATAGTGGAGGATTGGCAGGACACTTTGGAATTGATAAAATAGTAGCATTGATAAGTGAGAATTAATTTTGGCCCTAGATTCACAAGGATGTCAAGAAATTTGTGCAGAGTTGTAGAGTTTGTCAAGTTGCAAAAGGGAGTAATCACAATGTTGGATTATACAAACCTTTGACAGTTCCAAAAAAACCTTCGGAGGATATCAGCATGGATTTCATGCTTCGTTTTCTGAAGACACAAAGAGGTAATGATTCTATATTTGTGGTGGTAGATAGATTTTCTAAGATGGAACATTTTATACCTTGTAAGAAGAGAACATATGCAGTACATGTAGCAAACTTGTTTTTCAAGGACGTGGTCAAATTGCATGCATTACCTAGGAGTATTGTTTCAGATAGAGTACAAAGTTTTTTGGTTACTTTTGGAGGACACTTTGGAAGAAGTTGAAGATAGATTTGAAGATCAGTTCTACTTTTCACCCACAGACTAATGGACAGACAGAGGTAGTGAACACGAGTTTGGGAAATTTGCTGAGATGTTTGGTTGGAGAGAAGATCAAAAGTTGGGATTTCTCCCTTGCACAAGAAGATTTTGCCTACAATAATTTAGTGAACACGAGTACAGGAAAGAAACCTTTTGAGATTGTTACTGGAGTTCACCCTAGAGGTATATTGGAATTACAAGACATCAATAAAGAAGATAAAAGGAGTGCAAAAGCAGAGGGATTTGCATAACATATATAAAAAGTGCATACTCAATTGAAGCATCATTTGGAAGATATGAACCAAAAATATAAGGAGCAAGCAAATGAAAAGAGGAGACATAAGGAGTTCGAAGTTGGAGATGAAGTAATGGTATATTTGAGGAAGGAAATATTTGTAGTTGGCACACACAGTAAGCTCAAGATGAGGAAGTTTGGACCCTATAGTATTTTGAAGAAGTTTGATTTAGGAAATACATATGAAGTAAAGTTACCAGATGACATGGGTATATCACCTATATTCAACATTGTAGATCTACATCAGTACCATGAAGCAGAATTCAGTGAAGACAATAAAGAAAAATTGGAAGAACAACTTCCTAAACAACAACCAGATGGAATAAAAGAAATTTTGGATGTCAAAGATAGGAGAAAGACTTGTGGAAGACAATACAAAGAATATCTTGTGAAGTGGAAAGGTAGACCAGTGGATGATTATTCTTGGATTTCTCAGGTTGAGGTAGATCGTATTGGTCTCCCTTTGGCCCTAGCAAAGTGACAAACTCACTTTTAATTAACCTTGGATATCTGATGCAAGAGCATCCTTGGTTCTTGGCAATCTTGCATCAACCAAAATATTTTCATTTAATTTTGTTCTTGTTCAGGTTGGTAGATCTAGTATTTCTTCATGTTTTCTCACCAGACCTCATGGATCTATGGTTTCATCGTGGACATGTTCAATTACCTTACTCCAAGTTTTTCAACTCGATTGGATCTTTTTTCGGAAAGTTATCAATTTCAGATTAAGTGACAGTTTTGGAACTGGCCCCGGAATAATTTCAAAACCTAATGGCTAGTTTGATTGATCATGTATCTTTCTTGTAGCTTGCGGATCCTCGCAGTGTGTTTCGAATTGTTCCATGGAGTTTCCCTGACCTTATTTTTAAGTCCACACTTCATCATGTGCATCTACCGTGGAAGAAATTCAAATTCAAGGCCAACCTGTTCTTGCACACATTACATTTCTTTCATCAGAGATTGCAATGATCTTTGGCCGATGTGGGTGTTTCTAGATCTGCGGATATGATATAAAACTTGTAATGGATCATTAGGATAAGAATCAATCAAGATCAAGTAGAATAAGAAGAATATAGAGTTTGATCTATAAGATTTTTGCTTGCATGTATGAGCACTGTATTTTGAGCATGTTGTATCAGGCCTGTGAGTCGAATCTGTAAGCCTAGATGTGGCTGACTATATGTAATTGACATTTATGATAATAAGAATATGTGTATCTACATTTGCCTCCAGATTTTGTGTTGCTTTTGTTGTGTTACTCTAGTTGCACAACCCAGATTGTTCTCTTTGAGGACCCTCCTACCGTGACTACACTACATATGTTGGATATATTTTAATACTATTTATGGCTCTAAGTTGTTCATGCATGAAACCAAATTTAGAATAAACACATCCATCTTGGACCCAAGTGAATGCTATGAAGTGAAGCATGGAATCAACACTAAATATTGTTCCCTTTGGTATTCAGGTCTCTCTCAAAGAATATGGAAATTGTTCTTATCCAAAATCAAATAAAAAAACCTAAATTCAACTAAATATCTTTTAATCTCTAGCTAGATGAATACAAGATTCCAAAAATATCCTCTTGACTAGCCATGTTTACATCACTTCATGTTGGCTCACTTCTAAAAGATGTTATAATCAACAAACACAACTCATTGGGGGGTTTCTTTTGACTAATTGGGGAAATTGGAGGGGGCTCGCTACCACTTTGTGGATTCATTGGAAATGATGTAGGGGTTTGGGAATTAGAGATCCTTATACTTAATGTATGTGTCTTACAAATAAATGCATTATAAGGGTTGTGAATGGGGATGCTCCTTGGAAACATTTATTTTTTCATCGTATTCAAACTGTTATAGGTTGATGGTCCTAGGACTTCATCAATTTCAAGAATAATCTTCTTTTGGAACCTTTATTCAAGACCCATGTATCTACCCCTTAAACTCCATTTGGTCTGCTTGGCATATCACCTCAAAATACTATCATGGTATGATCAAACTTTAATTCATGGCCCAATCTTTGCCTCATATTCCATCTTGTGGAATCAGTTAATTCAACAAGATAATATTCCTCTTGTGAAGATAAAAAACCTTAAGGGAAGACATATTTTTTAAAAGGTCATACAAGTTTTCCATGATTTGTAGGACCCCAATAATTTTAATTGGAAGTGTTGGCAACAATTCAAATCATAATTAATCTCTCCCCTTTTAATACGCCTTCTATTAAGAAAATCCAAGAACTTCTTACAGTTGAAATATCTTGTTTTCTTTCCATACCTTGGCATAATAACCTCCTTAAAGATTAGAAATGGCCCAACAAACAAACATTTTGATGTTTTCCTCTCAAGATTGTTTATTGAAAACTCCTCCTTTCCTTCTCTTTAGCTCCCTAACTTAAAATTAAAGGATATGCAATTTTAGCTAAGCTAAATGGAACAAGCCAAGCTCTCAAATTTGGAGGTCTAAAGATGATGTTCAATCCTAGTTGACATCTTGGAAAGTTATTCACATTAAACTACATATTGGTGAACAACTTTCCTTCATGCCCTTCCTATGCTAAAACGGAGTCTATTAAGCATTCTTTTTCGCTTTTCTCTCATGCAACTTATAATCTATGGTGCTATCTCTTCTCTATTTTTCTTAGTATTTTTCCTCTAGCTTGGACCTAGAGATCAACACTTCTTGGGCTTTCATCAAACCACAATACCATTGGTTATACCTTTACACAAATTATTCTCAAATTCTCTAGAGATTTTATTTCTTGGCTACCTTCTCTCACATTTTTTCCCTTACAAATTGATGTTTTGATACTCTATGTAAATTTATCTCTCCATATCACCAACTTGTAGCATAATCATTATAAACTTTGGTCAATATGAAAACTCAAATCCAATCATTTGAAGCCAATATACATGACACTCATTCAAGTCAATAAGTTAATAATAAATTTGAGAGAATTCCCAATCTTTTTGCAACAAGGGTCAATTATGGAGGTTCCTCATGATCTAATAGATGACCCTTATGGTGGTTAGTCTATGGCTACCATGCTTTTAGAGCTTAAATTGTATACTTCTTATGGTTTTGGAGCTGAACTGTATACTTGTTTGGCTCTCCCCAAGTGCTGCAATAATGCTATGTTGGAGCTAGAAATTATGGAAGGAGATATAGCTAATTTCAGTTATTACATTTCAGCAAGTGTTTGAGGATGTTAAATTTGTTTTGAAGGTCTTTCTTTGGATTCTATTCAATGACGTACAATGTTTGATGTGGACTTTTTCCTCAGTTTTATTTATGTAGTTTCTTTGCTGATACAATTTCAGTTCTTCTAATTAATCTAATAAAAATAAAACTAAATAATCATTACACTGAAAATGATCGAATTCAAATTAGAGATCTCAAATTGGTTTTCCTATTAAGTTGCACCTTTAATAGATGTTCTTATTAAAAGTTAATTAATTATTGATATGTGGAAACCTATTTTAAAGCTTTATTCGTTATATATTTCAACTCGTTTGTACCTAGATTAACTCAAAAATTGTGCGAATAGTCTCTTGTGATGCGGTGGATATAAGTTTACAGTCAATCGTACGAGGATATTTTTATTGTGAAGTGGAATCACTTTACCTTCAGAAGGATTGCAGATCACTAGTTTTTCCTGTGTAGGTGTGCACTTTATTGTACAATATTCTCTGTGTGGAAACGTCATATGCTAATGGATATTCTTTATTTCTACTCATTTATACACCCTCCTGGCAAGTTTGCAACCCATCAATAGTAAGCAGGAAAAGGTAGTGAGCAGGAGAATTACGGGGGCATTCTCCTTTGGCTGGTATCATCAAAGGTGTGTGGTAATATTACCATTATTCCCTCGCCCTTTTGCCTGCCAAAGGAGAATTTCCCTGCCATTTTTCTGTTCAGTTTAATGTCACTACAGCTGTGTCGCGTTTGAAATTGCAGTGTTTGATATTTAAATATCAACCTAATCTGTCAAACGGTTAAAGAATTTTACAATGTAGGAAATAATTGTCATATATTCTATATTATTAAATTTTATATGTTCATTCAGATTTTTTATTGTTGTTTAATGGTAAAAGCTTGTTGTTTAATGGTAAAAGCTTCCAAAATATCATGTAAAAACTTCCAAAATTTTATTTATCGCATAAAAGTTAGATAAATATTGATGATGGGAATACTCTTTTTCCATTTGCAGTGGTTTTTGTCAATTTGATGACAACTTTTTTTTTTCATTTGTATTGGTTTATGTTTTAAATCTGTATGCAGATATTTCATAATCATTATTAATTGTTTAATCCAACCACATGCAACTAGAATTTATAGGGCATCAATGTACAAACACATACTCTCTAACATATTAACATACATATAGTTTTAGATTACGTAATCCTTTAACCTCCTTTATATGTAAGTGCTAGTATCATTTATATTTAAACATAGCAAATAATTGTCATATATTTAATATTATTAAGTTTTATATGTCCAATCAGATTTCTTATTACATTATTTAAAATAAAGTGTTGTTATATGCTTTTAAAATATTATCTATATGAAAGATAATTTATTTATTTTTATTGAAAGGAGAGATACAAGTTCACAAATTTTCAGTTGGGTAGAAAACCAAAAAAATAAATAACAGAGAGCTCTATTTTAGATTTAGATTGTGTTTTTAGGTTGTAGCTTAGTTAAATTTCAATAAAATATTGTATAACTTTGTACATGGTAAAAACACCATTTAAACATAATTGAATGATTTAGGGAACTTTATAATGAATAATTCACAAGGAAAAATACTTGCTGAACGTTTTCCAAATAAGATATCAAGTGGGTTTGATTTTAGGGAAAACTTCATTGTTAGGTACATTTATGTCAAAATAGTGTTTGAAAGGGTCACCTCCCATGAAGTCTTTATGACTCAATATGGTGATCATCACTTGAATGTCCCGAGTATTAAGTTGATTGTGCATTCTAAGGGAAGATAGATTCCACTTAAAATTTTGGTTAATAACATTATTTCAAAATTATATAGTTGAATTCTAATAGAAAATCATACAAATCTATTCACTATTAAAATTTGTTATTTAAAATTGATTCAAAACTAAGTAATTGAATCTTGATAGAATGTCATATCAGATAGCTATACTCATAACTTAATTTGTATTGCTTAGCTTTATCAATGTACTATTTATAAAATAGATTGCATAACAACCATGAATGCATATTTAGTCTATGATAATATTTCTTGAGTGAATGTTGTTAAGAATAATTTAAAATATTTTTAAAGCAAGGAATCTCAAGGATTTTTAATTACTTTCTACTCCCTATTTTTAAGTTAAGTTGTTTTTTTTCTAGATGAGAAATTATACAATTAAATTACAATAAAAATAGAATTTAGGAAAGCAATGCAAGATACCGAATGGACACAAAATTTACTAAACTAGTGAGGTAAATTCTTAGTATCCCCCTCTAATAGTGGATTAAATTTTGTAGCTATAAATGTGAGGCTTTTCAATTCCCAAGGAACCTTGACTTTAAAGTATATTTGTATCAACAATCTATCTATCTTTATCTCAACATTAATTGTTGGTCAATGTTAATGTGTGCTTATGTGTATTTATTCTATTGTATTAGTCTCTATTAATTCTAGAATATCATTGTATTTATGTTTCATTTGGGTGAACCCAATTGATCTAGACAACCTAGTTTATTTATACAGTTTTAGGATATTTTAGATGTCCATTATTTCTAATTATTTATATATTTAAATCTAAACTATTCCTTGCCTTTGTGAATTATTGATAGGCCTTTATTCTAGGGTTTTTGGCACTTCTTCCTACAAGTGTATATTTTACTCACCTTAACCATTCTACATTTGTCTTAGGGTTAATTTTTTACATAAATTTTAGATGCAATTTTAATTGATATATGGATCCATCATAGATTATACCTCCTTTTGATATTATTTGGTTCCTCATTTTAACATTTATACTTTATATTTTATTTCCTTGTGAGCCCTAAATTATTAGATAGACACTTGTTTTTAGAATATGGATTATCATATCCCTTTTCATCATTGGTCCATGTTTCCTTCACCCAAATCTTATGGTATCATGGATTCTATAGGATCTACTCAAGAATATATTTCTACAAATCTATGCTTAAGGACAAAACTAAGATCTTTTGTTTCCTCTTTCACAATGAGTCTATGACAACATTCTTATTTTCATTTATACAAAAAATACCAAAATCATACTCACGAAAAAATTAAATCCATCAACTTCGCTGAGAATTCAAGTTTAGTTCCAAATTAAAATGCACTACAAACTATGATGATTAGTATGTAGCTCAAACTAATGGCTAAAATGAAAGTGCCTCCACTAAATAAGTTCATGGATGATAACTATGAACTCTAGATCATGCATAGGATAATTTCGATCATGATCTAGGTTGAGCTTCCATGACTCGTAATGAATCACTCAATCCTATTATATAATGACATCTTGTAACCACTCCTCGAGAATATGAAAGGCTCTCACACTATTCTAAACACACAATTTTTTTCTCTTTCCTATGAAGAGAAGGAATTAGATGCATCACCCTAGAAAATTCCATTATAAATAAGTGGTAGTTACTTACTAATTCCATAAAACTATGAGCCTTAGAAATATTTGTAGTCACTAGAAATTCATATTGGGTTAAATATTTGAGGAGAAATAACATGACATGATTAAATTACCTTTGATTGTAATAACTCACACTTCAAAAATTTATAAAAGAGGTTGTTCCCACACATATTGAAGAACCTAATGTAAGTGGATCTCATGTTCTTTCACTTTCCTTGAATATATCAAAATTTCATCTAAAAATTATATAAGGAAAAACTCATCAATGTAAATATAGAACATGTATCTTTCATCAAACTTATGAATAATAATGGAACATTTATTAAATTAAATGGAAAAAAGGTAAAATTATAGTATCTAAATAATTTTTAAACATGGTTGATAAACATATACCTCTTGAATATGAAAATGATGATATCTATACTTTGTTACAATATTAGGGAGCACCTTGGATCTCTTCATTTTATTAGAAAATCCATTGACCCTTCTCAAGGGATATTGGTTCTTCATTATTTCTTTGTTTAACTATTGACCTAATTAATGAAAAAATAACAAGATCCATCCTTAAAAATGATGATAAGTTCACCCCAAGGAGATGCACTAGCATGCATATTCCAGATCTCTAACAAATCATCTAACTTCAAAGAAATTTCAATGATCTCCTAGACTATCATGTTTTATATGGTACATGTTAATGGACTCTACTCTTAGAATGAGATTAATGTGGAATTCCACATCCACCTTGGTTGGTATGCAAGGAATAATAGTAAGAAATACATCAATAAAATGCCTCAAGAGAGGGTGATCATTGAGAGACACCTCATGTCATTATCTCTTAGACAATCACTCAAAATGATAGAAAATATCTAGCATCCTTTATGCATACATCACTTAAACTACATTACAAATATTGTAAAGATTTATATGGATCTCTATACCATATCTATCAAAAAATGATCGTTAATATCATGTTCCCATTTCACTACCTCTAAATGATAATTGATTCTCACTATGAAAATCAAACTAGTCAAAACCAATTACTACAGTGAAATATCACATTGATAGAAAACAAAAATCGATGGTGGTGGTGAAGGTTCAAAGATCTATCATTCAACAATGTGCAAGTGAGTTTATTATCACCTTAGAACTTGTGCCTAAGTAAAACTACAATTTATCATTCTACCTTAGCACCACCAAAAAATTGCAAGTGATTCTCCTACCACCTTAGTATTTGTGACTAAGTAAACCTAACATTTATCATCCTATCTTAGTAACACCAACCTAGAGTGTTCAACCAAGATGGGGAAGCAAAGGAGTCTAAATATATAGAGTTAAATAACAAACCATACTCAGTCAAACAAATATGTGATTTCAATAATTATGTTTTCACATGATCTACTTGATGGTTTTTCACTATTAGAAAACCATGTGAGACCTACAAGTTGCATCTCCAACTATTAGCTTTGAATTTAAAGCATCCCAACTACCAAGAACCACTTATTCTTGTGGATAAGATCTTGCTAAGTGGTTCTCATGTCAAAAAGTAATAATGTATCAATTTAACCAAGATGAGGATGTATGGTATAATTAACTCCTATAAGCTTGAGTAGCTAGGGATGGGATACCCACCACTATCTTACTCCTAAGAATTTCTTTTAATTTTAGATACATATTTAGATCTAATTGAGGAAGACCACCAGCCACTTGCCCACTCTAGGTTTTTGTTCAAGATTTTATCTCTGCTATTGTTCAGGACTTTTGGGACATATTGAAAGTTCCCTAAAGGTCCCCTCAAGATATAGTTATGATCTTCATACCTTTAATCATATCTAATAACAATTCATGATGTAAGATACCAATTGAGCTTTACAAAATCTTGAAAAATTATTCTCTATTAACCTTACCTTCTCAATAGAAATTTCCAAGGACTTTAGTTCTAGTACTGAAATACTACTAATTACATAAGAGTTCAAACATCTAACAAACATATGAAGAATAAAATTATCATACTCAACTATGCTAACATACTACTTTAGTTACATGGGGTAGCTAAGGGAAATCCTAGGCCTACTAGGTGTGAGAGTGTATGGAGAGATGATGATAGGAGGCTTATTGCAGTGGTGGCACTCCCTTTGGGAACTTAGACCAACCACTTAGCTTAAGTCAAATCAGACTTTAATGACATTAAATTAGCATATGAAATGGGGTTCAAAAAACTTTGGCTTGAGGGGGACTCTCTTAATATTATCAATTTCTTGCAACTTTAACCACCCCTAGTTGGTTGATTGAGGCTATTATTAATGATTCCTTAATTATGTTGAAGAATTTTGAGGAAGTTATGATATCACATGCATTTAGAGATGGTAATCAGTTGGCAAATTTTTATGCCAACATAGAAGTGTTTCCCCATGCTTCCCAATTATGGGAAGGGTACTTGTCTATGCCTGTGGAGGTCCTTGCTATCATCAATAATCATGTCAACCAAAGAATCCAAGTTTAGAAAGGGTGGAAGGATAATAATATTATTCTCCTTTGCATGCTTTGTGGGTATTTTGAACTTGCATTTTCCTCTTTGGGTGTGTTTCTAGGCATGTCTACATTCTATGCAAAGAAGGGTTCTCAAAGTGAATATGGGTGGATATTGAAATAGGGTGGAGCTTCTACCTTGTGAATCCTATAAAAGAAAGCAAAAGGTATGGAAAATTCTAGTGAAGGGTGGTTTAACTCCTTTTATCAAAGAATTCATGGTTATGACCATGAGGCTATGAGAAGATTTGTCAGTGGCCAGAAAGAGAGAATGTCGACTATCCAAGGCATGGATTTTATTATCTTTGAGGACCTAATAGCAGAGGTTATTGGGCTCCAGCTACAGGGACTTGGAATTTTTTCAAAGATAGTAAAGCCAATGAGCAAGCTTTGAATCACTTTTTCAAAGGTGATGAAAGGGAGAAGTTGGTGAAGCTAACATTGTGGGGTTACAATAGAGAACCAATTAAGCCAATCTAGGTGGATATCATTGAGGTAATTATGAGATATATTATGCTTTAAGGTATATTTATTTTTGTGTCACCAAAAAGTGTAGCCTTTGACACTTTTCACTCATTGGGACCCTTGCCTATGGATTTTGGATCCTTTTTAGCCTCTTTTTACCCCTTTCCAAGATTTATGCCAAGGTGTTGTAATACATTTTCACACTTTCCTAGGATTTTCATCACTTAATCAACCCTTTATTATGCTATAATGACTCCCTAGTACACATATAACTCCTATCTTAGTGTGTTTTTATAAGACAATCCTGAAAATTAACAATAATCATACATTAATCCCTGAAAACCCAATGAAATTTTCTCAGGTGGACTAGGTCACCACCTTGGGCGACCTAGTCCCATGTGGCATAAAAAATGAAATAAACTTAATATTCTTTCGAGATTCTATCTCTAAAACCCTAAGGTCAGCCTATGTGGTGTTATTTCGGGAAAATTAGGGAATAACTTGAATAAATAAGCCTCAAAACCCTAATTTATCATATGATGCACCATTCAACTCACACTCCTCTCATCTCTCACCTCTTCTTCTCAAGCAAGCTAGGGTTTGAGTATTCTAAGTCAACAAGACATTTTGCTGAAGCACTCAAGGGCTTAATCCTCCATTGTTGCAACTCAAGATCATTCATCATGGAAAGGTATTAATTCAATTACTTTACATTTCATGGTTTCTTACTTTGTTTCATTATTTGATTTAATTATCTACAAAGGGGCTTGACCAAGGCAAGCCCCCATACTCTAACAATCAACATTTATTCTTCCTTCTTTGTGTTTTTGCAGATTTAGGTATCTTGGAAGCTTTGAGATCACACAAGAGTGGATTGGAGACTTGTTGGAGACACCTCCTTATTGTCTAGGGAAAAACATCCATTAAAACTCTCTTACAGATCGAAAACCAAAGTTTCAGATCTAAACAGCCAAAGAAGCAGAAAGTGTAGACTGACACCTCCAGATTCAACTTTCAGACTTCCTGAAAGGCTGAAAGGGACTAGGTCACCATTAGTGGTGACCTAGTCCCACCATACATGCATTTTTTGGATTTCTATAGATCTGAGTACCCTTTTGGCAGAATCAAGTCTCGACAAATTTTCTCGACAGAAGGACTAGGTCGCCCAGAATGGTGTAAGTGTCCTTCTCAGCTTCTACAATAGTTTTTCCAAGATTCCAAGCCTTCATTCCATCCCTCTTCAACATCTAGCTGCACCCCTACATTTCTATTTATTTATGTTACAGTTTGTTTACATTTCTTAGGTCATTTGCATATCATAGTGTGTTTTCCAACATCTTTTACATTACAATAGTTTGTATCCAGCACTTACATTATTTCATTTAGACACATAATCACACACAACATATCCCCTATTTTTGAATGAACTCACCCAAAAGCATATCATTAAGTGGAAAGAGAGTCATTTCCTAATCAAGAGCTCCTAGGTGAAAAACCCTAGGGGCCTAATTGGGGGATCCTCTTTCCCTTCTTGTATATGTTTTTGGTGGTGCATTTTGGTAAACCTGACGTGCCTACATCCTCTTTTCTGATTTGGACCTTATTTAAGTCATTATCCTAAGTTTTAATTGCATTACATTGTGCATTGTTTAGTTTGCATTCTAGGGTTTTAAAATTTTGCATTAGTGAAAGTGCATAATAGATTGCATTTTATAGCATTACATTTCTCTGAAATTTTGCATTTTCATGTTAGGTTTGCTTCACCCAATATAGAAACCACCTGAATCAATCCAAAACATTTGAAACATCTCAAAAAAATCACTAGGAGGACTAGGTCGCAACCTTGGGTGACCTAGTCCCTTTAGGCTTCTGAAATTGTCCTTTACAGAGTTGAAAACCATGTTTTTATGCTTCTATTTGGTGTCATTACCTCTCTGTATCATTGGGTTGTGTTTCGGTAGCATACATTTAATGATATCTAGCATAAATTACCTCATTTCATGCATTGTATATTTTCACTTTTGCAATTACATGTCATTTTCATATTATTGCATAGTAGAATCAGCAAATTACTTTGTTTGAAATCTAAAAATTCCATTTCATTCTATTTAATTACATTGAATTTTTAAGTTTACATAGTTGTTGTTACATTTCCAATAGAATTCATGGTACTTATGGATGGACTTAGAATTTTTCAATCTTCCTTTTATGCATTTGTTCCTAGATAATTTAAATCATATTCTTTAGAAAAAGAAACATTAACAACATCACATGCAGCCACTCACGATAGCAAGCCCTTTAGTAGTGATGACTTGGACATGTTAGATGAAGCCCTTGATGAATTCATCTCTTCTCACTCATCCACTAAATTTTTAACTGATGATGATACAAACATTGATAGTCATGAGAATCATAATTGTTCTTCTCTTGATATCTCTCCCATTGGTGACAAAGGTATCTTAGTGCAAGAAGACACAACCATGAAAGATCATGATGGTCTTGCTTGTCTTCATCATCCTCCTTCCCCTAAGTTGAAAAATATTAAACAACACAATGAAAACATCATTCCCTTACCTAGTCTCTATAACCATGACCCTCAAACTTGTTCTTCTCATATCCCTCCTCGATGCCACGAGGATAGGTCAATGTTAGAAGATAAACCTATTACAAGTCATGAAACTATTGGCCCTCCTTTCCCTCATGCTCCTACCCTTTGGGACAACCTATTTGACAATCATAGTGGTCCCTCTCTTGATGCCTCCTATCCTTGTGATGAAGCATGTGATGAACCTCTTCCAAGCTCTCATACTAGGGTAGATAGTATGGAACATGATAATGAGACCTTTGACAATCAAATAGAACCTTGTCCTCCTCCTCCCACCATTTCCAATCCCATCCTTGATCATTCCTCTACTTGTGATGAAGTCATTTTAGCATAACCAATCCTTGCACATCAAGAACATGATGCTTGTAGTTCTCATAAAATCTCTCCTCCTAGGGTGGATATCATGATGCAAGCCAAGGATAACATTGACTCTCCTTCCCAAGGTTTTGTTAATATTATTCAACCTCAACTTATCCTTTATCCTCCTTCAACCAAACCTAAACCTGAATTCACCCTCTACCTGCTTACCCATAATGTGTTGCCGCAACCGAATCAAGATACCGTTGCTCATACACATTACACAAGAAACAACCCGCGCCCACCCCAACCAACTTCAACATCCTTACCTTCCTCTCCTCCTATCTTACCTACTACCCCTCACCTAAATTCAATCCTTAGGGAGTATGACCTTGTTGACCAACTAATGAATACTCCCGCTAACATATCTTTATGGGACCTTATTCAAGCCTCCCCTCACTATCACAACATGATTTAGGAAGCCTTACCACAAATTCATGTCTCGTTTAATGCACAAACAAATTATATAGCAGCTATGATTCAAGGCTTACATGCTGACATTGTTTTCCACCAAAGTGAGCTCCCTCTTTTGGATGTGCAAAAAAAAGTTGAAGCCTTCATGATCATATCTCAATACAAATGCATCAGGATCAAGAGAACCCTTGTCAACAATGGCTCTATTATTAATGTGTGTAGTATCAACCTCTTGGATAGGCTCCATATCGATAAATCAACCATCCAACCTTCCTCCTTGTCCATCAGTGGATTTGACCGTGTAGGACAAAATCCACTTGGTGTGATCACTTTGCCTCTCACCATTGGAATAGCCACATTAGGCACATTGATCCATGTTATGCCTAATGATGTTTCATCTAACCTCATCTTAGGCAAACCATGTATCCATGCAATGAATGGTGTGCCTTCCACTCTTCATCGCAAGATGAAGTACATCTACAAGCAAGCCCAATCCAAACCCTTCCCCACTTCAACACCAACCAAACAAGTGAAACCCGTACAACTAAAGTCCTTAGATGATTATTGGGGTTCCTTAAACTTACACCTCCTTTACTAGGAGAATCCAAGACCACAAGAAAAGACTCTCCAAAGGGAAATGTATTCTTGGAAACACAAGACTAGAACCGATCCTTCGCAAGCATCCACCTTAACCACTTTAGATAAAGAAGCTAACAACACATCCTCACACAATCCAAAAGTGTTGAAAAAGCTCCATGGAAAAGGTTATGACCTTATGAAACAACTTGGCTATAATGGAAAAGGTTGTGGTGCTAACGAACAAGGTATCTGCCACCCTATTGAGCCTCCTACACAATCATCTCATCATGGTCTTGGATTTTGTCCTTTCATTGAAATCATCAAACCTTCCTCCCACATCAACACCATCCCAAATCACTCTTCTACCGCAACCTTGGAAAGTGATCCTTTGAAACCAACAAAGGAATCTTTGCTTAACACCAATGTCATCTCTCATAACACTACTTATTCAGATTTTACACACTCCTCTAAAGGAGTGCACAAAATCTAACAATCCATAGTGCCTTGCATAAGTATGACATCCTATACTAAGCAAGACCCTTCTTTGTCGCAAACCAAAGGACCATCTTCTACCCTTGATCAAGAGGGTATCTTGTTGAGACTCATCCAAGATCACTTGATCTCTCTTCCTCCTCGAATTCGAAATAAATGTTACAACAAACATTCCTTTTGTGCCTACCACAGAGTTCATGCTCATCACACTAATGAGTGTAAGGCCTTGACTAGTAGAATCCAACATCTTAAGGAGTTTGGTGCTCTTATTTATGTGGGGCCACCTCATTCCTCTAATTGATACTGATTTTCCCTCAACCATGCATCTCATTAATCCTTTCGGCTCACTCAGATTGCTCTACACTAAGTGGGGGAAATTGGTTAGTTAGCCTCTTCCCTCATATGTCACTTGTCATTCTCTCTTTTGGCTAGTCGTTAACCTTTCATGAAAATATAAGAGCAAGCTTGAGATGTGGACAATGTGTCTTAAGTTGACTCGCATGTTACATACACCCTTTCCTCATGATGTAGCTAATTCGAAAACATATTACTCAGCATAGGGATTTCCAAACAAGCTCTCATGTCCTCCTCCTCTTCTACTTTAAAGAAATTTCTCATAGCATGGTGTGTAGCAATTCCTTTAAACTGGGGGCATACATCACCACTCACATTTCATTGTGCGATCTTCTTTTTCTTGTGATTCCTTCTCTTAGAAACATTACACACAATGTTGCACAGGTTGAGACATTTGCATTTTTCCTCTTTGCATACAAGATGAGTCATTGCCTCTCTTGGATACAATATGAGTACATTTGCAATTTTCCTCTCGAGGACACATTACAGATAATGTTCCCTAGGTTGAGACATCGCATGAACAAAAGAAAAATCCCTTACATCATTTCAAATATCATTTCCTTTGTGGCACCTTATAAATGTTACCAAAAGGGATAACTTTGACATGGTTTAAGTGAGAAGCCTAACCAGCAGCACGACTTTCCCCTTAGCCACCTCTGTGTTTGTGAGTGCATACCAACCGTGTGTACGTTTCTCACCTTTTGGGACAACTCACCCCATGGATCACCTAATGTTCTGTGGCCCCAAAGTGAGCACATATATCCTTATTCTCTAAATACTAATCCCTATCATTGTATGATCATGCATCTCGTCTTGGTGCAAGTCATTCACCCTTGAATGTGTCTTCTTGAGTTGATGTCAAGTTGACTTAGAATCTCAAATCCTTGAGGACTTGACCACCTCGTTCATCTTTGTTGTTCTTCTTCTTTGTCATTCTTCACCATCTCCATTGGGCTATTTTTGTGTGAGTTTGAAGGAAGGTCATCCTCTCACTAAAGTGGGGCTAAATGTGTCTCCAAAAAGTGTAGCCTTTGACACTTTTCACTCATTTAGACCCTTGCCTATGGATTTTGGACCCTTTTCAGCCTCTTTTTACCCCTTTACAAGCCTTATGCCAAGGTGTTGCAAGGTGTTGTAATACATTTTCACACTTTCCTAGGCTTGACATCACTTAATCAACCCTTTATTATGCTATAATGACTCCCTAGTACACATATAACTCCTATCTTAGTGTGTTTTTAGAAGAAAATCCCGATAATTAATAATAATCATACATTAATCCCTAAAACCCAATGAAATTTTCCCACGTGGACTAGGTCGCCACCTAGGGCGACCTAGTCCCATGTGGCATAAAAATTAAAATAAACTTAATTTTCTTTTGGGATTCTATCTCTAAAATCCTAAGGTCGACCTGTGTGGTGTTATTTCAGGAAAATTAGGATATAAATTATATAAATAAGCCTCAAAACCCTAATTTATCATATGATGCACCATTCAACTCACACTCCTCTCATCTATCACCTCTCCTTCTTCTCAAGCAAGCTAGGGTTTGAGTATTCTAAGTCAACAAGACATTTTGTTGAAGCACTCAAGGGTTGAATCCTCCATTGCTGCAACTCAAGATCATTCATCATGACAAGGTATTAAGTCCATTACTTTACATTTCATGCTTTCTTACTTCATTTCATCATTTGATTTAATTATCTACAAAGGGCTTGACCAAGGCAAGCCCCCATACTCTAACAATCAACATTTCTTCTTCCTTCTTTGTGTGTATTCAAATTTAGGTATCTTGGAAGCTTGGAGATCACTCAAGATTGGATTGAAGACTTGTTGGAGACACCTCCTTATTGGCTAGGGAAAAAAATCCATTAGAAGTCTCTTATAGGCCTAAAACTGAAGTTTCAGATCCAGACACCCAAAGAAGCAGAAAGTGCAGACCAAGACCTCTAGATTCCACTTTCAGACTTCTCGAAAGGCTGAAAGGGAGTAGGTCGTGATTAGTGGTGACCTAGTCCCACCATACATGCATTTTTTCGATTTATATAGATCTAAGTACCCTTTTTGCATAAACGAGTCCTGACAGATTTTCTCGATAGAAGGACTAGGTTGCCCAGAATGGTGTAAGTGTCCTTCTCAGCTTCTACAACAAGTTTTCTAGGATTCTAGACCTTCATTCCATCCCTCTTCAACCTCCAGGTGCACCCTTGCACTTCTGTTTATTTTTCTTACAGTTTGTTTATATTTCTTAGGTCATTTGCATATCATAGTGTGTTTTCCAACATCTTTTACATTCCAATAGTTTGTATCCATCACTTAGATTATTTCATTTAGACACATAATCACACACAACACAACCCCTATCTTTGAATGAACTCACCCAAAAGCATATCATTAAGTGGAAAGAGAGTCATTTCCTAATCAAGAGCTCCTAGGTGAAAAACCCTAGGGGCCTAATTGGGGAATCCTCTTTCCCTTCTTATATATGTTTTTGGTGGTTCAATTGCTATTATAGATCTTCACTTAAATTTCTTGAATGATTTTTGTCACAATATGTTGGTATTGTTTTCTTTTTTTGTTGGCTTCTCTAGAAGCATTTGTGAATCACAAAATCTCTAATGTTGTGTTGCATGAAGGTTTGATTTTTCTTATTATGGAGTAGGCTAGAGCCAATATTCCTACTAAACCTATGAAAGAGAAAGGGAAGATCAAGCATAAGAAACAAAAACAATTATGTGGAGTCTAATAAGGGTTCTGACACTATTACTATTGGGGATGATGAGGATTGGGTGGCTTCTAAGGATTGGAATGAATTGTTGTTTTCCCTCTCTTCTTCCCACTCGAATTTCAAGGAGAAGAAGAAAAGGAAAACTCATGCTAAAAATTCTATGACTAATAAAATCTCCAAAATTGTGTAGCCTTGGTTGGACAGGTGTCAAATTGGTGATGAGGATGAAGGGGTTGTGCTCACAAAAATGAAATTGTGGAAGGCCATAAGGAGGCAGTTTTGAAAGGGAAGGAGAATGTGGGTGAGGATACTCAACTGTAGAGGGTGGCCAGAAAGGATGATGCTCTCTCTCCTATGAAGAGTCCTGCAAAGAATGTGAAGGATGTTGTGAGGGTTGACCATATTCAAAGAATTTCAACCATTTGATCTATGGCACAAAAATAATTACTAATGTAATTTGGGTGGCTCATGATAGTGTGAATAGAAGTTTTAAATTAACTAAGTATTTCTTGAAGGATCTCAAAAAAGTGAATGTTAAACTAAGGAGTCTTCAGGAGAAGGTTGCTAGTAAGGGTAAGGTCGATGAGGAGGATTTAGAACAATCATCTTTGGGGGTAGAGGAACTTAGGGTTAAACTCTTAGATATTAGGGATGTTGTTTGAGAACTTAAAGTGGATGATGAGACTCATATTCAAGAGATTGAATAAATGTTTCAAATTTCCAAAACCAGTATCAACAAGACCCTAAAGATAAGTCAAGTCTACATTCATAAAAGTGTAGAAACCTTAAAGATTCTCATTGAAAAACTTCATGAATTAATGGAATAGCAAATGATTGGTGGTTGTGTTGTCAGCAACAAAGTGAAGGAGCTGCAAGGTAAGGATAAAGATAATTATGCTATTGTGGAGGCTAAGTAGGGACCTAGTACCCGTACTAGGGGTAAAAAAGAGAAGACTTTTGATGGGGAGAAGGAAGAACTAGTGATGATGGTTTTGATTTGATTAAAACTAGAAGATCTAGTACCTATTAGAAGGCAGACATAAAGGTAGAAGAGTTGTGACTCACAAAAAATGAGATAGCTAAAAAAGAAGAGTGAGACTCACCAGCAATGAGCCTGGAAGAACATCAACCAAGCCATTCTTTTCATCGGGGCATGAAATTGGAAAGTAGAGACCAGTTACTAAGAAATAGAGGCAACAACAACAAAGGAACCCAGTACCAAGACACCACCCTACAAGAACAGGGGAAAACCAAACCAACCCTACAGCTTAAATCTCTGAACAAAGGGCTACAACACCCTAGCAACAATTCTAGGAATTATGACTTCATGCGTAAAATAAACCAAAGGGAAAGAAAGGAAACCCTTTTAACAACAAGCCCACCTTACAAGCAGTCCCACAATCCACCTCTATAGGATCCCACTCCACCTCAAAAGGAGCTACAAAAGAGAGAGCCGACAAGAGGAAAGAGAGCCTCCCTGCAAGCCCACAGAGTAAATCTCCACCTCAATAGGATATCCAGAGAAAGAAAGGATCAAAGGAGAGAGTAAACCAATAGAAGGGACAAGAATGCTCCAATAAGAACCATGAAAATAGCTCCCACTTTTCTCGCAAAAACCTAAGCCAAACTGACAAGACTCAACACCACAAAAGGGGAAAACTGCCCCTCAAAAGGGAAAATTGAATGGAGAGCCAAGGAAAAGATCCAGGAAAGCACATCTCTTTTGAATGAAGCCAGCCCCACAATCCCAAATACCATCCAAATGAGAGCCAGAAGAAAGGAAGTTCCAAAGATAGCAACCCATAACATTTGAAAACCCCACACCCCCACATGTAGGCTAACAACAGCATCACCCACAATCCCACTCTAGTAGTGATAAACACAAAAGAAGTTGAATGCAACCACCAAAAGCCAAAATTACAGATCCTCCAAGGGAACAGGGCAAGATCCCTACATCCTCAACACGATAAACCAAATAAACAGCTTAGCAGAGCCATCTAAGGGAATAACCCCAGATGTGACCACAAAAATGGCCACCAAAATCTCTAAGAAACAACATCCAAGAGGATGGACCAGGAAAAATAACACACGCGGGTCTAGAGAATAGAGACCCAAACCCTTCAGGAACTCCACAGAGGCAACAAACGCACCCCCAAACACTCCAAGAGCATCAAAGATGACCAAGGGAAAAGCACCTAGCTCTGAAACATGGAAGCTTCCAAACCAGAGCCAAGCTAGACAAGAAGGGACACAACAGGCCAAAAGACAGCCCGAGGTAGGATATTGTAGTCGGCAGCAAACAACATCACCCAACCACACAAACTGGGGTCATCAAAAAGAATGCCCACGAAGAAGCATAGAGAAGGCTTAGAGGACAAAAGCACCAGCTGACAAACCAACCCGCCATCCCACACAATCGCCACCGGAGCAGCAACAATAAAATGAGCAACCCAAAACAAAAATAGGGAACCCACATCTGCCAGGCACAAAGGGCTGACAAACACAAGAGGCAAAGGAAATTCTAAAGCAAACTTCACCACCACAGAAAAGCAACAGCAGTGATTCCAACTCCAAAGATAGAAACCAGCGAAGGAGCCAGTAAACAAGTTCCAGTGGAAACACCAATGACAAAACCTCCATCACTAATGTCATAGCCACAAACAAATGCCAGACAAAGGGAAAAAGAAGCAGAAGAAACCTGACAAAGGAAGCAGACAAGCACATTCCTAAACTCTCAAAACGTCGCCAAATAGAGAATCCCATACCGAAAGCAGCCAAGACAGATCACAGACCCAACAGATGCATCTACATCCTCAATGCCATCATCCTCTCTATCTTCTTCACCAACAATTTTGAAATTGCCCCGGCAGCCAGTTTTCTCGCTCAGCACCATTACCTACCATTTCATATTATGATTATTTGTCTGTTCATTGGATGGTGTATAACTGTTGTTGATCCAGTTGATAAGCGTTATCAACAAGAGTTAGAAGTGGCCGAGGCCCTCAATAGTCTGAATTAGTTTGTTGTTTTCTTATTGTTTCTTGTGTTTTGGTTCGTTGGTTGTTAGTGTGTCGTAGTTGTTTTGCTGCTATTTGGTTACGTTATTTTGTAGTAGCAATATTTTATATTTTGAGGTTTTGAATCTCATATAAAAACCTATTTTTTCAATATAATAAAAAAACATACTACTTTAATAGTTCCAATTAGCTTTCATACTAATGAACTATGATATGAAGCTACAAAATCTCATGGAACTCTCCCACATGACACTTACTAAAATACTTAAGAGGTAGCATGAACGAAACCTTTTCAAGAAGGTTTCCTAAGAAACTTTACAAATATCAAAGTGATTCCTTTAGCACTCCTAGCAATACAGGGTGGAAGAAAACTTGCACAACTAGATGATGGCATATCGAGCATTGGTATTACTGCAAAAGGGATGTATCATGAAACAACGATTAAGGGAAAAAATATAATTCTTAGTCCCTTTTTTTTAGTGAAAACCTCAAAATTTAGTGCATGTCCTCAAAGAGGATATATCATATGGCTAGCAATGACATTGTGATAATCCATTACCTACCTAGCCTCCTACCAAGGTTACTCCTACCTACGCCCTTCCTCCAATCTAGACTAATTTGGGCTCCTTGAGTTCTTACATTCACCTTCTTTGAAATGTGTCTCTCCCTTTAACTATGAAGGTTGAGAACTATCTATTTATATTTCCTTCTATCAAGGAGAAATTTTATCAATTGTTCATGTGACAACCTAACTACCCACAAAAACCTAAATGTTTCTTTTGG
The DNA here is from genome assembly GCA_007115665.2 of Sequoiadendron giganteum. Classification (NCBI taxonomy): domain Eukaryota; kingdom Viridiplantae; phylum Streptophyta; class Pinopsida; order Cupressales; family Cupressaceae; genus Sequoiadendron; species Sequoiadendron giganteum. The sequence continues at coordinate 672,556,555 of CM021104.1, forward strand.
ATGAAATTGTTTTAACACAAGGGAAGTGGAACTATAACTATAAATTTTGGGATACTTTTAGTCAAGGTCACCTTGTCCCCCTAACAAGTATAGTAAGACCTAGGAGGCATCTTCCTTCACAAATGTGTTAAATGGATTACCACAAGCATATTATTTCAAAATGCGAAATATACACTAAAAAATATTAATGCAGTTAATTTTTCTTGGCTGTAAATTGCTGCTGGTGAATTTTATTTGTGATGAATTTGTCATGACAGTGAATTTTCCTAGAACCACATATACATAATTCACAATGTTACAACTTCACTTTAAAACAAAATATGATGCCATAAACTTTTGCTCAAAACATTTTTTTGAATGAAAAACAGACAAACAATTCTTTACATTACAATTAAATTTGTAAAATTTACAATGTAAAAAAAAAAAAATTATATCTAACATTGTCAACAAAAATTTCGCTATATTAAATAGAAGACAGTAATAAATGGAAAAAGAATATCCGTTCAATATATACTCTGTCCAGAAAAGAGAATACTCTACATTGAATATCTTTTAAGATTACTTTGCCTCCTCTTCACATAACTACAATTGTAGTGGTACAGCAACAAAAGTATTTCTATCATTTTAAATGATAGAAGATTAGTCTTAAGCCTATGATGCCTCCTTTTTACATAAACATAGAAAAAGGTAGTGAATTTGTTAGAATTTTGCATTAATGGATCAGATAGGATTTGAATTTACAACTTTTCATTTGTCATTGGAGTATTCTACCACTGAGTTACGAGCCAACTTTGTGGCCAGTCCATCTTTAGTTCAGGTGTGGCTTTTTTCCAACACCTCCCTAAACCACATTTGCTGCGCCTGAGGCTCCTAATCTGACTCTGATACCATGTTAGAAGTTTGCATTCATAAATCAGCTAGGATTTGAACCTAAGACTTCTCATTTGTCTATAGAAAAAATTACATTACATTCGTCTTATTTTAATTTTACCTCCTCTTCACATAAACACAGAAAAAGGTAGTCAACTGCAGTCCTTTCAAAAGGAATTATTTTTACGTATAAAAGCATCCTACTACAATCGAATGACCGATAATATATAGGGCATCGAAGAGTCTATTCGAACAAAATTTCTTTCTTTTTGGATTGAACTACATTAATTTAAAATTTGTTGTTCTTCAAATTTTACTCGAATTAGACTCTCTTGAAAAGTATAATCTTATTCTTAATGCTAGCATTAGAGCATAGCATTTTATTATTTGCAGAATGAAACGATTATTATAATGGATTTGTTTTTTTCATAAAACCCAACTCTTAATAACCAACTTCCTTAAACATGTTAAATGCTGTCTCAGATGTTTAGCTTGGATAAGATTAACAATTAATTGCATTTTGCTTAGGTGGTCAGTAAAGAGCATCTTCTTTGCAGGGAATGTTCAGAGAATTTTACAGTATCCTTCTGTACGCAAGGCATATGCTCACGAGATATCCTTTTACAACCACATGTTTTACAGTTTGGTTCAACCATTATAAAGCTACAGTTCATCAATTCTCCAGACTGTGCAAAGAAGTTGCAGGGAATGATTACAGGGGGTTTTTCCTTTGGCAGATATCATTCAAGCCTTTAACTGAATATGGTTGTGGCTTTCTGTATTCTCCGCCAAAGGAAAATTGCCCTACCATCATTCATTGGAGTACAATATCTATTTGGTATTGTAGTACGTTTAGATCATTTTTCTGTCTTCATAATCTTACTATCTATTATTCGTATATACTTTAATGTGTAGCTGTAATCTTAAAATATAGTATATTGATGAGGTTATGATGTGGAGCAGAAGCAAACATGATGATTCAAATGTAAATATTTGTTGTTGTAAACATTCGAATCTTTATTTAGTCTAACATTTGAAACAGCAAACATGATGATGCCAAGCAAAGTATTAGAAAACTTCTAGGTTGAAAATATGATATACTTGTTTTTGTGCGGTGGTAAAAAGTGTGCTTATTGTTGGAAAGTGAAGTCAAATAGGACTCTAATTCTATATGTGTCATACAAGCAATATTCAATTAGGAATCTATTCCTATATGTGTCATACATGTAGTTGAGTGAGTCATATTGTGTTGACTTAGTAAATTGTTAAGTGATTCATAGTAGAATCAAGTTGGACTCTATATGTGTCAATCTTGTAGATGGTTGAGAGCCACATATAGGCTTAGTCAATAATATGACTATAGTGGTGGCGTTGGAAGGATTAGAGGTGGCAAATTTGAGAACTTAATTATAGCATTAAGTTTCTCAAATTTATATATAAATAGAGGAGCATTCCCTCATTTGTAAGTAGTAGAAAGAAGGCTAAAGGCTAGAATAGTTTTGAGAGGTATTATTTCCCTCCTTTTGAAAAAGGGGCTAGATCTCATTTGAGGTTGTTGTAACTCTGTAATTCCTGAGAATCAATACGAAAGATATTTTTCCCGTGGTTTTTTATTGGTATAATTTTACCAAGTTTTTCCACGTAAATCTGAGTGTTATGCGACTTTGTTTTTCTCTACAATTTTCTAAACTTGTTTATTTTTCCATACAATTGGTATCAGAGCTTAGGTTATTTATGTAGAAGTTATTTAATTGGAGAGGTGAGCAATGGCAGGAACTACTGTTACCAGATTTGAGGTGCATAAGTTCGATGGTTTTAATTTTGCTCTATGGAAGCTTAAGATTCAAGCTTTACTAGTGAAGGATGGATGTGACAAAGCTCTTAAAGGAGTAGCATCTAAACCTGCAAATATGAGCACATCATATTAGAATACCATGGATAGCATGGCTAGAGCAACAATCCAATTATCTTTAGCAGATTCAGTTCTATTCAATGTTGCAGAAGAGAAATCTGCTCATGACTTATGGAATAAGCTTGCAAAGCTGTATGAGACAAAGTCATTGGCAAACAAAATTTTGCTACGTAGACAGTTGTATAATTTGAGGATGCATGACAATTCATCTGTCACTGATCATCTCAATGATTTCAACACACTGACAAGCAAGTTGACTTCAGTGGGTGTGAAAATTGATGAAGAAGATAAGGCAGCAATATTACTATGCTCCTTGCCAGATAGTTGGGATTTGTTGGTTATGGCTCTCAGTAATTCTGCACCGAGTGGGAAGCTAGTCTTTGAAGATGTGGTGGCTTCTTTAATCTTTGAAGATTCAAGGCGAAAGACATCTCAAGGATCCTCTTCAAGTGAAGCCCTTTTTGCAAGAGGTAGAACTCAGGAAAGAGCAAATACTGAGCGTGGACAAATCAGGTCCAAATCCAAGGGGCGGAAAAAGGTAAAGTGCTAGAACTGTGGAAAAAATGGGCATGTCAAGAAGGATTGCAGGTTGCCAAAAGCAACCAAGGAGAATCCTAGTACACCAGCATCTGAGGCAAACACTGCTAAAGTTCAGACACCATTGGAAGATGGAGAGGTATTAACTGCTAATCTAAGAAGCTCTTTACTTCAAGTTTGGATTCTTGACTCCGGTGCCTCCTTTCATATGACACCACACAGAGACTAGTTTTCTAGTTATCGGTCTTGTGTTGGTGGTATAGTTTACATGGGAAATGACAACCCATGTGAAGCTATTGGTGAAGGAGAGGTAAGAATCAAGATGTTTGATGGAGTAGTGAGAACTATTCAACATGTTAGGCATGTACCTAGTTTAAAGAAAAAATTACTTTCACTTGGAGTGTTTGATGAACAAGGTTATCATTTCAGTGGTGAAAATAGTTGTCTCAAGGTAACAAATGGAGTTTTGGTTGTGCTAAAGGGAGAAAAAGTTGGCAATCTCTATAGGTTGGTTGGACAAACTGACATTGGAGAGGTTGTTGTGGTATCTGATGCAGAGATGGACTCATTATTAACTTGACATCAAAGGCTAGGCCACATGAGTGAACGAGGTCTCAAGGTACTACTAGATAGAAATCTTCTCCCAGGTGCAAAATCTAAAGATTTGGGTTTTTGTGAACATTGTTTGTTTGGGAAACAAAATAGACTGAGTTTTTCTAGAAGTACTACCAAAAGCAAAGATGTATTAGATTTAATTCATTCAGATACTTGGGAAGCTCCTGTAACATCTATTGGAGGTTCATCATATTTTGTTTCATTTATAGATGATTATTCCCGTAACATGTGGATTTATCTTCTCAAGAAGAAATCTGAAGTGTTTTCTTGTTTCAAGAGGTTTAGGGCTCTGGTAGAGAATCAAAAATGTAAAACAATAAAATGTCTAAGAACTGATAATGGAGGTGAGTTTTGTTCATCAGAATTTAACCAATTTTGTAGTGAGCATGGCATTGCAAGGCAATTAATGGTTGCGAGGACACCACAACAAAATGGTGTTGTTGAATGCATGAACCATATAATTATGGAGCGAGCCAGATGCATGTTGAGCACTATTGGTTTGGAGCAGAAATTTTGGGGTGAGGCTGTAAATACAGCTTGTTTCTTGATCAATAGATCTCCCACTACTGCTCTTGCTAATAAAATTCCTGAAGAGATATGGAAAGGTAAACCAGTTGATTATTCATTTCTCCATGTTTTTGGTTCTGATGCTTATGTACATATTCCTAAAGAGAATAGAAATAAGCTGGACAAGAAGTCTACAAAATGTATTTTTCTTGGCTATGTAGAAGGTACAAAGGGGTATGGATTGTGGGATACTATTGCCCACAAGATTATTGTTAGCCGGGATGTTTATTTTAATGAAAAATCAATGCAAAGAGATGAAGAACAACAAGGTATGGAAGTTATTCCAGTAGAGGTGGAAAAACGTGATGATTATCTAGATGTGCTTGATGAAGAGCAACTAGATGAAGATCAACCAGAAGAACAACAACCAGTTGAGCCACAGGGTGAATAACTACCTATTTTAAGGAGATCCAGTAGAGTAACCAAACCACCTGTAAAGTACTCTCTTACTTGTAATTTTTATTATGCATTGTTAACTGATGTTGGTGAACCTAGTTCATATCAGGAGGCTCGTGAAGTTGAATGTGCAAGCAAATGGGGAGTTGCTATGGAAGAGGAGATGGAAGCTCTACATAAGAACAAGACATGGGAGCTTGTGCCATTACCTAAGGGGAGAAAAGCTATTGGGAACAAGTGGGTCTTCAAATTGAAGAGGGATATAAATGACAATTTGGAGAGATACAAAGCTCAGTTGGTGGCAAAGGGGTATGCACAGAGGTCTGGTATTGATTTCGATGAAATTTTTTCACCTATTCTATGATTAAGTATTGTTAGAGTTGTTTTAGCTCTTGTTGCTAGTCTTGATTTGGAGTTAGAATAGTTAGATATTAAAACAGCCTTCCTACATGGTGATCTCTCTGAGGAGATTTATATGCAGTAGCCAGAAGGTTTTGAGGAAAGAGGCAACGAGAATCTAGTTTGCAAGTTGATAAAATCATTGTATGGTTTGAAACAGGCGTCGAGGTATTGGTACAAGTGGTTTGATTCCTTCATGATGAGTTTAGCTTTTAGTAGATGTGAGGCTGATCATTATTCCTATGTTCAACGGTATGATGATGGCAGTTTTATTATTCTACTACTATATGTTGATGATATGTTGGTAGTAGGTCCCAACGTGTATAAAATCATCCATTTTCAAACTCAACTTGCTAGGGAGTTTGAGATGAAGAACTTAGGCAGTGCAAATCAGATTCTTGGAATGAGGATACATAGAGACAAAAATAATAGGAAATTATGGTTGTCACAAAAAACTTATGTCGAGAAGGTTCTGCAGCGCTTCAATATGCAGAATGCACAACCAGTTAGTACTCCATTTCCTATTTATATTAAATTGTCTTCGGAACAATGCCCTAACACAGAAGCAATGAAGACACAGATGTCTCATATACTGTACTCATCAGCAGTTGGAAGCCTTATGTTCGCCATGGTGTGCACCAGACCAGACATTGCACAAGCAGTGGGAGTTGTCAATAGGTACATGGCAAATCCTGGTTCTAATCATTGGACAATTGTGAAGTGGATTCTCATATATTTGAGAGGCACTTCAAATGCAGCTATCTATTACAATTGGAGTAGTCTTCAAGTTAATGGGTATGTGGATGCAGATTTTGGTGGAGACAGAGATAAGAGAAAGTCTACAACAGGTTATGTTTTCTCTTTAGCTGGAGGTGTTGTTAGTTGGGTGTCAAAGTTACAGACAGTGGTGGCATTGTCTACTACTAAGGAAAAATATATGGCAGCAACACAAGCTAGCAAGGAGGCAATCTATCTTCATAGACTTTTGCGTGAATTGCAAGTGAAGCAAGATAACATGGTACTGCATTGTGATAGTCAAAGTGCTTTACACTTAGCATGAAACTCGGCATACCATTCCAAAACAAAGCATATTGATATTCAATATCACTTTGTTCGTGAAGTGGTGGAAGGAGGACAAATCTCTTTGGCCAAGATTCACACTGATGTAAACCCTGCAGATATTATGACGAAACCTATTGGTAGAGAGAAGTTCATTTGGTGCAAAAATTCTCTTGGTTTGTAGATTATGTGATGGTAGGTAGCATTGGCAATGGTCTTTCAGTAGAGGAATTATTCATGAGTTTGAAATTTGACTTCAAGTGGGAGAATGTTGGAAAGTGAAGTCAAATAGGACTCTAATTCTATATGTGTCATACAAGCAATATTCAATTATGAATCTACTCCTATATGTGTCATACATGTAGCTGAGTGAGTCATATTGTGTTGACTTAGTAAATTGTTAAGGGATTCATAGTAGAATCAAGTTGGACTCTATATGTGTCAATCTTGTAGATGGTTGAGAGACACATATAGGCTTAGTCAATAATATGACTATAGTGGTGGCGTTGGAAGGATTAGAGGTGGCAAATTTGAGAACTTAATTATAGCATTAAGTTTCTCAAATTTATATATAAATAGAGGAGCATTCCCTCATTTGTAAGTAGTAGAAAGAAGGCTAAAGGCTAGAATAGTTTTGAGAGGTATTATTTCCCTCCTTTTGAAGAAGGGGCTAGATCTCATTTGAGGTTGTTGTAACTCTGTAATTCTTGAGAATCAATACGAAAGATATTTTTCCCTTGGTTTTTTACTGGTATAATTTTACCAGGATTTTCCACATAAATCTGAGTGTTGTGCGACTTTGTTCTTCTCTACAATTTTCTACACTTGTTTTTTTTTTCCGTACACTTATACCATATGTAAATATGTTCAAGGGAAAAATATCTTCGTATTACAATAATATTATATATAAACTTCCAAAACAAACATTGATTGAAATGTGAATTCTTACTTTAAACATAAATTATAAACCTAAAACATAGAGAAAATGTAAAAAATTTAAAAAAATAATAATAAATTTGTTGATATAGGATTTTTCATTGGCTTGGGATACTTCTATGTAAATGAACATAAAATCATAGATAAAGGAAACCATCAAGAAATAGACACTTACGTACTTGGAAGGAAACATATAACTTGGTGACTTTAAAATTTGAAACTAGACAACCAAATTACTAAATCTAATTAGTTGAAACCCTTCCAAATAAAAAATGTGATATCTTGCATTTAGAAATCAAAAGATAAACTTCAATTGAAAAGAAAAAGAAGAAACCTATTTTATCATTGCTATTAAACCTAAGAACAACTTGTGAGTAAGTCAACATACTATTTTTCATTCTACCTTACTACTACTACCAATTTGTAGCACTCAACCAAAGATGGGGGAACAAAGGGTTCTAAAGCTATAAAGTTTAAAAATATAAACTTATACTCCATTAAACACACATTTGGTATGAAAAGTATACTCTAATGATATGTTTGATGGTTTCCACTATTAAAACACTATCTAAGACCTACCAACATCTCCAACTATTGGCTTAAAATTTGTGGTACCACAACCACCAACTAACATTGATCCTTGTGGATAAGATCTTTCAAAGAAGCCCCCATGTCCACAATTAATTAAGTATCAATATATCCAAGATGAGGTTGGATTTGATATTCAACTATTATAAGCTTGAGTTGAAAGGGATGGGATACCCACCACTATCATGCTACAAAGAAATTAATTTTTTTAATAGACCTATTCTAATTTGAGTGAGCAAGACCACCAACCACTTCCCCACACTATTGTTTTTCTTAAATCTTCTATCTCAATTATTGTTAGGGAGTCTTTGGAGGTACCAAAGGTACCCTAAAGGTTCCCTTGATTATGGTTGAGATCCTCAAACCTTCAATCCTACCTAATAATGAATCATGATCCAAGTTACCAATTGAGGTCTTCATGACCTCTTTGATAAATCATTATCTATAAACCTTACCTTCTCGATAGAAATTTCCAAAGCATTTAGTTATAGTAATCAAACACCTCTAATGAAACAAGGGTTAAAACCTCTGAAAAAATTATGAATAAGAAACTTTTCATACTCAACTGACATTGTATGTTGGCTTACCTCAAAATAGTAGTTTTCTATACTAATCAACTATGCTATGAAGCTACCAAAGCTCATGGAACTCAACAAATCAAATATCATAAAACTATTGTAAAGGCAACATGAATAAAACATTTACAAGATGGTTTCTCAAGAATCTATTACAATATGAAAGTGATTTCTTCAGTCGTCCTAGTATTGCACAATTGTATGATGAAGTATCAATCCTTGGTATTACTACTATAGACTTGGATCATGAAACATTAATTAAGGGATGAGAGCTAATTAGTAGTATTTTCCCCTTTAATGTAGACCTTAAAAATTGATACTTATATTTGAATAATATATATCATACGGATAGAAAAAAAACTATAATCATCCATTACCTTCTCATCCTCCTACCTAGGCATTTCCTCTATTGTATACTAATTTTAGCTCATCAAGTTCTTTCTTTCATATTCTCTAAAATGTGTCTCTCTTGAACTATGAAGGCTAGGAATTACCTACCTACATTTCATTCTACCAAGGATAAACCTCATCAATATTTTATGTAGCAACTGAACTACCCACATAAACCTAATTTCTTCTTTTAGATGAACATGTCTCAACACAAGGAAATAATAACTATAATATTAGGATACTCTTGGTAAGGGTTACATTTTCCCCCGTAATGAGTATAATAGGAGCTAGGAGGCGTCTTCCTTCACAAACATATCAAATGGTTGAGCACGGTCATATTAATCTAAAACACAAACATCAATACATGAAGAGAATAAGTATACACACAACCTATAGCTCCAAATGTTACAACTTGGATCTAAAACTAAATGTAATGTCAAAATAATTTTTTCAAGACATTTAACAAAATAAAAATGGAAAACCTTTACATTACAATTGTAATATTTAAATATAATAATTGTATCGATACAATTTTATATTTACCTTAATGAAACACAATAATAGAGATAAATCTCATATCCAAGGAGAAGGATAGCTTAATAATGTGATAAGGTCACCATGATGACTCTACAAGGGATTAGATTTCATCTAACTATTATGGTTGAATTGGAACCATAATTACCATTACTAAAAACCATAGAAGATAAATATGGCACATAAACAAATTTCACATGTCTTAAGAAATGCAGCCATAGATCCATAAGGATGTATAATTTACAACCAAGACCTTATTTCACTCATACCAAAGGTAGGAATAATAGGAGATTGATATCTGAAAAAATGATCAAATTACCATGCAATCTTAGGTACTAAGCAAGGAAAGTAGAGCCCTAGGATCAATTTCCATTAAAAAATCTCAAAAATATATGGGAAGAACTCATTTCCCAAGGCTTGCCCCTTTTTCTTTCATGGCCATTAATTTTGTTAATTATGGTTGCTTGGGATAAAGAAAGGTAAATTATCACAAAGAAGGGTCTCCTAGGAGATCATAGGGCTTGGTTCACCCCATTTTCTAGTTAGGGTTACCTTAGATATCCTAACTAGTAAAAAAAGAGACCTAGGATAGTGACCCAACTAGAATGTGGCCCTAAAGTTCTTGAAAGCATTACAATAGATCTCTAAGTTTATCAAAGGACCATCCAAGATGATTTGAACATAATACTCATGTTTTGAGAGGGATATTAAAAAGAAACCACTACTTATATATTTAAGATCTCAACTTGTCCATATAAACTCTATTTCCTCTTAGTGCGCATCTTCTAACCACATCAATTATTAGTTTAGAACTAAGAACCATCCCAATAAGATTATTTCAAGATCTAAATAGAGAGACTAAGGAAGAGAGAAGTAGGTCTTACCATTTAACAATTCCACCTAGAAATTATGGCCGTCCCTATTTCTAAAAGGTTGCACACTTTCTACAAAACAACCAATAACTATAGATTTTATACAAATTCTATCAATATAACATCTTCTCATTTCTCCAAACTTGAAAATATAGACCCATGTCACTTGTCCCAACTAGAGACAGGATGGGAACCACTCAAATACATCATCATTAAACAAGAGGTAAGATGTATACCGACCATAATTGAAATCAAATCTTGCACAAATGTTGGATACTAAATGTGACTATCTCTCATTGAAAGAAAATGAATCATAATTAATGTTGAATTCATGCATAGGCACATAGGAGGGAAGGAGGACACAATGTATCAATCCCTTTCATTAAAAAAGAGACCTTAAAATCACTATTTAACCTCCCAACAATAAGAGACAATAGTGTAGTCAAAGGAAAGGCATTTAAAAGAACCTCAGAGACCTTAGTATTAGATATTTTATTCACTACAAGAATAGGACATAATATATAGATTTACCAACATCGTGATGGGAAATGAATTCTAGCAACAAATCTATTCACTTCTCTTCCTCATCATCATTCACATGGCCAAGGAGTTTTCCCACTGAAATTCGTTCACAAAAGCAAGATTAAATATTCCATCTATTGATCTTTCTTTCTCTCTACAAAAAATATTTCCTTTTTTTCTTAACATATGTGATTATTATAGCTTTTTCAATTCATAGATCCCCCTCCATTGATTAACATTGTATGTAAGTTCTTTGTTTCTTATATTTTTAATTTATGATTTAACTTGTGCTAAAAATAATAATTTAAACTTAAAGTTACTTTAGTAAGAAAATGTTACATTTAACTAGAAAAAAATGAAATATATTATGGAGGTAACTAATATAAGTTATTTTTATATCAAAGAAGGTATAATTTTTGAAGTAACATAAAATGTATCTCTTTTCCTTACTTAATTTGAGAATAATTTTCATTGAATTAACCTAATTTTTCCTCAGTTTAGTGTTGTAATGTGTTGTACACATTCACATTGATCTTGGGACCCTTTTTAATAAAATGTACCTAGTTTGTACCTTATTTTAGGCATTGTAAAGTGTTGTAACACACTTTCATATTTATCTAGGGTCTCCTTAATTAATTGTGGTTAATTAGAGTTAATTGGCCCTTTAATTTAAATTCAATCCCTCTTTTCAAGGATCTATCTTGACACCCAATAATGATATTGTATAACATTTAATTTGGAAAATTTGGTGTCTTGAAAAATGCTACCAGTAACCATTTGCCTTTAGTGGAAAATGAGTCCTCTCCACATAGGACACTGCTTTCACTACACTTTTGACATGGGTTTTCGATATTATTTCACCTCCTAAAGCACGGTCCTATAAATTTGTTCTAAGAACCATTCACATTTAATGGTGAATGGGTCCTCCTCACATAGGAAACCCCTTTTTGAATTTAATTGTGGTGGGATCCTTATGATTTTAATACCCAGATCTGAGGTCTTCTTGAATTATTTGAATTTTGGGGTTAATCTCTAAATTTAGTATAAATATTGGGTTAATTCACATAGTTTCATCCTAGATATTTATGCACAATCAAGAGTACATTCACAAGATCATTATAGAGTTCACAAGAGAATTTACAAGGCATTCAATGGCAGATTAGTGAAGTCTATTGCAGCAATTCAAGATCATTTCATCATGACAAAGGCATAATACATTCATACATGTTGAGATAAGATTGTGGATGTAGCATTAGAGATATACTTGTAAGAATTGTTATACATCTTATTTGAGATGAAGATCTACATTCTTCATGGCCACCACATGTTAGTTTACAGATTTACACTCCAAGACAACTTCCATGGTATCAACATTGCATATTTCATGCTTCATGCTTCAATTTAATTAATTCATCATTTGGTTTAATTGCCTACAAGGGGTTTGACTTAGGCAAACCCCTATTCACTAACAATCAATATTTTTTTCTTCTCTTGAATGTGTGTTTGCAGATTTATAGGTTGAAGATCAAGTGGAGAAAAAATTTGAAGCAAAATTGTAAAATTTGTCTCATTGAAAAATTGTCATTCATAGTGCAAGAATACAGAAAGAAGGCTACATGATCCATTTTAGACATTCGGGAGTTGAAAACCTGGGAGTTGAGAGTGCAGACATTGTTCAAAGTATAGAACCCAGAAGTCAATTTTTTTGAACCCTAAAAGGACCCATTCACCACTAAAGACGAATGATTCCTCAGTGAGGCCTAAAGCAGTGAATACCTAAGATCTGGGAGTGCAGATTGGGAGGAATAAAACCCAAAAGTTGGTTTTTGATTCCCTAATAGGGACCTATTTGCCACTAAAGTTGAATGAGTCCTTTGTGGCCTAAAACAACAAGTTTTTTACAAGGTACACATCATTTTGAGCTCTATAAACTCCCTTTATATTTTCTATAATAGTTATGGTTTGTTTCTAACTGTTATTTGCATATTTTGGCCCTCATAATTGAATGAAACACAGACCTAATGAAAATTACTTTCATCATTGATACCCTATTGGTGGTGAACCTTTTTTTTTATGTTTCAATTTTAATGGTGAAATTTTGTACTTGTATCATTTCAAATTTATTTTTGTGCCCATTTTGAAGCATTGTATTAATACATGTACATAGTGACAAATGATATGATTTTATTTAGATATGGGCTTCTTACCGTAGCCTTTTTATTCATTTACACATGTATAGATCTTTGTGCATACCCTATCAATTACACACACTTTTTCATTCTTTTATTCACCTAATTATCTCACTCATTTATGAACCTAACTCTATCTACATATTTATTACCTTGAATTAACCTATATTTTAATTCAAGATAAGTTTGTAATTGCAAGGGTGACCCGATAGTTGTAAACTCGTTCCTTTAAAATTACAAATTAAAAATTCAATTTTGGTTAATTAGCCATTTTCACCCTTCTATATTGATCTTAATAAACACATGTTTTGTGCAATTTTATGTTATGTGTAATTATATAATGACATCCAATATAGTCATTTTAATAATCCACTCAAAGACATTTAAATTAAATCATTATAGACCATTAGAAGAATAAATTTAGTGTAATAAAAAGACTAAAGATTTTACATACTTGGGTGCTTCCCTAATTATTTTGATATTATTAAAATTTGAGTTATTGATCCAATTGAAAACTGTATGTAATAATGAAATTAATTTGAGGTAATTTCAAATACCGCTAGTGTCCAAGCATGTGGATAAAGTAGAGTATAAGATCAGAAAAAGTTTCAGAGTAAATAAATATTGATTATCAAGATAAATCTAGAACACAAGTGCATATTTGTGAACACAAATTTATGCAAAACCCATGAAGTGATCCATTGACAAAATAAATATATAGCACATATTTTTAGATATCTCACTAATAGAGAAGCATTGTTTCTTGATTTTTACATTAGACAAATTATAGAATCTCATCCATTATATATCATGTAGTAGTTATTGAGCTAAGTATCATCCTCTTCCATAATCAATTTCCTAGCTTAGAAAATGTTTAATTACTCAAATATTCTACCTCCATAGTCAATCATTTTAATCTAACTTGATTTATGCACATAATATATGGATTTTATTTTATTGGACTACATTAATGGAAGCTACTATTTTCCTTTTAATTTTGGTGAACTAGTCTAATGCCACACATATCAACCTTCTTATTAATATTTTACACTATATTAGGGCTTTTAGATCTAAATTTTTTTATTTGAAATTACATTTATTTTTAATAACTACCTTCTCTTTTAACACCATTTGACTTCATTGATAAATTATTTTTTATTAAGTTTTGGTACATTATTGTGATATACTTTTCATCTGAACCTACCCACCATTAGCTACCACATTAGAGTTTCATTTTCAAATCTAATATTTCAAAAATTATTTAATTTTCAATCTAATGCGAGAGCATCCGGTACAGGAACGATCCCGCGTCAACCAAAAAAATTGTTAATTGCAAGTTTATTTCAATTTTGGTGTCTACTCTTGATTCACATTTTGTCTTGGTCTCGATGGTCTTCGATGACGATTAACTGACATTGAGGTGGTTTCTTTTCTATGAATTGATCGGACTATTTTTCCTTCATTTGAGTTGGTGTACTTTATATCTTCAAACTATGAAATTGATCTAATCGTTATTTTTTTCCATTATTTCATTTTCCAAAAGCTGAATAGTTTCAGATTTAAAAGTAGAGAATTTTGGCACCACGAAAAGGGAACTTTTGTCTTCAAACACATTTTGAATTTAAATTAAAAGGTGGAATTTAAAATACCAAGCAGGTCGCACTATTTGGGAAGATGAATTGGCATTAGTGAAGGAAAATTGGGGAAGAGATAAACCCCGTGCATTCTCCAAAAGGTAAGGGAAGTTGATAGGGAATGGATTGTTCTCCTTTTGAAAATTTAATACAAGGATTATGTGGGAGGCATCGTAGCATGGGAGAGAATGGGATGTTGTGCCACATAAAAAGAAGTGTGCATTTCGGTGAAGAGGAGGATTGATGGGGTTGATTAGAGATAAAGAAATGAGGCATTGAGCATACCAATAACTAGCATTGTGTGGAGAATCTAGGAAGCAAAAATCCATTAAGAAGAGAAATTGTCTAAGGGGGAACAAGAGTTGAATTATTTTGAAAACCAAACAAATGAGACAGGCTGCGCCTATCAAAAGACAATAGAAATAAATTAAATTAAACATAAAATAGTTGTTGATAGGCTAATAGGGGAGGAAATAAATAGTCACGTCACTATGAAAGCAGATGGAGAAATAGAATGGAATTTGTGTGCACAAGGGAAATTAAAAGTGGGTGCAGGTTGTAGCTATGGTGGAGCGCGATTAAGAGAAAAAGGATGGTGATTTGATGCCTATTGGAGTAGAGAGGATAATCAGCTTGGGAGCGGATCTCAACAAGCTGATGAAGGGAATAGATAGAGTGGTGGTTAGTTGTCAACAATAGAAAAATAATGTGAGAGATAATTGTATAGGAAGGAGAGGCCATGGAAAGCCATGTAGTGAAAGTTTAATTGTTATAATTGAGTTAATAGAAGCCAAGTTTGTTTTCGTAGTTCTATTGAATGATTATTTGAAGTCATGTTTTGTTTGTGAGTTATTTTGTGTTTGTTTTGAGAGTGATAGGCCGAGGGGTGTTTTCCCTCTTGTGTAAATTGGTATTAGAATGGGTGATCCTAAGCGTGGAGAGTATCTACCAGGATCTATGGGAGTGAGTAGTGGTTGAGAAGAAGCTCATGAGAGCTGTTTCAAATGTGTGAGGAATTCTGAACAACGAGAGAGAGCTTGAAGCCATGAAGAATGTGAACTGTGAAAAATTATAGCAAGAAAGATGGGTTGGGTCATGAGGAGGCCCGTGCAAATATTATTTTCGGAGAAGTATTGGGAGAATGTGGAGGATGAAATATGTGAAGAGATGGAAAATATAGTTCATGAAGAATTAGAAAAGATCAAGAGGCTCGAGAAATTGGAAAAGAATTTTTGGAAAGGTGAAAAGAAAGTGGTAAAGAGGAGCGAAAAGAAGAAAAAGGGTAGCAACCTAAGATTTGGAAAGAGGAAGATGTAGCCCCTATCAAAGAAGTAGCATCCAAGACATGCCATGAGGAAGGCATGATGAGAGAAAAAGAAAAGACAGAGGTGAGTAGTGAAGAGGTCATAGCAGATGGTGAAAAATATTTGTTTGTGTAAATGTTGGCAATTGAGGAGAATAGATGATGAAGCTCGTGGTTGCAGTTAAGAGAGAAGAGAAAAAGGTTATAGTTGGTGAGGATGTGAATGGTACAGTTGAGTTAAATTCATTCTCTAATAATGATATTTATCTTTCAGATAAAATGATAGAAGGAGAGAGGGATAAAGAGCAAGAGCATGTAGTGGATATTCCATATTTGTTTATTGAAATGGTAGAAGATGTTACAAGTTCTTTTTGGTGTAGGTGGATGGTTAGAGGTGGGTTTGAACCCATGGAGGAAGAAAGGAGTGTGGAAAGCATTTGGCAGAGGAGGTCGAGTTGTGGTGGACATGAGTTCACAAGGGGGAAAGGGAAGAAGGTGCAATGTTACTAAAGGGAGGTGGTATGTGTTCCATAGAAGTGTTGGAAGAAGTGAAAGAAGTAGTTTTGGGGAACTTGACACAATGATGTAGTTTCCTGCACAAATTGTTTACAATCTCAAAAAGTGATTCCATCACTCAACCCCACCATTATGAGTCTATGCTCACAATATTTCTACTCGATGTGTTTGATGCAAGAGCATCTGAGTACAAGTGTGATCCTACATCAACGAAAAAAATTGTTCATTTCAAGTTTATTTCAATTTGGATGTCTGATCTTGATTTGTAGTCTTTCTTGGTCTTGGTGATATTCGATGGTGATTAATTGACATTGCCAAATTTCATATATCGATTTTGATATTGGTTCAAAATTCTTTTGTTACAATATGTGATGGATTTAAATATGTAGTTGAGGTGGTTTATTTTCTATGAGTTGATTATACTATTTGTCCTTCATTTATGATGGTGTACTTGAACTGTGGAATTGATCTATCATTTTATTTTTCCATTATTTTTTTCTAAAATTTGAATAGTTGCATATTTTAAAGCAAACAATTTTGGCACCATGAAAAGGGAAGAAGGTGCAATGTTACTAGAGGGAGGTGGTCCGTGTTCCATAGAAGTGTTGGAAGAAGTAGTTTTGGGGAACTTGACACAGTGATGTAGTTTGTTGCATAGATTGTTTACAATCTCAAAGAGTGATTCCATCACTCAACCCCACCATTATGAGTCTATGCTCACAATATTTCTACTCGATGTGTCTGATGCAGGAGCATCTAAGTACAAGTGTGATCCTGCGTCAACGAAAAAAATTGTTCATTTCAAGTTTATTTCAATTTGGATGTCTGATCTTGATTTGTAGTCTATCTTGGTCTTGGTGATCTTCGATGGTGATTAATTGACATTGTCAAATTTCATATATCAATTTTGATATTGGTTCAAAATTCTTTTGCTACAATATGTGATGGATTTAAATATGTAGTTGAGGTGATTTATTTTCTATGAGTTGATTATACTATTTGTCCTTCATTTGTGATGGTGTACTTGAACTGTGGAATTGATCTATCATTTTATTTTTCCATTATTTTTTTTCCAAAATTTGAATAGTTGCATATTTTAAAGCAAACAGTTTTGGCACCATGAAAAGGGAACTCGTTTCTTCAAAAGACATTTTGAATTAAAATTAAAAGGTGGAATTTAAAATACCAAGTAGGCCACACTATTTGGGAAGATGAAATGGCATTAGTGAAGGAAAAATTGGGAAGATATAAACCCTCTGGATTCTCTAAAAGACAAGCGGAGTTGATAGGGTGTGGATTCTTCTACTTTTAAAAATTTAATACAACAATTGATGTGGGAGGAATCACAGCATAGCAAAGAATGGGAGGTTGTGCCACATAAAAAGAAGTGTGGATTTTAGTGAAGAGGAGGATTGATGGGGATGCTTATAGAAAAATAAATGAGGCATTGAGAATACCAATAACTAGCATTGCATGGAGAATCCAGGAAGCAAAAAATTGTTAGGAAGATAAATTGTGTAAAGGGGTGCAAGAGTTGAATTATTTTGCGAATGAGGCAGGATGCGCCTATCAAAATACCATGGAAAGAAATTAAAATGAAAATAAAATAGCTATTAGTAGGCTGATAGGGGAGGAAATAAACAATGATGTCACTATGAAAGAATATGGAGAAATGGAAAGGAAGTTGTGTGAACAAGGGCAATTGAAAGTGGGTGCAAGTTGAAGCTATGGTGGAGTGTTATTACTTGAAAAAATGGATGGTGATTTGATGCCTATTAGAGTAGAGAGGATAATCAGCTTGGGAGCAGATCTCAGCAAGTTGAGGAAGGGAACACAAAGGGTGGTGGTTTGTATCCACAATAGAAAAATAATGTGTGATAATTTTACAGAAAGGAGAGGCCATGGAAAGACATGTACTGAAATTTAAATTGTTGTAGTTGAGTCAATAGAATCCAAGCTTGTTTTCTTAGTTCTATTGAACAATTATTTGAAGTCATGTTTTGTCTATGAGTTATTTTTTGTTTGTTTTAAGAGTGATAGGTACAAGGGTATTTTCCCTCTTGCGTCACAATCTAAAGTAAGGAGTTTGTCAAGATTTATGATCATATCATTTATTCACTTTAACTAGGAGTTATTTTTGTGACCACCAAAAAATTAAGCCTTTTCCTTGCTTGATTTTGCAATGTGTAATGACAAATAGGACTTGATATTGCCTCAAGATCTAGTGTTGTGATGACTTTTAAACATCCACATTAGGTCTTGTGCCCTTTTTAAGCTAAATAAACTTAACTTTTCTCTAATTTATTGTTGTGATTTTATTTTATTCACATATTCACATTGAATTTAGGAGACTTGTAAACTAAAGTGGTCCTAATCTAGTGTTGTAATGTGTTTTACACATTCACATGGGATTTATGGCCCTTCCAAGAAAAGTAAACCTATTTTTTGCCTTAATTTATTGTTGTAAAGTGTATTTATTTACACTTTCACATTGGAGTTTTGGCCCCCTTACATTTATAACCTTTATATCATCACTAATAGGCCCCTATGACACCGTATTCTACATCTCAAGGCATATTTTAATGAAAAACCCAAAAATACCAACATATAAGCTTAATTTCTTCACTCCTTGACATTCTTGCAGGAAAAATAGCCCCTGTAGGACCCATTTGCCACCTTGGGTGAATGATTCCCATCCAAGTGGGGCTCATTCACTCAAGATGGAAAATGAGTCCCATTTGAGCTATTTTTGAGGTTTGAGCTAGAAAAACTGGGTTTTAAGTTTAAAATATTCCTATGTCAGCCTTGGGGATCAAATTAATGGTCATGTGAGTGGATTGCCTATATAAACAAGCTTTCAAATCATTATTTCACCTAAGAAATCCAAGAAACATAAGCCTACATGATATCAAGTCAAGCAAGCAAGGGTTATTCATTTTGAGGTCATCAAGATAGCTTTCAAGATCATTCAAGGGCAAGTTTCTTCATCAATTGTTGCAGCAATTTAAGATCCATCATCATGTCAAGCATATCAAGCATCAAGCATGTTAGTGAGCTAGTGTTGTGATATAGCATTGAAGATCCAAGACCAAGAATTATTCTATTCCTATTGTCAAATATCAAGATCTACATACTTCATGGCCATTTCATGTTGAGTTGCAGATTTACAAGACATCGTTTACAAGAAATCATCCAAGGTATTATTGTACATGATTCATGTTCTTTATTTCATGTTTCATGCCTTCATTTATTCTTTTCATCATTTGGTTTAATTACGTACAAGGGGTTTGACCAAAGCAAACCCCTATTCACTAACAATCAACAAATTTTTAGCCTCTATCTTTGTGTGATTATAGATATAGCTGCTTTGAATACTTGAAGATCATTGAAGATTAGGCTACAAGATTTTTGGAATTGTCTCCCCATTTTCAAGGTCATAATCTTCACTAAAAGGTCATCTACAGTCCCAAAATTGGAGTTTCAAATCCGAGAACCTAGAGGAAAAAATTAAGAAGACTAAGAAGAGAAGATCCAAACTTTGAATTTCTAGGAAATCCAAACTGGATTCATTCGCCAAGAGTGCCGAAGGATTCCCATTGTAGGTTTTTTCAAAGATATTTTCAGATTTGCATACCCATTTTCCTGAAACTTGCTCCTGTACAAAAATCCAAAACTGGGATTGATTCGCCCAGAATGGTGAATGAGTCCTACTAGGCCAAAAAGTCAGCAATTTTAGCATTTTCAGAGCTATTTCTAATCTTCAACATATTTCCAGGTGTGCATTTTCATCTTTACAACTTTCTATTTTTAATTTTTTTTGTTACATTTCATTCATTTTTTTATTCATTTAGAGTTAGTTTGCATTCAACTAGGTTTTGCATTTCATTTTGCATGCCATTATATTTTTCCAAGTTTAGGCTTGGTGGTGAATCCCTCATTAAATATCATTCAACCCCTAGGACACCCCTATTTCAAGATTTCAATCTCCTTTGTATTAAGATCTCTAGGGTTGTCCTTGAGTGGAATCACCTTGAAAGTGGGTGTGAATAACATATCACTCCCCTACTTACATTTTAAGAGGTTCCATTTTGGTGAACTTGTATTTAGAATACCTTCTTTTCTGATTTGAAGTCCATCATCATCCTAGATCTAGCTTGCATTAACTTTGCATTAGGGTTTGCATTAGTTAATTGGCATTCTGGGGTTTCTAATTTTTGCATTAGTGAAAGTGCATATAGGTTGCACTTTTTCATCTCAAATCATTGAAAAAAATCTAAAAATTGCATTTGTATTTAGGATACACATCATACAACATAAAAAGCATAAAAAATAATTTATTTATTTTTAATTTTGAAAAAAAAAACTATTGGGACCGATTCACCATCTTGGGCGAATCCATCCCTATACACATCTGAAACTTCCTTTTACAGCACTGAAAACCTTGTTTTCAAGCTTTTGTTTGCTGTTATTGGTTATCTATTTCAGTGGGTTGACTTTTTGTTTCATGTATTTTACAAAATCTAGCTTAAATTGGTCCATTTCATGCATTCCTTAATTTCAAATTTGCATTCACAACATTTCATTTTCAGATCATTGCATAGTGTAATCAGTAAATTACCTTGTTTGAAATGTGAAAATTACATGTCATCCTAGGTCTTTACATTGTGTTTTAAGTTTTCATAGCTTATGTTACATTCAAATCATTAGAAGTAGCATAATTTACATTGATGGGAATTATGGATAGAATTAGATTCTTGCACTTTTCATTTTCAGCATTAGTTCCTAGTTCACTTAGATCAGATTACATTCAACATTCATTAGAAATTGAAAAACAAAAAACAAAAAACATCAAAAGAAACAAACGAAAAAATGTTTAACCTTAGATAAAGCATATCATTCAAACCCTTTAGTAGTGATGACTTTGCAATATTAGATGAATCCATTCATGACTTCATCTCTCTCAGATCATCCACTAATGATTTCATACAAGAGGATGCAAGCATCAACAATCATGATAATCATAATTGTTCTTCTCCCGATATCTCTCCCATTGGTGACGAAGGTATCTTGGTGAAAGAAGATACAATCATTGAAAATAATGAAATTCTTATTTTTCTTCCTCCCCCTTGGAAAGATATTATGACACACGAAGCTAAGATCATAGCCACTACTTTACCTAGTTTCCATTCATCTCCCAACACCTCCCCTACTTGTGAAAATGCTTTAGTGAATACGGATATAACCGTGAATGATCATGAAAAACACATTTGTGTGGAGGACATGTTGATAATTGTGAGCTATGACAATCCTATCTCACCTACTTGGGAAGACATTATAGGATATGGGGATGCAAATATAGATAATCATGACAATAAAACCTTTCATTCTCCTAATATCTTCTCTATACATGAAGATAGTTTAGTGTTAGAAGATATCATATTAACTCATGAGAATCTTATTCCTCCCTTTCTTGATGCCCCTACCATTTGGGAAGACCTATTTGAACAAAAAAGTCCAATCTTTGGTAACCATGAAATTCATAGTTATCCTTCTCTTGATGCCTCCCCTATGTGTGATGAAGCTACTTTACAACATATAACCATGAAATTTGATGAACCTCTTGTTTGTTACTTTCGTAAAATCCCTCTTACTATGGTAGATATTATGGTACAAGAGACTAAGACCTTAGAGAAAATTATCGACAACAATCAAATTTCCCCCTCTCCTAATATCTCTTCTATTGGTGAAGAAGATATTATGGTGTTACAAGATCCAATCAATGAGAATCACAAGGAAAACATCAGAAAACGAGAAACTACCATCATTCATAAGCAAGAAAACCCAACCATTGATGAGTCCTCTACTCGTGATGAAGTTATTTCAGAAGAACCGAACATTGAATGTCATGAACATTTAGTTTGTAGTTCTCCTTAAATCTCTCCTAATAGGGAAGGTATCATGGTTCAATAAAATGACAACATTGAAAAACTTCCTTCAGACAATATTAATATGGCTTCCTTAGATGAAGATGATGAAGTGAAACTAGACTTCTCTTCGCTAAGAGATCATGAAAACAAGGACAAGTGTGTTGAGATTAGGAACATTAGAGCTCCTTCGATTCCTCTAATTATCAAACCACCTAACCCTAAACTTATCATACATCCACCCTCACAACAACTACAAGTTCAAAATAAACCTGTGCTCATCTTCGAACCACCTAAAAGGAAACTTGATAATGATAATGTTTCACATTAACCGAGTTACAATGACATTACTCACATATATAACAAAGTATATACAATCAAGGCCAACCCTGAACTTGAAAGACTTATGAATCAACTTGGGAAAGGATGTGATGAACAAGGTATCCATGTCCCTATCAAGCCTAAAACACAAGAAATGACTAATGGTCTTGGTTATTGTCCTTGAAAACAAAAGCCTTCATTCAATGTCAACACTATCACAAAAGATTCTTCCAAGACAATTTTAACTTTGATGCATCTTAAACTCATAGATATCTCATTAAATATGTATCAAGTTCGCACTTTGTTTACTCATCATTATAAATAACATTAATTGACGCTCCTTTCCATGTAATAGTTGTAGGATCATACCATAGTCACTATTGCATGTCATTCCCTTTTTGTAAGGAGTAGCATATCATCATCCATTTCGAGCTCACCCTTGTCTTGCACTAAGTGGGGGAAAGGGGGTTAGAAAGCCTCAGCCCCATATGTCTCTTGTCATTCTATCTTTTGGCTAGTTAACCACCTTTCACGTATATATAAGAGAAATCTTGGCATGTGGACGAGATGATTTAAGTTGGCTCGCATGTGACATATTTATCCATGATGTAGTTTGATTTGGAAACATATGACTTGGCAAAGGGCTTTCCAAGTTGGCTCTCATGTCTTATTTCATGTTAGCATTTATAATTGGCTACTTTAAAGAAATTGCTCATACTGATGGTGTAGCAACCACTTTAAAGTGGGGGCATACATAGATGACATCTTTTGGAAAAAATTCATGGCATGATTTTTGTTTTTTTTCTTGTGATGTGTCCTCTTCTTGGTGATGTCATTGGGTTTGATGTTGTCCAAGAGTGTACGATCTACTAACATGGCATGATGTGAACGAGGCATCCCATGGGCAATGATCTGACACTTTTGACTTGTCCTCTCTTGGAGACATTAGGTGTGCAATTCTCCCTAAGAAGAAGATCGTTACATGAACAAAGAAATATACCCTTTAACAAAAAATTTACATTTACAAAAAGCATTACATTGTAGTGCCTTATCAAAGTTATCAGAAGGATAACTTTTGTATGGTTAGTATGATGGAAAGTCGACACACTTGCATGACTTTCTCATTATATGGTGGGAAGTCGACACACTAGGATGACTTTCTCACTAAACCACTTCTTTGGGACAACTCATCCCGTGAATGACCTGATGTTATGTGGCCCCAGAGTGAGTGCATCTTTTTATTTTTACTCATTTTTCTTTCTTTTAATTCTTGAAGTTACATGTTTGCGTAGCTTGTTTTGTTGCATATCATACACCTTGTGTGTGTCCTTTTGTACTTATGTTGGTTTGACTTAGGATCTTGGATCTTGGGGGCTTGACCATCTCCTCAATCTTTTTCATCCTTTTTCATCTACATTAGCATGATTGAACCCCTCTTGAATGTCTACTTTAGTGTGATTTTGAAGCAAGTTCATCCTCTCACTAAAGTGGGGGCTAAATGTGACCACCGAAAAAGTAATCCTTTTCCTTGCTTGATTTGGGAATGTTTAATGACAAATAGGACTTGATATTGGCTCAAGATCTAGTGTTGTGATGACTTTTACACATCCACATTAGGTCTTGTGCCTTTTTAAGCTAAATAAACTTAACTTTTCCCTAATTTAATGTTGTAAAATGTGTTTATTCACATATTCACATTGAATTTAGGAGGCTTGTAAACTAAAGCGGACCTAATCGAGTGTTATAATTGTTTTACAAAATTCACATGGGATTTAGGGCACTTCTAAGCTAATAAACCTATTTTTTTGGGGCCCCTTACATTTATAAACTTTATATCATCACTAATAGTCCCCTCTGACCCCATATTGTGCGTCCCAAGGCATATTTTAACCAAAAACCCAACAATATCAACATATAAGCTTAATTTATTGACTCCCTCACATTCTAGCAGGAAAAATAGCCCCTATGGGACCCATTCTACACCTTGGGAAAATGAGTCCCATCCAGTTGGGACTCATTCACCCAAGATGGCGAATGAGTCAAATTTGAGCTATTTTTGAGGTTTGAGTGGGAAAAACTAGGTTTTAAGTTCAAATTTTTCCTATCTCGGCCTTGGAGATCAAATTAATAGTCATGTGAGTGGATTTCCTATACAAACAAGCTTTCAAATCATTATTTCACCTAAGCAATCCTCGCAACATAATCCTACATGATATCAAGTCAAGCAAGAAAGGGTTAAGCATTTTGAGGTCATCAAGATAGCTTTCAAGATCATTCAAGGGAAAGATTCTTCATCAATTATTGCAGCAATTTAAGATCCATCATCATGTCAAGCATATCAAGTATCAAGAATGTTAGTGAGCTAGTGAACATTGTGATGTAGCATTGAAGATCCAAGACCAAGCATTGTTCTAAATTACTATTTTCAAAGATCAAGATCTACATCCTTCATGTCCATTTCATGTTCAGTTACAGATTTACAAGACATCATCGAAGTTATTATTGTCCATGATTCATGTTCTTTATTTCATGTTTCATTCCTTCTTCTTTTTTTTCATCATTTGGTTTGATTACCTACAAGGCGTTTGACCAAGGAAAACCCCTATTCACTAACAATCAACAAGTTTTTCTCCTCTCTTTGTGTGATTATAGATCTAGGTGCTTTGAAGACTTGAAGATCATTGAAGATTAGGTTACAATATTTTTAGATTTGTTTCCCCATTTGCAAGGTCATAATCTTCACTAAAGGTCATCTAGAGTCTCGAAATCGAATTTTCATATCCGAGAACCTGGAGGAACAAATTAAGAAGATTGACAAGAGTAGATCCAGACTTTGAGTTTCCATAAAAACTAAATTGGACTCGTTTGCCAAGAGTGGAAAATGAGTCCCACTACAAGTTTTTTTTAAAGATCTTTGCAAATTTCGATATGCATTTGCCTGAAACTTGCTCTTGTATAGAAATCCAGAACTCGGACTTATTCGCCCAAAATGGCAAATGAGTCCCACTAGGTCAAAAAGTCAACAATTTTAGCATTTTCAAAGCTATTTCCAGTCTTCAACATGTATTTCCAGGTGCACACTTTTAGTTTTACAACTTTCTATTTTTATAGTTTTATGTTGCATTTCATTCATCTTTTTGGGTCATTTAGAGTTAGTTTGCATTCAACTCTAAGTTTTTTCATTTTATTTTGCATGTCATTATCTTTTTCCAAGTTTAGGCTTGGTGGTGCACCCCTCATTAAATATCATTTAGCCCTAGGACAGCCCTATTCTAAGATTTCAATCTCCTTTGTATTAAGATCTCTAGGGTTGTCCTTGAGTGGAATCTTCTTGAAAGTGGGTGTGAATAACATATCATTCTCCCACTTACATTTTAAGAGGTTCCAAAGTTATAATTCCTTTTTTGGCCCAAATGAATGAGAATGATACCTATTCTAGTATTCATAATGAGAACAATTAGGATTTTTATTTCTATAATTCATGTCTTTCAATATGGTGAAGTTGAATTTGTCTACTTCTATTATATAGCTTCACCTTTTTGTCTTCATAAAAAACTATATTCACTTAGAACATTGATAATATATGAGATATTTATATTCCATTACAAATATGCTTCATAGGCATTAGTTGATATTTTTTTAGCACTCTACATCTACCATTTTTCCCTAACATAACTAGTTATATGTTCCTCTTGGAAACTTCTTATTCATAAAATGTGCTAACACTAAATCTCCCTTTGTAAATTTAAGTTCTCTTGTCTTTTATGAATATGACTCTTTAACTAATATAAGATAAATGCTTGCTAGCCTCTTGATAAACATGTTGTATGTGTGCAAGAAACTCTAATAATTTATCACTATAAATGTGAGTTTTTTTTCTTCATAAGAGAGTATTGTATTGATCTAGGAAAAATTGCATTCATCTGCTCAACAGGATTCAACCAGAAGAAAAAAAAATGACACCGAAATTTTCTCCTATCCTAGGACCAAACCCTACCACACCTTCAAACAAAACTTTATTCGCATAGACATAGCCCTACCATACCTTGCCACCACCATTGCTATCAAATTTTTACAAAAAAATTACAAAAATCAGAATATGTTGAGCCATTGCAATTAATAGAGAGACCTAGACAAGACTTTTACAAAAACATTTACCACCGTTCTCGCCATTGAAATTTAACAGAGACCCAAAAATAGACACCCTACCTTTAAGAAATTTGTTGGAAGAACCAAAAGATCACCCACCACTTACACGAAGCCATTAGCTTTGGTGAAAGCCTCAAACTCTTGAACCCACTCAAAGTCACTCACTACCTCCAACTGCACCACCTTCTTCAAAAAATTCACCTCAATCATCGTAATCATCCTATGTCTGACCAAGGCTAGACCCTTTAAATTCAGTAGGAGTGGGTAAAATTTATTGACCTTTCCTAGAGCTTTGAGTAGTTCCAAGTCACATGGATGTGGGATGCCTAAACCAAGTATCACCGCCTTCAGAACCTCCTCCAAACCACCTAGCAATTCTTTCTTGAACAACTTGCAAAATAGCTCCCTCTCTTCCACCTTAGTTGTGCAATTATCTATGACAGACGCCAAGAACCTTGAAAAAAATTGTGTATTCGTCTATAATGTCTCCTTGTACACCAAGTGCCCCTTTTCAAGCACCATTTTCAGAGCCACATGATGTGCTTGAGATGCTGGTCTGTAACCTCACAAAAGGAATTTTTATGAACCTTGCAATCCAGGGAAATTGGAGTATCTACTCCAAAACACACTAGTGTATCCACAGACATTTCAACGAAAAATTTTGAGTGCTCCACCATCATCCATCACCACTTGAAACTAGAGAGAAAAACATGAGGAAAAGAGGATTGGGTTTCTTCAGCCTTACCACCTTCAGAAATAGAATGAGATATGCCTCAAATACCACCTTCTTTATTACACTGTACAAAGCATACATGCTACTCTAGAAATCTTTCAAAACACCAGATGATGCTGCCATTTAGAGGAATGAGTACACAAAGGAGTGAAGTAAATATTCATGACAAGACATCTGAAAAATTACAAAATATGCCATAGGCCCATAAAGTTTTATTATAACACCTAGTTGACACAAAGATATACGATAGACAATTCTTAGAAATTGCTTAACAAACCCCGCTGACGAGGCTGCCATGTCATTTGCGACTGCAAGCACTTTCCACTCAAAATGGACTTTCCACAATCTGTGTGGAAAGTTTCCCGCTCAACCACCCACTTATCTTGAGTGTATCGTGTCTAATTTGGAATGAGGATCTCTTTGAGCTTGATGTCATCCACCCCTTGATTTGAGAGCTCATCTCCCTCCTTATTGCCTTCCCTCAGGGTATGATTAAAAACCACTAGCTCAAAACCTTCCATAAGCTCTGAGGCCACTTCAATTTTGGCACCTAGTTTCCAGTGAGACATGTGCCTAGTCCTCAAAGCATTGATGACGAGGGAAGAACCACCCTCTATTGCCAAATTTTGTATTCGCATTTCTTGCCATAGGCACAACCCCAAAATCATAGCCTGCATTTCTGCAACATTATTGGTGCCAATTGGGAAAGGCGATGCTAATCTACCCACACTTCTAGATTTCTAGTCTCTGACTATGCACCTTGCCCTAAAAACACCTAGGTTTCCATGGGAGGCCCTGCAAAATTTTAGCTTGAACCATTCGCCCTCCAGGAAGTTCCAAACCACACTCCTCTCAAACTGTGTTAAAATGCCTCTTGCCCCATACTTGGTAGGAACCGAGAGACCATGCTAATTCTTTTTCATCAACGCATCCCATTCAATAAAACCAAATTTTCCTCCTTGGCGCTCTGTCGCCCACACATTGACGGTTTCCACTATAGGCAAGCCTCTATTTTATTTAGTAGATATTTTTGAAGCATCACATTCTACTAGAAGATGCATTGGTTCCTCTCCTTCCATAATTCTTATATTACCAGTGATGGGCTTGTGATCCAAAGGCCTCCTGAATTTGCATTCTTGTGAAGCTTCAGCCACCCCTTTAGCAGGCCCAGAGGGTTGTCTGGAAAAATTTTCTACCAACGAAGCTTCTCACAAAGCCATGCCCAGTAATGTTGCACAAAAGGACAATTCACAAACAAATGAACTTCGATTTCTTCCTACTATTTGCAAAGCACACATCTTGATGGGCCTAAATAGCCCAATCGGGCAAACCTATCTGTTGTCAACACTCTCCCTTGCACTGCTGCCCATGTGAAGAGCCCAGCCTTCAGAAGGCATTCAACACTCTAACACAAATTAGTTGGTAGTTGGGGATCAAAGTCATTAGACCCGATTAAGACCCTGTAACCATCCTTGGCATTATAGATCCCATTCAGGGAGGCATTGCACTATAGCACATCTCTGCCTTGTCTTGGGCATACAACACAATGTGCCATCTCCATGTCATAGATTTCAACTATTCTAGGCTCCATACCTAGCTCACGTAGGATTTTCCAGCGATAGCTTGGGAAACCATTCTCTCAATGCATCATCAAGTAATCAACCACTTTGCTTCCCCAAGCTTGCTTCATTAGTCGTCTTTCCTGTGCTAAGTCCACTCTATTCGCTAGTTTGTGATGGCCTTCCCAAGAGTCCTCTGAGAAGAGCGCACTTTTTTCACCCTTTATCTCCCATGTCAAATGATCTAATAACAAATGTCTAAAAGTACTTACAAAATTCCATATTCATGACCCTTTTGGAAGTGTCGTTGATGAGAAAATGATATGCTCTTCCTCGTCCAAATACTTTTCTTTCACTATCTTGACCCATTTGAGCTCTAGTTTTGAATATATTATCGAAAGTAGCTTACCCCTAGAGCCTAATTCTGCTTTAGCATGTTCTTTAGGCCTGCCCCAGCCACCTCTTTTTTCTCACAAATCTTCTTCCATTTTATCAATGGGAACTTTTGTTGGTCTAAATTTCCTTAACATAAATTTGTTTTCATCTTTTGGTTGATTTCTTTTCTTGCCCCACTGAATAGAGGGAGACACGAAAGCATGTATATAAGGATAGCAATGATTACCGATTTTAGCATTGTCAGGCGACCTACCCAGGACAACCACTTATTTTAACATGACAGTAGCTTTGATTTGATCTTTTCAATCACCAGGTCCCATATCTTTCCTGGCTAGACTCCTTTCGCCAATGGAAGACCCAGATACTTGCAAGGGAGCATTCCTTTATGAAATACCAAAATGCGAAGAATTTGAATTTCTTTACCAATTCTAGTATTAAAAAAGAAAACTTCACATTTGATCTGACTTACCTCTTGTTCAGATGCCTTTGAATATTGTTACAGAATTTTTTTGAGGCCTTTAGCCTCTTCAACTAAGGAGAGACCAAAAATAATATTGTCATCATCAAATTTTTGATGAGTTACTTTTGGCACCCCACGAGTAACCTGAATCCCTTCTAGCTGACCATCCAGCCTTGCCTTCGTGAAGGTGCATCCAAGGGCCTTGGCCATTATAATGAGAAGGAAAGGGGAGAGTTGACACCCCTACCTGAGCCTCATGGATGCATTAAAAAATCCTTCCAAGGAGCTATTTAGGAGAATAGAAAATTGTGGACAGGCAATCTAGTCAAAGACCAAGTTGAGCTACTTAATTCCTATCAAACCCAAAAGTCTCCATGACCTTGAAGAGAAAGCACCAACTTACCTTGTCGTGGGCCTTCTTGATGTCCAATTTAACCAACATAGCCTGTCTTTTCATCTTTTGAATGGAGTGTATTGCTTCTTGAGCAATAATGACCCTGCCAAAAATAGACCTATCCACGACAAAGCCTCCTTGTTCTTCTAAGATTATTTTCTGCAAGATTCTTTTGATCCTATTGGCTATGGTCTTGGCAAAGACTTTGTATATTGTGTTGTAGAGTGAGATGGGTCAGAATTCATCAAATGAATTAGTCTTTTCTTTTTTCACTATAAGCATAATGAAAGTGTTGTTTACCTCTTTAAGAACATTTCCCGAACACCCTAAATCTTTGATGGCTTCAACTAAATCTGCCCTGAGGATATCCCATCATTTTTGAAAGAAAATCATCGAGAACTTTTTTGGGCCTAGGACCTTGTCTGGGTGAAGTTGGAAGAGTGCCTACATAACCTCTTTTTCAAAAAGCTTGCTTTGCAACATTACATTCTATTCATCTATTATAAGATGTGGAATACCACTTATGAGGGCTAGTTGTTCTTGTAGTTGAGACCCATTCAATTCTTTGAGAAGGGACTACAAGTACTCTACTATGGAAACCTTGATGTCTTTGACTATATTTAAAACTCTACCACCACTACCTTTGATACATGTTAATCTATTAATTTCCCTTCTATTTTTAGTGGAATTATGAAATAATTTGGTATTCTTATCACCTCCTCATAGCCATAGTTCTCTAGATTTTTTCTGCCAGAATATTTCTTCCTTGGAGAGCAAATCATTAAATTTTTTGAGCAATAGGTTTTCTTGGGAAAATATAGCGGTCTCCATCCCTTGGCTGATGACCAATTCATTCAATGATTGTAGGGCCTCCTTCATCTCCCATTTTTCTTCGAAGATATTTTTGAAGCTCTCCTTGTTTCAATTCTTAAGATGTTTCTTGATTGATTTCAATTTTTGGACAAGCTTGAACATCTTTGAGCCACCTAGATTATGCTCTTCCCCCCATTTCTGAATTAGGTTAAAAAAGTGTGGGTCACAAAACCACATATTCTTAAACTTAAAGGGGCATCTGACGAGTGATTTCTCTCACACAATGTCCAACATGACCAGGAAGTGATATGATCCTGCCCCAAGTAGAATTCACAATAAATATTCATAATTAACTAAAATGAATTCACAAGAAAGAGAGTGAGAATGTGAACAAGTTGCAAAATGGTTTCAACTGTGCGAACCTTCTTGGTGTCTGGAGTGCCATTGTTGAAATTCTCATGAGGTACGTCACTCTAGAAGGGAAATTTTTCTGCTTCCACACCCACCTTTTCCCCATGCTCAACCATCTTAGGTATAATATCAAGATGAATATCCCCTTCTGGTTCATGTCTTCGCTTGAGTAGTCCACAAGAAATGTCAAAGCAAAAGTAAGAAGTTACCCCTCCACTAGGGTCTAATCCTACATTTATGTAAGTTGCATGAGGATTTTCTTCCCTCCCTTGCTACTGTGTGCAAGAACACTTTGACTATTCTAGACCCCACTAATCCCCCGAGGGACCCCAACCCTTTTGTCACTATTGATGAAACTCTTCCTGCCATTCGTTGTAGTACCTGGGCCTGAGGTAAATCCTTTGCTAACGATAATACCCCTCCCATCCCTATCAAATGCATGCCCTTGTCGGAGCCCACACCCACGACCATTTCTTCTAGGTTGGGGGATTTAGATAGATCCAATGATGATGATGATGATGATTCATAAAACCCCACCCTGGCTAATTATCCCATTCACTCCTTGGCTGAAGGCCATGACTCGGAGGTACCCAATACCCCGCCCATTTCTAACCCTAGCCCTCACAATTGTCCCAACTTGTGTGTCAATTTTGAGGAACCTGGGACTGAACCTAGGTCAATTTGTATCCCTAACAACCCCATAAGTAAAAAATTGAATGAAATTTTAGAAACTATTAATGTTCAGAAGGATATTATGAAATGGCTCTTGGGTCGGTTGGTTACTACTAAAGAGAGGATCCAAATCCTAAAGGGAAAGGTTATGGAACAACAAACTATGTGACCTAGGGAGGTGGAGAAAAAAATGCATTGGGATATAATTACCTCTTTGGCCAGGTCCTTTGAGAGGTGGGAAAAGTGGGAAAAAGAGTTGGATGATCTTCAAGCTATTGTTGGGTCTGAGGAAGATAAGAAGAGTTTATTGACTTAAATTGATGCCATACACTAGAACCAAGAGAAGACAATGCAGTGCCTGATGGTTATCACCAAGTACAACAAAGAAACTGTGAAGATTACTACCCTTACTCTTCAATTTTTTCACGATGAGATAAGGAAGAGCTAGGGGAAGCGGCTAGCAAAAGGGGTGGACGATGGTTAAGCACAAAAGAAGAAGGGTAAGAAAGTAGACACCTCAGCTTGTGATGTTATTATGGATACTCATGTCATTCTTTAGGGGCCTGTGACTTTCAAGAAGAAGCTCGAGTTCCTATCTTAGGAGTGGAATGCAATCATTAGCTTCAAGCTTTTAGGAGACATGTAGGTGTCTGGTGGTTTTGTGCTAATCTCAGTTTTGTGGTTTCTTTTTGTTGTTATTTCATGTTGGTTGAATTGTTTAAGCTTTAGTTTTTGTTTACTTTTTTGGTTTTCTCACTACTCGTGAGTCCCTGGTTGGCCTCTATGGCTGGTTTGTAATGGGTACTGGCCCTTCCAATTTTAATATTATCAAAACTAAAAGAAATAAATTGAATATATTTTGTATTAACTATAAATGTGAGTTTTACATGAAATAAATATTCATAATTAACTAAAATAAATAAATTGAATATATTTTGTATTATTTTAAAACAAATACTTAACAGTCATTAATTTGAGATTGAAGATATTTTATAACCAAGATGATTCATGGAGGAGGAAAATAACACTGTTTACTTGTAAGTAATTTTGAAGACCTTGGATGCAACTCTCTTCCAATTCCACTCATTTTGTAGCCACCAAAAAGAGAGTACATCAATTGAGGTCATTTTTATATTTAGTTTATTATTTTAATCTATTCATTTGATATAATATGTATAATAAAAGTAAAGGAGGTAAAAAAATTTCCTTTTAATTCATCAAGCTCCATAAAGAAATAAAAAATATTATATTTCAATTCAAATACTGTATTTATATGTTCATTGTAGTTTTTTAAATATTTCAAATATTACATTTTAATATATTTAAATATTACAAATTATCTATAATGTGTTATATTTAATATAGATTAATCTATTGTAATAGCCCATATATTTTTATTTGCTTAAATGGAAACAATTCTTAAACCTTATTTATTAATTTTTGAATTAAGCTTGAGGCTACTCATGGAAAGTTTTTGGATGAAGCAATTAGGTAACTTTTGGAGTTCAATTAGTAAGATAAGTCCATTTGGTAGGAAATGATCAAGAACATGAATGTAGTTTCTAAAAGTCATCAACATTGAAGGATGCAAAGAAAGCTATCAATAATGAGGCTCAAGTTTCATACTAAATTACTTAATTGATAGATAAAGAGGGAAGAATTAATTAGTTCGCAACATAATTAAATAAATATGATTTATTTAATTAATCAATGTTGAATAAAGATTGATAATGAATTAATGAATTAATTAAAAAGGGGTATTTAATTAATAAAGGAAATATGTGTTAGAAAGGTTAATTAAATAATAAACATTATTTAACCAAGATGACGGACTATAGAAAATTATGTTGAATGTGTACTCGCAGGCCTAGACCAATTTTCGGTATCTATAATTTGGCCCTCTTTGATACAATGTTGGTACAGTGTTTTGTCAAAGAAAATATCCCTCTCTATATATATCACCCTCTATATCTCTCCCCCTCTTCTCTCTCCCTCTCACTCCCTCTCCCTCTTCCTAGACCTATATATTTGTATCTCTTTGTCTTTCTATCTCTATCTCTTCATATTTCTTCTTATATCTCTCTCTCTTCCTCTATCTCATTATCTCTCCATCTCTCTCTGCCCCTATATATCTCATCTCTACCTATCTCTATATATCACTTCTTATCTCTATCTTTCTCTCTCCCTCTCTCCACCTCTATATATCTCTTCACTACCTCTCTCTATATATCACTTCCTATATCTTTATCTTTTTATCTCTTCCTTTCTCGCCCTCTCTATATATTTATTTGTTCCATCTCTATTTATCCCTCTCTCTTCTCTCTTTTTATATCTCACTAATCCTTCTCTCAATACCCATCTCCATCTCCATATCCATATCCATATCCATCTTCATCTCCATCTTCATCTCTATCTCTATCTCTATCTCTATCTTCATCTTTGTCTCTATCCCTATCTCTATCTCCTTACACTTCTCTCACTCTCTCACTCTCTTCTCCCCCTTTATCTCTCCCACTTTCTATCCCTATCTCTTTGTTTCTCCCTATTGTAAACATAACATGAGCTTGTTGGTAATGGAAGTTGATTATCATATCGATTTAGAAGTTTTATTTTAGTCATGTTTTGATCTATGTAAGTGGATGCATAGTTGATATGAAGGTGTCACTTCTCCATTGAGATGTTTGTTGTGCAAACAACAACATTTACTAAATGGTCTACCAA
This sequence comes from Sequoiadendron giganteum, assembly GCA_007115665.2. Lineage (NCBI taxonomy): Eukaryota > Viridiplantae > Streptophyta > Pinopsida > Cupressales > Cupressaceae > Sequoiadendron > Sequoiadendron giganteum. The sequence continues at coordinate 672,591,522 of CM021104.1, forward strand.
TTGACCTCTTGTACTGCACAAATTTATCAAAAAAAACACCAAGTTTTTTCCTAAATGACATTCCACACCTCTTAAACGTACCCATTTCACAAAGGTGCAATTGCTAATTATTTATATGTGAAAACCTATTTTAAAGCTTTATTCGTTATATGTTTCAACTCGTTTGTACCTAGATTAACTCAAAAATTGTGCGAATAGTCTCTTGTGATGCGGTGGATATAAGTTTACATTCAATCGTACGAGGATATTTTTATGGTGAAATGGAATCACTTTATCTTCAGAAGGATTGCAGATCACTAGTTTTTCCTGTGTAGGTGTCCACTTTATTGTACCGTATTCTCTGGTGTGGAAACGTCATATGCTAATGGATATACTTTATTTCTACTCATTTATATACCCTCCCGGCAAGTCTGCAACCCATCAACAGTAAGCAAGAAGAGGTGGTGAGCAGGAGAATTACGGGGGTATTCTCTCTTGGCGGGTATCATCAAAGGTGTGGTAATATCAACATTATTCCCTCGCACTTTCGTCTACCAAAGGAGAATTTCCCTGCCATTTTTCTGCTCATTGTAATGTCGCTACAGCTGTGTCGCCTTTGAAATTGCAGTGTTCGATACCATTCTATTTGAATATCAATCTAATTTGTCAAACGGTTAATAGGATTTTATATCTTATTTATATTTGAACGTAGCAAATAATTGTCATATATTAATATTATTAATATGTTCAGTCAGATTTCTTATTGCTGTTTAATTGTAGAAACTTCAAAATCTCACTTATCACATAAAAACCGCATAAATATTGATTTGACGTACAACATTTTTTTTCATTTGTACGACTTTATGTTTTAAATCTGTATGCAAATATTTCATAATCAGATAATACTTAATTTCTTTAAGGAAAAACATCTAGATTTGTCTAAGTTTATTTCATTCAATTATTCAGCACTTATTATTAATTGTTTAATCCGACCACATGCAACTAGAATTTGCAACACATCAATGTACAAACATATACTCTCTAACATATTAACATGTTAGAGTGAATAATTTATCTATTCACTATACTTAAATGTATTTAGGTTGATGGGGTTAGACAACATCTTGTCTAAGTGAATGTGCAACGTTTTAGACATTTAGAGATTATCAAGTCATGTGCTACCTTTTTGAGGTTGAAAGACTTTCCATCTCACCTCAAAGGTCACTCAACAGTTGGCATCAAGATTGATGATTTGGTCAAATAGGTTGTTGGTTTACACATTCTAAGTGATCCTAAGGTTGACACTATAAGACATTTGTCTTCTCATTTGTGCCACATCATGGGACAGTTGTCAATCCACATGATAGGTTGATTGCTTGTTCCTTGCCGATATATGTAAGTTTACATTGTAAATTCAAATTAACTCTAATGTGAATTTCTGATAGTGTGCAAGTGTGTTTTGTGGAAGCACAAGTTTTTTGTTATTATGATCTTGTTTGTTAAAAGGAGTGTGCACCAAAGCCCACTCACATGAGGCGAGAATCACAAGGACCCATTGTTGTAATGACAAAGGAAGGCAACACACACCATGGGTCGAGAATCACGAGCATCCACAACTTTGATGACTAATCAAAGCTCTACACAACCCTCTATTACACTTTATAATTCAGTGCAAGTACTAAAAATTTCAAATTCCTTTCATATGGAACACACATTTAATTTGAGTGGCACTTTATATAAATGCATTTACAAACTTAATTTTTATTATGAGTTCTTCAATATTTATGTCATGAGGTGGATTAAGAAAACATATACCTTACAAACCTCAAAAGATGACAAAAACTAAAAATTAAAATGCCCGCTAAAATAAACCCCCTTCCCTTTACAAGTTATTGCAAAATGGATATAAAAAAAAAATAGACCTTTTTGCTAAACTCATAGCAAAAGAAAAAAAATTGACTCCTCGAAAAAAATTCTCCTCCGGTTTTACAATATCACTGGTTTAAATTGAAGGAATGAAGCAACCATTAATAACCAGTCCCTCTAAGAGATAGAAGAGTGTTTTGAACACAATGTCTAGAGATGAAAGCCGCCACGCAACCAAAGACTAGGTCAAATACAGGGATTCAATACAGCTTGAATTGGTGTCATATGTGGTTATTTTGGTGCTAATGTAGGTCTGAGCAGCAAGTCAAACTCAAAGAAGGTCTGTTAAAGGCACCGTATAAGATCTTGAAGCCGATTTTGATGTTGAAGTTGACAGCAAATAAAAAATAACACCTTTCTTTGGAGTATTAGCTAATCGATGAAAAAGAATAAGGCGCCTTGCATAATGAGATCTCATATATCTGCAAAATGCCTCTAATTCTCTTCCAAAAATTGCCACAGGAGAAAGAGTGTTCTTAGAGAGGCCGTGGATAGGAGAAATTTGAGATCTCAGTGGCATGCCAAGGCTGCGAGTCTTTTGATGTTGAGAGAGGTCGTGTGAGATGACGAGAGTGCCATGATGGAGTCTTGAACAGGTCTAACCTTGCATATATATGTCAACACCTTTATGTTGAGGATATGGAAGACACCAGTGCTGGAGGCTTGATGAATGTCACATTAGATCTCTCGACTCAATATTGTGCAATCTATCGAGGAGATCATGGATCATTGGCGCCATCATATATGAAAGCACAAGTCGTGCTCATTTCTTCCTACAAATAGAAATCTATTATGCATTTCTCCCCCATACTCGATCCCACAGGCACCAAAAGTTGTGAAATTACTCTTTCCAATAGATGACCAAATGGGACACCTGACAACGATCGCCTTGCTGCTATGATTTGTCTGCAAGCATTGATAGAAGCAACCAAACTAACAAAATACAGCAGTTCATCCAAAATCTTGCATCTAGTCGAAATTTTCTACCAAAATGGCAGATTGGCAGAGGGCAGATTGGCCCTCTATTATTTTTTTTTGGTTTTTTATAAATAAATCAGTAAACAACAGAGATCATTTTTACATGCAAATCAAATAGCATAGAACTCTAAACTAGATTTGATGTATGTTTTTGGGAAGGGCTTTTGCTCCATTGCTTTGATATCATGTTGGGATTCTTAAACAAGATCATAATAGCAAAAATATTGTGCTTCCACAAAACACACTTGCACACAATGATCAACCTAATTCACATTAGAATTAATTTGAATGTACAAAATGACCTTGCATATATAGGCAAGGAAGAGGCAATCCACCTATCATGTGGATTGACAAGTTCCTCATGATGTGACACGAATGAGAAGACAGGTTTCGTATAGGTGTCAACGTTAGGATCACTTGGAATGTGCAAACAAACAACCTATTTGACCTAGTCATCAACCTTGATGCCAAGTGTTGAGTGACCTTTGAAGTAAGATGGAAAGTCCTACAACCTCAAAAAGGTAGCGCATGAGGTTTACCAAATATCTTGGTAACCTCTAGAGGTCTAAAAGATTGCATTTTCAGTGTTGTCTAACCTCATCAACCTAAGTACACTTAAGTATATAGTGAATAGATAAAATATTCACTCTAACATTTAACATACATATAGTTTTCTATCGACGTAATTCTTTACCCTCCTTTAAGTGCAAGTGTTAGTCTTATTTATATTTAAACGTAGCAAATAATTGTCATATATTTAATATTATTAAGTTTTATATGTCCTATCAGATTTCTTATTACTTATTATTTAAAGAAAGTGTTTGTTATATGCTTTTAAAATATTATCGAGCTATGACGATAATTTATTTACTTTTATTGAAAGGAGAGATACAAATTCAGAAATTTTCAGCTCAGTAGAAAACTAAAAAATAAATAACATATATCTTTATTTTAAATTTGGATTAAGTTTTTAGGTTGCAGCTTAGTTAAATTTTAATAAATTATCATATAACTTTGTACATTGTAAAACACCATTTAAACATAAATGCATGAGTTAGGGAGCTTTATAACATGTATAATTTACAAGGAAAAATACTTGTTGAAGGTTTTCCAAATAGGATAACAATTGGGTTTGATTTTAGGGAAAACTTCATGGTTAGGCACATTTAAGTTAAAATAGTGTTTGAAAGGGTGACCTCCCGTGAAGTCTTTATGGCTCCATATGGTGATCATCACTTAAATTCCATGAGTATTAAGTCTATTGTTCATTCTAATGGAATATGGATTCTTCATAAAAATTTGGTTAATAAAGATTAATTCAAAATTATATAGTTGAATCCTAATAGAGAATCATACAACTCTATTCACTATTTAAATTTATCATTGAAAATTGACTCAAAAACTAAGTAGTTGAATCTTGATAAAATGTCACATTAGATAGCTCTACTCATAACTTCGGTTGTATTGCTTAGTTTTGATTTATCAATGTACTATTTATAAAATAGATTGCATAGCAAAAATGAATTGCATATTTAGGCTATGGTAACATTTCTATGTGAGTACATTGTTGAGAATAACTAAAAATATTTTAAAGCAAGGAGTCACAAGGATTTTCAAATACTTTATTCTCCTTATTTTTAAGTTTATTTGAAGTTTTCTAGATGATAAGTTATACAATTAAATTATAATAATTTAATAGAACCTATAAAAGTAATGCAAGCTACCAAAAGGACACAAAAGTTACTAAACTAATGGGTAAACTCTTAGTATCCCCCTCTAATAGTTGATTAAATTTTGTAGCTATAAATGTGAGGCTTATCAATTGCCAAGGCACCTTGACTTTAGAGTATACTTGTATCAACAATTTAGATATCTATCTTTACCTCAACATTAATTGTTGGTAAATGTTAATGTGTGCTTATGTGTATTTATTCTACTACACTAGTCTATACTAATCTTAAAATATCATTATCTTTCTATTTCATTTGGGTGAACCTAATTGATCTACACAACCTAGTTTCTTTCTAGAGTTTTAGGATATTTTAGATGTCCATTATTTCTAATTATTTATATATTTAATTTTAAACTATTGATAGGTCATTATTTCAGGGTTTGACACTTCTTCCTATAAGCATATATTTAACTCACCTTAACCATCCTACATTTTCCTTAGGGTTATTTTTTTATATATATTTTAGATACAATTTAAATTGATATAGATCCATCATATTGTTGAAAAATGGCCAGTGCTCCCCTCGGGATTCGTGATATGGACTAACTACCTCCCATGGATCTATTACCTCTAGAAATTGTATCGAGCATTAACAGGTTGATCTTTTTGTGCAATGGCAACTGTGGGGCCAACAATTGGTATCAGATCCAAAGGTGTCAGGTTTGAATCCCCTTGGCTTGCATTGAAGGGGATATTATTGGTAAATGGTTAGTGTTTCCCTCAGGATTCGTGACATGGACTAACTGCCTCTCATGGATCTATTAACTCTGGTAGTTGTATCAGGCATTAACTATGGGGCCAAAAAATATATTATACCTCCTTTTGATGTTATTAGGTTCCCCATTTTAGCATTTATACTTTATATTTCATTTCCTTGTGAGCCCTATACCATTAGATAGACCCTTGTTTTCACAATATGGATTCTCATATCCCTTTTCATCATTGATCCATACTTCCTTCAACCAAACCTTATGATATCATGGATCCTATAGGAGCTACTCAAGAATATATTTCTACATATACAAGCTTGAGGACAAAACTAAGATATTTTTTACCTCTTTCTCGAGGAATCTATGACATCCTTATTTTTATTTATGCAAAAAAAATACCAAATTTATACTCACAAAAATATTAAATCCATCAACTTGGTTGAGACTTCAAGTTTTTTTCTACATGGAAATGCACAAAACACTATGATGATTAGTATGTAGCTCAAACTAATGGCTAAAAGGAAAGTGCCTCCACTAAATAAGTTCATGGATGATAACTATGAACTCTAGATTGTGTGTAGGATAATTTTGATCATGATCTAGGTTGAGCTTCCATGACTCGTAATGAATCACTCAATCCAATCATATAATGACATCTTGTAACCACTCTTCGAGAATCTAAAAGGCTCTCACACTATTCTAAACACACAAATTTCCTCTCTTTCATAAGAAGATAAGGAATTACATGCACCACCCTAGAAAATTCCATTATAAATAATTGTTAGTTACTTACTAATCTCATAAAAATATGAACCTTAGAAATATTTGTAGGCACTAGAAAATTCATAATGAGCTAAATATTTGAGGAGAAATAACATGACATGAGTAAATTAACTTTTATTCGAAGAACTCACACTTCAAAGAGTTATAAAAGAGGTTGTTCCCCCACATATATTGAAGAACCGAGTATAACTCGTGGATCTCATGTTCTTTAACTTTCCTTGAATAGATAAAAATTTCATCTAAAATTTATACAAGGAAAAACTCGTCAATGTAAATATAGAGCACCTATTTCACCAAACTTATAAATATTGATGGAACATTCATTAAAATTAAATGGAAAAAAGGTGAAATTATATTATCTAAAATAATTTTGAAACACGATTGATAAACATATACCTCTTGAATGTGAACATAATAATATCTATACTTCATTAAAATATTAGGGAACACCTTGGCTCTCTTAATTTTATTAGAAAATTCATTGATCCTTCTCAAGGGATATTGGTTCTAAATTGTTGCTTTGCTTAACTATTGACCTAATTAATGCAAACATGAAGATATCCATCCTTGAAAAAGGTTATAGTTTAACCCCAAGGAGATGCACTAGCATGCATATTCTAATTCTCAATCATCTAACTTCAAATATAAATTCCATTGATCTCCTAGACTTTCATGTTTTATATGGTACACGTGAATTGGACTCTACTCTTAGAATGAGATTAATGTGGAATTTTGCATCCACCTTGGTTGGTATTCTAGGAATAATAATAAGAAATACATCAACTAAATACCTCAATAGAGGGTGATCATTGAGAAACACCTCATGTCATTATCTCTTAGACAATCACCCACAATGATAGTAAATATCTAGCATCCTTTTGCATACATCACTTAAACTACATTACAAAGATCATAAAGAGTTATATGGATCTCTATGTTCCCTATTTATCAAAATTTTATCATTAATATCATCTTCACATTCTAGTACCTCTAAATGATAATTGATTCTCAAGCTATGAGATAAATCTAGTCAAAAGAAATTATTATATTGTAATATCAAATTGATAGAAAACAAAAACCAATGGTGGTGGTGAAGGCTCAAAGATATATCATTCAACAATGTGCAAGTGAGTCTACTAGCACCTTAGAACTTGTGGCTAAGTAAACCTACAATTTATCATTCTACCTTACACCACCAAAAATTTGCAAGTGATTCTCCTATCACCTTAGCATTTGTAACTAAATAAACCTACAATTTATCATTACATCTTAGTAACACAAACCTAGAGTGTTCAACCAAATATGGGGAACTAAAGGAGTCTAAATATATGGAGTTAAAGATTAAACCATACTCAATCAAACAAACATGTGATCTCAATAATTGTGTTTTCACAAGATATACTTGATGGCTTTGTACTATTAGAAAACCATATGATACCTACCAAAATCTCCAACTATTAGCTTTGAATTTTCAGCATCCCAACTACCAATAACCACTTATCCTTGTGGGTAAGATCTTGCTAAGTTTTCCTCATGTCCAAAAGTAGCAATGTATCAATTTATCTAGGATGAGGATGTATGGTATACTTAACTCCTATAAGCTTGAGTAGCTAGGGATGGGATACCCACCACTATCCTACTACTGAGAAATAAATTCAGTTTAAAGCTACATATTTAGATCTAATTGAGGAAGATCACCAACCACTTTTCCACTCTAGGTTTTTCTTTCAATATTTTTATCTCTACTATTGTTGGGGGTTTTTGGGACATATTAAAAGTTCCCTAAATGTCCCCTCAAGATATAGTTATGATCCTCATACCTCTAATCATATCTAATAACAAGTCATGGCATAAGATACCAATTGAGCTTTATGGACTCTTACAAAATTCTTCTCTATCAACTTACCTTCTCAATAGGAATTTTCAAGCCTTTGGTTCTAGTACTCAAATACCATTAATTATGTAAGATTTCAAAAATCTTACAAACGTATGAAGAAAAAAATTATCATACTCAACTAAGATAACATACTACGTTAGATCAAAGTGGTATTTTTCATTCTAATGAACTATAATATGAAGCTACAAAATCTCATGGAACTCATTCACATGACACTTACTAAAATATTTGACAGGTAGCATGAATGAAACCTTTTCAAGATGGTTTCCCAATAAAGTATAGAAATATCAAAGTGATTCCTTTAAAACTCCTATCAACACGAGGTGCAAGTAAACTTGCACAACTGGATGATGGCATATCAAGCATTTTCATTACAACAATAGGGATGTATCATGAAATAATGATTAAGGGAAAAAATATAATTCTTAGTCCCTTTTCCTTTAGTGAAAACCTCAAAATTTAGTGGATGTTCTCAAAGAGGATATATCATATGGCTAGCAATGACATTGTGATCATCCATTACCTACCTAGCCTCCTACCAAGGTTACTCCTACTTAGGCTCTTCCTCTAGTCTAGACTAATTTGTGCTCCTCGAGTTCTTACATTCACTTTCTTTGAAATGTGTCTCTCCCTTTAACTATGAAGGTTAAGAACTACCTACTTATATTTCCTTCTACCAAGGGGAAATTTTATCAATAGTTCATGTGGCAACCTAACTACCCACAAAACCAATTGCTTCTTTTGGATGAAACTATCTCAACACGAGATAATTATAACTGTAAATTCTAGGATACTCTTAGTCAAGGTCACCTTGTCTAGTCTTTCTTCACAAATGTGTTGAATAGATTAGCACAAAAACATTATTCCAAATGAAAACATCAATACACGAAAAAAATAAACAAGCACACAATACAAAGCTCCCAATATTACAACTTAACTTTAAAACAAAATGTGATCCCTCAAACTTTTCATCAAAACATTTAATAGATTAAAAATAGACAAACAATTCTTTACAATACAAATGCAATTTTAAAATTTAAAATCTTATACAAAATTTAAAATATCTCAACATTTAAAAAAAATTCTCTTATCAAGTGAAATACAGTACAAGAAATGAAAAAAAATAAAAAAAAATCTATTCAATATATACGCTGTCAAGAAAAGAGATTGAATATCTTTAAGTTTACTTTGCCTCCTCTTCATTATTTTACATGGTAAGAATATTAGTCTTATGCCTATGATTCCCTACACCAGATTGAGGGCAGTCTACTAAATGGGTAGAAGAATATCCATTCAGTATATGCTATCTTTATAGAAGAGATTACAGTACATTCGTGTTATTATAACTTTGCCTCCTCTTCACAAAAACACAGAAAAAGGTAGTCAACTGCATTCCTTTCAAAAGGAATTATTTTTTAGTATAAAAGTATCCTACTTTTAACCCTCAAACATTGTTAAATGTTGTCTCAGATGTATAGGTTGGATAAGATTAGCAATTAATTTCATTTTGCTTAGGTGGTCAGTAAAGAGCATCTTCTTTGCAGGGAATGTTCACAGAGGATTTTGCAGTATGCTCCTGTACACAAGGCATATACTCACTGGATATCCTTCTACAACCGCATCTTTTAAAGTTTGGTTCAGCCATTATAAAGCTACAGTTGGCCAACTCTCCAGACTGTGCAGAGAAAGTGCAGGGAATGATTACAGGGAGATTTTCCTTTGGCGGATATCATTCAAGCCTTCAATTGACAATCGCTGTTGCTTTCTCGATTTTCTGCCAAAGAAAAATTGCCCTGCCATCACTCATTGGCATGCAATATCTATTTGCCGTTGTGATGTAGATCATTTTTCAGTTTTCATAATCTTATTATGTATTATTTCGTTCGAAGAAAATTTATCGTTAACAATTCACAGAAGGTCAGCTATTCATCGTCAAGAAAAATTCATCAACGAAAAATTTACCGTCAATTTTATTAAAAATATGAATTTTTCTTAAGTAAATTGCCACAATGAATTTATACTTAAAACTTAATATGTTTAATTAGATTATGATATGAAGCAAGACCATTGATATTTAAGTGTGTAATTTATCACACACATTGTAATCATTTTCAGTTGAAGTTGATAGATTGAGAGTTTTCACTGTTTGAAGGACCAAAAATTCTAACAGGTTGTTTTTAAGTTAGTAATTAGTTATAATTATATATAACTTTCTATAGAGTACACTTTTTCTCCTTCACAAACATTCTTACTCTATTCCTTTATTGGATAGCAAACCTATTATAAAATTGTAGCTGTACAACAGGTAATTATGCTATTGGAAGTATAGACTACTTAATCCTTGTTTAGGGAAGTATTGAGAAACTGTTGGAAGAGCCGTTTGAAGCTTGTGCAGCACAGTCATTACAGATAAAGCAGACACCATTGTTAGACACAAACAAAAAGGGTGTTCCTGCTGCCATTTTATTTTGGGGACATTTGCACTATTTTTTGCTGCGATTTTATTTGCACTATTTTTTTTTAAATGACATAAATATAAAGAGAAGACATTTGCACTCTTATTAAAAATACATTTCAAGTTAAAAAAATTAGTTTACAAAGCCCTTTCTAAAGTTTTTATCAATATTTCTTTTACATGTGTGTTAAAGAGTTCATCTTGAGTCTTCGAGAACACACTTGTACAATGGATGGGAACAAAGATCTACTATACATTTCATTTGTTTATAATAATTTGATTACAATCGCACAAGCTAAACAATTAGACAAAACACAAGGGACCTCTATACACATTTTGTAAACTTAAAATCATGTTGATTCAAAGTTCCTTTACAATGAAAAGAGTGTATTTGTAAACATCCAAGTTCCCAATAATTCTTTTTAAAATACCCCATCTATTATGATGACCCTTGAAACATGGCATTTATACAATTCTAGCATATTTGTTCAAATTAGATTAAAACATGAGTGGGATATTTGGGACACATCGCATCCATACCAAACGATATATTTTCCTTCGAATTGTTTTCTAATTGGGCCAACAAGGGATGCACAAAATCTAGATCCTTGGTGTGGACCAAATATGCAGAAATCCAACTACCTAATGTCCCCATGCCACATGTTTATAAGGCACAAAACTAGCATTCAAAAGTCTTAGAATTTGAGTTCAAGACTAGGCATGAGAAAGCAATCTTCCTTAGACAAATACATAAGATACTAAAGGAATCTTTATTTAATATAGAATTTGATAAGGAATGTTTATTTAATATAACATTTGAAATAGAAAACATGATGCCAAGCAAAGTATTAGAAAACTTTTAGGTTGAAAATATGATCTAGTTGTTTAATTGGAACCCTTGCAAATAATAGATGTGATATCTTGCATTTATAAATCAAAAGATAAAATTCAGTTGAAAAGAAAAAGAAGAAACCTATTTTATCATTGCTATTAAACCTAAGAACAACTTATGACTAACTCAACTTACCATTTTTTATTCTACCTTACTGCCACCAACCTATAGTGCTCAACCAAAGACAGGGAAGCAAAGGATTCTAATGTTGTAGAGTTAAAAAATTAGAAACGTATACTCTATTAAAAACACGTTTGATCTAAGAAAGTATACTCTACTAATATATTTTATTGTTGTCTACTATTACAAAAACCATCTAAGACCTACCAACATCTCCAACTATTGGCTTTGACTTTGTGGTACGACAACCACCAACTAATATTGATCCTTGTGGGTAATATATTTCAAAGTGGTCCTCATGTCCACAAGTAAATAAGTATCAATATATCCAAGGTGAGGTTGGATTTTCTATATTCAAATATTATAAGCTTGAGTGGCAAGGGATGGGATACCCACCACTATCATGCTACCAAGAAATGAAGTTTTTTTTAATAGACCTATTCTAGTTTGAGTGAGGAAGACTACCAACCACTTTCGCACTCCATTGTTTTCCTTATTTAGCTTCTATCTCGACTATTGTTAGGAAGTATTTTGAGGTACCAAAGGTACCCTAAAGGTTCCCTTGATTATGGTTGAGATCCGCAAACCTTGAATCCTACCTAATAATGAATCATGACCCAGGTTACCAATTGCCCTTCATGACCTCTTTGACAAATAATTATCTATAAACCTTACCTTCTCAATAGAAATTTCCAAAGCCTTTCATTATAGTACTCAAGTACCTCCAATGAAGTAAGGGTTAAAACCTCTCACAAATTTATAAAGAAGAAAATGTTCATACTCAACTAACATTGTTTATCGTTTTACCTCAAAGTAGTGGTTTTTATATTGATCAAGTATGATATGAAGCTACCAAATCTCATGGAACTCATCCAAATGAAACATCCTAAAACTATTGTAAAGGTAACATGAATGAAAAATTTATAGGATGGTTTCTCAAGAATCCATTGCAATATGAAAGTTATTCCTTTACTCGTCCTAGTATTGCACAAATGTATGATGGAATACCAATCCTTGGTATTACTACAATAGAGATGAATCATGAAACATTAATTAAGGGATAAGAGCTAATTAGTAGTCTTTTTCCCTTTAGTGTAAACCTTAAAAATTGGTACTTATCTTTGAATAATATATATCATATGGTTAGCAGTAAAACTATAATCATCCATTACCTTCCTATCTTCCTACATAGGCATTTCCTCCATTGACTAATTTTGGCTCCTCAAGTTGTTCCTTTCATCTTCTCTAAAATATGTCTCTTGAAATATGTTTAAGAATTACCTTCTTGCATTTCTTTCTACCAAGGGGAAACCTCATCAATAGTTTTTTTAGCAACCCAACTACCCACATAAACCTAATTTATTATATTGGATGAGCATGTCTCAACGCAAGGAAATAATAACTATATTATTAGGATACTCTTGGTAAGGGTTACCTTTTCCCTCCTAATGAGTATAATAGGATCTAAGAGGAATATTCTTTCACAAACATGTCAAATGGATGAGCATAAAAATATTAATCTAAAATAAAAACATCAATACATGAAGAGAATAAGTAAACACACAACCTAGAGCTCCCAATGTTATAACTTGGATCTAAAACTAAATGTAATGGATCATAATACTTTTCTCAAGATATTTAACAAATAAAAATGGAAAACCTTTACTTTATGTTACAATTGCAATGCTTACATATCACAATTACATCAATAAAAGTTAAGATTTACCACAATGTAACACAATAATAGAGATAAATCTCATATCCAATACACATGTATAACTACCCAAGTAGAAGGATAACTTAATAATGTGAAAAGGTCACCATGATGACTCTACGAGGGATTATGTTTCATATAACTATTATGGTTATATTGGAACTGTAATCACCATTACTAAAAAATATAGAAGAGGATAAATATGACACATAAACATATTTCCAAACTCCTAAAAAATGCAACCATAGATCCATAAGGATGTATAATTTACAACCAAGACCTTATTTCACTCATACAAAAGATAGGAACAATAAGACATTGATATCTCAAATATTTATCAAAATACCATACAATCCTAGGTACGAAGCAAGGAAAGTATAGCCCTAGGATCAATTTCCATCAAAACATTTCTCAAAAATATATGAGAAGAACTCATTTCCCAAGGGTTGCCCCTTTTTCTAGTCATGATCATTGATTTTGTTAATTAGGGTCGCTTGGGATAAAGAAAGGTAAATTATTACAAAGAAGGGCCTCCTACGAGATTGTATGGTTTTGTTCACCCCTTTTTATAGTTAGGGTCACCTTAGATATCCTAACTACTAAAAAAGTAGATCTAGGATAGTGACACAACTAGAATGTGGCCCTAAGGTTCTCAAAAGCACTAAAATGGATCTCTAATTTTATCACAAGACCATCCAAGAGTATTTGAACATAATACTAATATTTTGAGAAGGGGATTAAATAGAAACCACTACTCATATTTAAGCTATCAACTTGTCCATGTAAACTCCATTTGGACTCTTAGTTCATCTTCTACCCACATCAATTATCAGCTTAGATCTAAGAAACATCCCAATAAGATTCTTTCAAGTTCCAAATAATGAGACTAAGAAAGAGAGTAGGTATTACCTTTTAACACTTCTACCTAAGCATTATGGCCTTCCCTATGGCTAAAAGGTTGCACACTTTCTACAAAATAACTAGGAACTAGAGATTTGATACAAATTCTATCAATAGCATCTTCCCATGTCTCCAAACTTGAAAATATAGACCCGTCATTTGTCCCAACTAGAGAGAGGGTGGGAAACACTCAAATACATATTAATTAAACAAGGGGTAAGATGTATGATAACCATAATTGAAATAAAATCTTGCACCAATGTTTGATACCAAATGTGACAATCTCTCAATAATAGTAAATGAATCATAATTAATGTTGACTTCATACATAGACACAAAGGAGGGGAGGAAAAAGAAATTTATCAATCCCTTTCATAAACTAAATACCTTAGAATCACTATTTTCCCTCCCAACAATAAGAGACAATAGTGTAGTCAAAGGAAAGGAATTTAGAATAACCTAAAAGACCTTGGTATTAGATATTGTATTCACTACAAAAATAGGAAATTCTATATATTTATCAACATCATGATGGGAAATAACTTCTAGGTATAAATCTATTCACTTCTCTTCCTCACAATCATCCAAAGAGCCAATCCGCTTCTCATCATCATCCCCACTAACATTGCCATGTTTAACCTCATTCAAAAAAATAAGATTATATATTCCACTTATTGATCTTTCTTTATTTCTACATGAAAGGTAAAAGTTTGTTGCTTATATGCTTGGGAGATAGAATAACAATCTTCACACTCTCTCATTCAAGGAAAACACTAGAGATCTCAATCTAAAGTATGCAAAGGAGAAGATCTTGTAATAGGGTTGTCCTAGGGTTTGATTATAAACTAAAGAGGGGTTCACCACCAAGCTAGGGCTTGGAAAAACTAATGAAATGAAAGATCTAATGCTTAACCCTAATATGATGCAATAATTCACTAAATGACTGAGAAAAGCATATAAATAAATAAAAAATCGAAAATCGGAAGTGTGCACCTAGGAAACTATAGAGGCCTGAATGAAGTTTTGAAGCACTAAAAATTCTAGGATTAGGGCACACTAGGACTCATACACCACTCTGGGCATATCAGTCCCAAACTAGGGTTCCTGGTCTAGAACAGGTTTTTGATAGTGTTCATGCAAGATCTATAAAATTCAGAATTTTTTTCTTGTAGTGGGACTCATATGCCACTTCTACCATATCAGTCCCATTTCACTTTTTGGGGAATTCAAAGTTTAGATGTGTGCTCCAACATCTACTTTTTCCTTCCAAACTGATTTTCGGATTTGAACCTATGAAAATACCTACAAAACAGAATATAGACTTGATTTTCTTATGGGGTTTTTCCCTCGATCAAACCCCTAGTTTGGTAATTAAACCTTGATAGAAAAATAAATCTTGAATGTAAATTTGAACATAAGTTCTAACCTTAAGTGTTTCTAAGATTAAGAAATCTGAAATGTAATGCAACCCTATTCTATTGTGCTAGAATGAGATGCAAGAATGAAACATAGACATGAAAGACTCACTTTGATAGATCCCTAATCACCCAAATGAGCTCTAATGATGTATATACCTTCCTTAGGCTGAATATAGGATGATAATGGAGGATTGAATCACTTAGGAAATAGGTCATTAGTCTTGGCTTGATGGCTAGTTGCATCTCCCCAACCTAGAATCCATCATGATTCTCCATAGTCAACCATAATCAACTCTTGAAAATGCTAGATCTTGGATGAAAGTGAGATTGAAGACCTACAAAGACACAATAATGCTACTCAAAATCTTGAAACTTATTGATTACTTGTTCTTGAATACTCTTGTGAAGAATGCTTGAATGCTCTTGAATGCTTGGATGTTGAAATTTCTCTTCTAGATTCTTTCTTAGATGAAAAATGACTTTAAAAGCTTGTTTATATAGGCATTACACCTAATTTATCATTATTTAGATCTCAAAAGCCGACATCAACCAAAAATTTGAATTAAAAAGTTGATTTTCTCAATCAAATCCTAAAAAGGCCCCAAATGGGACTTATATGCCACTTGTGGCGTATGGGTCCCACCTAGGGGGGCTCATATGCCCAAGGTGGCGTATGAGTCCCACCCTAGATTTTTGAGGTGGGTTGTTAGGAATTTTAGTGTTTTTGGTGATTTTGTCGGGTTTCTAGTTGAAATAAGCCTCGACATCCAAAATAAAGGGTCCTAGAGGCCCAATTAATGACTATTTAAAGAGGCATTCAATGCAAGGGTGCTAAAATAGGTCCAAATTAAGTGTGAAATTGCACTATTTTCAGGAGCGTACAATTTTCTACACTACATTTAACCCCCACTTTAACACCCATTTGACTTTATGTGCATATGTAAGCTAAAGAAATCCAAACAATAAACTTTGTTTCATAAAGGATACTCATATAGGTTCATTCACAACACAAGAGAATGAAGCCCCCATTATATCTATCTGTAAAATCACAATGTTAAGAACCACATCTTGCAAGACAAAATCTTTAGTTGTTAAAAAATCCTCTTATCTAACTTATTCTAAAAGTCAAATTTGAGGGTAGATGTATTCCCCCCCTTGATTCCACTTGCTTTGTGGAGGTGGAATCAAGGTAGCAATCTAGCTACATCAAATAAGGTAAGTCATATAATAGGTTATTTACAAGTACCATACCATATAATGATAGACATATGGTGAGGATGGGAGCGTAATCATGACTCCAATGCAATAAACAACATCGAAAATGGAGTTCTCTAGCCCCCGGTATGCTAGTTTGAATGGAAATGTACTTTTTAACCCTAATATAGTAAAAACCTAATTTTAAATTATATAAGAGAAAAAAGTGAAGTAACTTGAATTAATTTTATCTTTTACCTTCTTGTAGCTTGACTTTGTTGGAGATTGATTGAAGATTCTAAGCCAACAAGAGTACGATCCTCCGAGACTGGATGTCCTACGGGAGGAGGTAGCCCAATGCAAGCTACAACATCAGGTGAGTTGATTTGTCTATACCTTAGCTTTGTCCTTACACATTTATTTTATGTTTTTATGCATTTCTAGGTTGATTTAGGACCTTGGAAGAAAATTTCACAAAGCATCCCTTTTTTTTTGTGAAGTGTCCCCTTTTTTACAAAGTGTCCCTTTTTGTTGCAAAGTGTCCCCTTTTGTTGCGAAGTGTCCCACTTTTTCACAAAGTGTCTCATTTCTATATGAAGTGTCCCAAAAGGGAACTAAAGTGTCTAGGACCCTTATAAAAGTACACTAGAACAAATTTAGTACACTCTTTTGATTGTTGATGTATAGATTTAAGGTTTTAGAATGCTTATAGGACATACTTTTGCTTCTTTGTTAGGTTTTTCCTCAGTCACGACAACATCTCAACGATAGAATTTGTTGTCACTTATGAGACTTAGTCCTGACATTATCAGAGGACACAGATATTATAAAGATTTGGATTATATTGGGTGTACCTCATGCTCTCATGAGGTACCATGATGCTATGTTGATGGCATTGGATGAGCGGTGGGATGCAGACACCTATACGTTTCATCTTCTGAGAGGTGAGATGACGATCACCTTAGAGGATGTCCATCACATTCTTTGAGTTCTGATTCAAGGTGAGAGAATCCATATTTTATGGGACCAGTCATTTCATGAGATGAATTACAATATACAGTTTTGTCTTGAAGGTCCAATTCTTGATGACATTGTGGGGCCACACATTGATCTATCATGTCTACTTTATTTATGAGCACCACTTTTGGTATGGATTATGATTTTCACAGTGGTAATAGTACTTGTTCCTAATGGTTGGGGAGAACATCTAGATGGAGGACTAGTTCACATGATACAATTGATGGTGGAGTAGAGGACTGTATATTCCTAGGGGTGTCGCATCCTTACGCACTTGTATTATGATCTAGAGTGGTTTGCATACCACGAGGTCGATAGTATGGTGCATTGTAGACTACTATAGATTTGGTGTCTGGATAATATCACATGCACTAGGCTAATAGGGTTTTTGTCTGTATAAGCCCTAGGATACCATCATGCATTCAATTTTCCTCTGAGGTGGTTATGGTAGTATAGAGATTTATAATTTTAGAGTGTCAAATTGGACCGACTGTATCAGGATGAGATCTTATAAGACCATACAAGCTGATACCTCAGTGGTCGGATGAGACTGGATAGTTGAGGAGAATTCATAAAGACATATTTCTACTGGGAAGACACGATTACATAGTACAACCCTTCTACTATGATTGTGTCATGCGATAGTTTGGGAAGATACAAGTACCACTAGTAGCACAAACTTTCTTCAGGTGATCAATGTGGAGTGCTCAGAGGCCTAGCGATATGAGATGACTCACCACTAATGATGTCATCTATAGTGACTCAGATTGCAAGGATCATGATATGCCCCATCTTCAACGTTGATGATGTTGGTGCCACAAATGCGTACGAGGAGTGGTGGGTAGTATCATAGCCAACTCCTATCTTCCTAATGGATGAGATGACAGGATATGTAAGACCACTCCCAGATTAAAGGGATGAGGAGGAGGATAGAGATAAGGAGATAGGGCTTAAGGATATAGACCTATTCATAGATGTGATAGATAAGGACTAGGATGAGGCTATAGACCCAGATTATGATGGGTAGGGGGAGGCTGAGGAGGAGGACGAGGAGGACGAGCAGTTGATGAGCAAGGGTGATGATACAACAGATGAAGATCCATTTGGCCATGAGTGGACAGAGCTAGCTCCCACTCGTGTGACTAGATAATAGTAAGAAGCTATAGCATGTACCATCACCTACATTCATGGAGAGGCTAGCACATCCTCCTTGCCTCCTACACAGGACGAGGTTGTGTTTATGCAGCTAACCGAAGATCTAGGTGATGATATTTTATTTATGATTATGCTTATTCATTAATGATTATGGTTTTAATTTTCATATATATATCATGGGGTGTACTGATTAGCTTTATATTTTCTATATTGCAGGTGTTGTGAGAGATTTAAATAGGATCTCTATCGACAGGTCACTGCAAAGATAGTGCAATCCATTCTTAGAGATGAGGCCATAGACTTTGTGCCCCCACCCATCATGGAGCGGGACCTAGAGCTATTTAGGCCATATTCTAGACTAAGAGTAGCATATGAGGGTGTCATTAGGCATGCAGACCAAGACAAGACTGCCTATGAGGAGATCTGATCATCTCGAGATATAGCAAAGATTGAGAGACTCCATGTAGAGGTAGCCAGGCTTCAGACGGAGAGAAACTACCTAGTCGACAATCATCAAGATGCTATTGGACGCGAACATGGTCTACACTATGCTCTGGATGCACTTTTCAACTCACGATCATGATCGCATACCAGCGTCTCTCGACAGATTGTCTCTTGACAAAGGCGATTGACAGATCCTAAGGGATTCAATAGTCACAAACCATAGCAGCATTGTATATGTTGGTGTTTTATTTTTCCACCTAGGCTTTGAAACACTTTAAGAGGTAGTCAACCTCTATATTCAAAAACCATAAAGGCTAGTGGCCAACTGATAAGAAATAGAATTAAACACATTTCCCTTGCACTTCAAGCTCTGTAGGACCTAGGGGGCTGACCCTTTAGCAACATCTAAAGATTCAAACACACAAATAATAGGATATTGCTTAATAGATAATGCTCTCACAGAATTGCTGAGAAACCTAAAATATCACTCGAAATTGGCTAACACCTTGAGTGAATTTCACTAACCAGCATGGAGAATAAGGCAAACACATAACTCAGCACACTGAATTGAAATGATTTATGATTTAAAGAATTCAGACCAAGCTGAAAACAACATAAGCTTGATAATTGACCAGTGCCAAGAAATGGTCCATGGATTCAATCAACTAGCCTCTCATCCTACAATGTGGAAAATTTTATGAAGATCTTTGTAATTGTTATCAAATTTTGACAACAAGACCACTATAGCTTTATCTGATAATCATTCTTACAAATCCACCTAAAATAGAACACTATTGTCACATTTGTTGAAGTAATTACACTATTCCCTGAACAATAGGCAATAATAAATGTAGCTGATATCTATTAAAGAAATTACATCACTCAGAAAATAGAAGGAAACAACTATTGCAACTCAAATGCAGCAACTGTGCATGAAAAGACTCAGATAATCTTTTATTATTGAATCCAAAAGAGAATTACATTCTAGCAATGGAGACAACTATCAGTTAACATATAAACACAAAAACATAATTCAGAACACACACTTTTAGATTAATTGACTAACAGTCATATTTTCCCCTAGCTTTACACTCTACTCATAGCTTTTGCTTGACTTGCAGAGCTTTCAGAAATTGGAACCTCTTTACAATGAGAGAACAAGAGAAGAAATAGAAGAATGGAAACAGCCCTAAAATGCATCCACTGTTGACAACTGGTAGCTTGATCCTCCATTGAATAGCAACAAGAAAAACATCTATCTTCTCTCATCCAACAAAAATTTTCCCTTGAAATTGCCTCATTCACCTGTCTGCAAAATAAAATTAATTCCACCATGAATAAATTCCATTTTACCCAGCTACTTGAAAATACCTCTTTGCCCATGAAAAACTTCTCATATTTCTGCTCTTTATTTGCTGGAGCTGCACAATATATTTTGCCTCCAAATATTAAATTTTTGCAACTTTAATATTTATTCCTTTTACTTCCAGCATATAGTCATTGTTTACAAATCGAACAGTAAATTCACTTTACCCGACAATAAAAATAAAAATATTGCACTTGCCTCATACAATTGTTTTACACAACAATATTTGGAAATCTCATTTAAAATACTTGCCACCTGGATAAAATATTTCACTCAGACCTTTTTTCCTCTTTCAACTGATAATAATATTACACTTCCTGTGAAATATATTTCCGTTCCCCTCCATACCTTGTTACATTTTATAATTTTACTCCATTTAACCCTAAAAGTGAATAATAAAAGCACTTCACCCACAATGAATATTTAATTCAATCCTCTAGCAAGACCAAAAAAACACCCCTACCTTTTCATTCTCACATTTTAAAGCACTTAGCTTTATATAAAAAAATAAAATATAAGACCTCACATTATCATTTGTTCCATCGGGCAATATTTTAGTTTTGAAATATTTTTCCCTTTTCCATTTAAAACACAATGGCCTCTTAAAATATTTCCATCGGCCACACCCGCACATCGAAGAGTCTACCTAGGCTCACCAACCACGTGCTTCAATCTCACGAGCCTCGTAGGTTTTTTCCAACGTCACCAATATTTGTGCGAGACTCATGATCAAGGGCTGAGATTTGGTTGTATTATCTTTGTTTCTCTGTCGTGGATTGAAGATGTCGCCCTAAATTTCCTCTACTCTGTTTGTTCATTGATCATGGCGGTCGATTCTTTTTACAATCACCATTCTCCTTGGGTGTGTGGCCACATTCTCCTGTGGCAACATGAAGGACATCCTCTGCATACTTTGAAATGTTAAAGATCAAACTCCTTCATACATTGCACCTTGGATGCACAGTTCACAATCTTTTCTATTTTATTCACCACAATTATGAATGTGGTTCAAGCTTGCCAAGCCATGCTTCTCTGAAACTTCAGAGGTCTTTTCAAAAAATTCAATATGTGTATATTATGCCCTCTTCAATGAGCACGCAAGCTTCCTTTTCACTCTATTCAGTTGGTGTTGTTGCCTTTGCAACATAATGGTGACCCCCGAGCCTAGATTTAAAGAAGCACTCATTCAAACTCATCATGGCTGAGATATCTCCTCAAGAATTATAACAGAAAATTCTCCTTGGACTCCTTCATTTTCTTGGGTAGGACGGACGATGGCGTGATTTGTGGAATAAAGCATTACAACTGCCAAATGCATTTGTTTGAGAATTTCTGAAGCAAATCAGTCTTGTGCACATCAAGTATGGTGTTCCATTCCTAGATGATAGCGCCTCCATCAAGCTCCTTAACACACATATAGTGTCTCCTCCATTTCAACAATCTGGTATTGCCCTTGCTCAGCGTAACATTTTATTTGCCTGCAGCAAAATAGAATTTCCTCAAACAATTTTGATACATTTTCACTTCCACCATTGTGAGGTTCCCTGGTTCTTTCTTCATGGCACATGGGTGTTCTTCATACTTCAAGTCATGCCCTCCTTAGCATTGCTCGACGTGATTCATTTTCCAAATAGTTTCTAAATACTTTTCAACAATTGCATTTTTTGTGTATACACGTCACAATGGCATTTGATTCCATATGTTGGTGCCTCCCATTCAATGCAGTGCTGGATTTTTACACATGCCAATTGCATTTGCTTTAAAGTTTTAAAAAGCATTTTTAACATTCCATTCGCGCCCCTACATGGCTTGCACCAACTTCATTTGCTAGGAAGTCTAAGAATTTTTTACATATTCATTATGTGAATGCTCTGGCGCATACCACATGGCATTGTTTTTCCTATAATGAGTGAACAGGTTGTCTTCGTTTCTTTTGGATTGAAACCTAATTTGATGCATAACATTCTTATTCTCTGTTATATGGTATGCCCCACTTCTAAGGCCATTTACTTTTTGCATTTTGACGGATGTCTACCTTGTTCCAACATTACCTTTCATTAAGCTTATTACAACTTAGTTGATGCTATAGTGGCCTTTAGAATAGACACATTGTGATGGCATGAAGTCATGTCTCCAAGCCACTCTATCAAACATATCATGTGCCCTATTTTTTATGTTAACACACTCAATGAACGCCTCCCTTTAGTGTGTATGAGTGATTATCCCAATGTGTGGTAAAACCCCTCCCTTATCTCTACACAAACATTTGAAAGCATGGTTCACTAGTCTCTTCAAGCTATCAAATTGGTGTTCTATAGATTCCCTTGGAGAGTAATTGATAAGGGATGTAAATAGCCTTAACAATTTTCTTCATTGATATTTGATATGGCCCCAAACTCTTCCTCTGTAAAGGCTTTTATAAACTTACTGAACACATATTCTTGAAGGATATAATTGGAAAGTAGAAACATGATGATAATGCAAATCCTTCAATTTCAATGTAGTGATGCATGATGGGCCCTCAAGTGGGCCCGGCTAAAAAAAATTCATTTTCAAACAACTTTTATGCTCAAATTGATCTGACATAACTTCTGAATTTATGTGGAGTGAAAAAACCAACTGGGTTTTCATTAAAGCTTGCATTCAGGCACTTTCGTAGAATGGTCAAAATAGGCTAGGTTGACTCTAGAATTTCCTTTGAAAACAAATCAAACGACTTCCGGGAGACATAAAAAATTTAGGCATGTAGCCATTGGTCCATAGAATGCAATGCAAAAGATAGATCAGAGAAATCAATCACGAAGAAAAATTTATTAACTGTCAAAGTTGCTTACTTGAATTTTCTGCAACAAATAGTTGTTCTAAACCAATAGAAATGGACCCAATCACCTCATTGGAAAAATAGCAAATCAACTCTTGGCGAGTTGCCACTGGACATAGTAATTCATCTTGGTACCCTGAGCATGTGTGCAAAATGAATTTGCTTCAATCATCATTTTGCAAAAAGATACTAACGGTCAAATTTGACCTCTCATAAAGGCTTTTGAAGATGCAGGTGTGAAACAAGAGAAATTGCATTTGGTTTTGATTTGTTAAAAACAGAAAATCAGATCATGAGGCTATGAAATATGACATACGAGCTTATTTAGGTGTAGAGAATACAAAACAATATTATTTTTCTCATGACAGTCAACTGGTTGCAAAATGCAAGCTCAAACAAGATGCAACTTTGCAAAATTGAACATTTGCAAATAGCAGAAAAGTGTCAAAAGCCTCCAGCTTCACTTTTTGAAACCCTGGCAAAACTTATCATGGGAGGCTGAAAATTGACATGCCTACTCACATATGTCAATTGAATATGTCTGCAATTTTTTTTGCACAAAAATCAACAAGCTTCAAATTCTAACCCTCCAAAGTGGGTCACTCAGACTGATTCATTAGGTGCACTTCTGAAAGTGTAGAAGCAAATTTTTTGAAATGGGCACTTCAAATTTGCAAAATTTGAGAGTACCATTAGTGGCTCCAAATGGGGATGTATGCCCCCTATGGGAATAGCAAGATTCCAGATCTCTGGGGAGTAGACCAAAAGTTGAGTCCATCAGGTGCCCTCAAACTGCTCCTTTATTCAATTTTCTTTTTAACTTCATCTGGTGACCTCGAGCCACCAAATGAAAATGGGAGATCAGTATTTACCTTTTCAAACACAATTATATAGAAAGAGTTGATATCCCTTAACTCATGCTTGCCTCTTTTAAACCATAACAATACAAACAACTAAACCTTTACAAACACAAGTATCAAGTTGCATGCATACAAGTGAGAACTTGCTTTCTATTCAGCTTTGTTATCATATGATGGCCAAATTACATAATCCACTCCAATGCAACTCTCTTCATTG
Organism: Sequoiadendron giganteum; assembly: GCA_007115665.2. Classification (NCBI taxonomy): domain Eukaryota; kingdom Viridiplantae; phylum Streptophyta; class Pinopsida; order Cupressales; family Cupressaceae; genus Sequoiadendron; species Sequoiadendron giganteum. The sequence continues at coordinate 672,616,100 of CM021104.1, forward strand.
TTTGATTTTATATCAAGGGGCAACATTTGAGATAAGAATCAAGACCACATGAAAACACGGTCTTATCACATTCACTAACCCCTTTAGAATGATCATGTTCAGAGGAGATGTCATGGTTGAAAAACAACATGTAGTCATCTTGTGTGTTGAGCAAAAAATTCTCATACATCTGTATCTCCTCCAACTGGAATAAATCATAGGTTGGCTTGTCATCATCCAAACACCATAGCCCAAACACATTATCATGTGTTTCAAGATTCTGAAAAATCGGGTTTATCAACACTAAAAGTACTTTCATCTTCATTCAAATCATTACATTCAACAAAAATATCAACATCCAATGCATGAGTAGTGTTTGTATCTCAGGTTCACATATGATGTCAGTTTCATTCTTGAAACCATCATGCAATTCCATATGGAAAGTCTCAACTAAAGATTCAGATAACTCAGAATTTAATCCTGAACTAAGAGTCTCACATTGACTCTTCATAACATATTCACTGTCTGAATCATTTTGGATGCTATCATATTCAAGATCAACAAGATGAGCAAAGAAACTTTCATGTTCATTATCAACTGATAGGCACATTGATCTATGTGCCAAAGACTCACTGTCATCTGAAACTTGTTCATCAGCAATAGAGCTAAAACCTTCCTTTCTTTTGACACTAGTACATTCCTCATGCAAAACAAACATGTCCACTTGCATACCATGAAGATGAGAGAGATCATCAAAGAAAGACCTACATTCAACTTCATATTGATTGACCTCGCATCCATTATCATTTGCATCATATGGCTGCTCCACACATTGATCAAAAGGTCTTACAATTTCAACACAATCTAAAAGTCCATCAAATTTTTTCACATTATCTACAGATGATAATGTTGATTCTAGATCCATGCGATTGTCACTAGGCACAACTTGATCATTCAAACCTGAATTCCTTCCTTCGTTCAAGTGCACTTCATCATCCTTCTCATGTAGATCTGACATTTCCAACTCTACTTCACACAAACAGTCATGAGCAGCAAAGATATAAATAGGTTCATCAATTTCTTCACCATTTCTAGCACTATGTTCATGATCAGCAAATTGAACATATATATGTTCATTCTCGGATTCTTCATCATTAATAGAATCAACATGCTCCATTGATGTCAAACCCGAATTACATTCCAAGTTTGTATAAAATTTAATTTGATCATTCACTTGTGAATAAGTGACCTCATTAGTATCCATATCACTATATCCTTTGTGTGAAGAATATACCTCTAAGTCATTCTCATAAGAGCATTCATAATCATCGAAAAAACAATCAATTGAGTTGTCACCATGATCTTTGCCACTAGAAGAAAAATCATTACACAAACCATGTTCAAAATCTTCATAATGAATACTTGAGGTTGCACTTTCAAGATCATAATCACTGGTTTGTAATGAAATATCAGTAACACATGCATTGTAAATGTTGCTTACAACAGGGCATGATATAGCATTTTGTATCTCATTGACTTCTCCATCGCTTGAGATATTATAAGAAAAAATTTCGTGCATATTTATCCTATCATCATCCCATGTATCTTCCTCTTCATCACTGTTGCAAGGATCTACGCATGTGTTGATTGTAAGTTGATTACAATTAATGTCCTCATTCATACAACAAGTATCTTCATTTTCTAATACACTCTTTTCATTCTTGTGTATCATGTTTTGATTTTCTTGAATAAGACAGCTACTACCTTCATTTTGAGACACCAGATTTTGATGACATTTAACATGGAGTTCATTAGGATCTGCAGATCATGATGATGGAGAGATTGGAGTAGTAGCATCAACCTTATTTTGACAAGCACTTCTATTATCTGGTCCATGAGTTCTATCTGCATGAGGTGTGTCAGGATGACCAACACTCACAGCCCTATGTCCTTTCATCATTGAGTATCTCAAATTGTTCTCAATGTCTATAGCCATCTAATATGCTTGGTGTAGGATTGTAGGCTCTTTATCCCTCAATAAATAACTTATCTTTTTGTCAAATGCTCTTAAGTACATGACCAAACATTCAGTATCATTTGGCCTTATGTTCTTCGGGCTCTCTCTTATGATCTTTGAAAATCTAAGATTGAAAGATGGGACTAACTCATTTTTTCCTTTCTCCATGTTCATGAACCTTTTCCTTATCAAAACAGGGTCAATCCTCTCCCCAAATGGCTCCATGAACACTGTCTTGAACTCTTCCCATGAATGAGTAGAGGAAGCTGGTAAATAAGAGAACCAATCCCTTGCATCTCCTCTTAGAGACTAAAAAAATAGTCTCATGATCACATCCTCGTAATCAATCTCGTAATCATCCATCACATTATTGAATTCTTAGAGATGTCTATTTGTTGATTCAAACATATCACCAATGAATCTTGGTAACTCATTTTTTACTCTAGCTGGAATGTCATTTGGGTAACCACTGATGTCGCTGAAATTGATGGCTTTGTGCCTTCCAGTCCTGAAACCTCCTTGACAAACTGGCTGGGACTAATCACAAACCATGGTTGCACCCAAAACCATACTAGGGTGCATGTATTGAGGCATTTTGATATGCCTTTTTCAAATTTCACATATCAACTCTACAATTGATCAATCATTGCCCTATTTCTATCTTTCATCATGATCTTAGAATACCACAAGGCATAATTCAAATGCATCTGAGCCTAAGATCTATCTAGTGGGAAAATTTTATAGCTAGCATACTTCTTTGACATAATACATAGGCTACAAATTACAATTCAGAAGTATGCAAACTAAATATTATTGTTCTTTCCCTTTCTTAGTGCTAATCCACTCAATAGGGAACCAAGAATTTTTCCTAAGATGTTCAAATATGGTTTTCATATACAATTTTCTTGAAAACAAAGAATGAGGAATACTTGGAAACATTGCAGTTGCTTAAAATTGTCTTCCTGACTAGAAATATTTGTAGATTTGGGACTTTCTTCAAATTTTCAACAATTTTTATTAATAGAGTCACCACCTCTCTTCAAAGAGGACTGAACTTCAAGTATTATGAAGTTCCTTCACATGTAATTTTTTTTGTCTGAACTCCTTCCACCAGCAGAGCACCACAGATCATGGAATCTTCAGGTTCACTGCAACAAATTCTTCTTCTAGGTTTGAAATCCTTCAAAATTTGAACTAAATTCAGAATGGTAAATCATTTGACTCTATGCAATGACTCTTAAGGCTAGATTTTGCAATTAGAATTTTCACAAATTCTCACCAATAGAGTCACCATTCTATTGGTGTTTTATTTTCCCACCTAAGCTTTGAAACTCTCTAAGAGGTAGCCAACCTCTATATTCAAAAACCACAAAGGCTAGTGGCCAACTGACAAAAAATGGAATTACAAAAAAATTCCCTACACTTCACGCTCTGTAGGACCTAGGGGGGTGACCCTTTAGCAACATCTAAAGATTCAAACACACAAATAAGAGGATATTGCTTAATAGATAATGCTCTCACAAAATTGTTGAGAAACCTAAAATATCACTCAACATTGGCTAACACCTTGAGTGAATTTCACTAACCAGCATGGAGAATAAGGCAAACACATAACTCAACACACCGAATTGAAATGATTTATGATTTAAAGAATTGGGACCAAGCTGGAAACAACAGAAGCTTAATAATTGACCAGTGCCAAGAAATGGGCCATGGAGTCATATAACGAGCCTCTTATCCTACAATGTGGAAAATGTTATGAAGATCTTTGTAATTGTTATCAAATTTTGACAAGACCATTGTAGCTTTATCTGATAATCATTCTTATAAATCCACCTGAAACACGACACTCCTATCACATTTGTTGAAGCAATTACACTATTCCCTGAACAATAGGCAATAATAAATGCAGCTGATATCTATTAAAGCATTTACATCACTCAGAAAATAGAAGGCAAAAACTATTGCCACTCAAATGTAGCAACTATGCATGAAAAGACTTAGATAACCTTTTATTATTGAATCCAAAAGTGCATTACATTCCAGCAATGGAGACAACTCTCAATTAAAATATAAATACAAAAGCATAATTTAGAACACACACTTTCAAATTAATTGACTAACAGTCATATTTCCCCCTAGCTTTACACTCTACTCATAGCTTTTGCCTGACTTGCAGAGCTTTAAGAAATTGGAACCTCTTTACAATGAGAGAACAAGAGAAGAAATAGAAGAATGGAAACAGCCCTAAAATGCATCCACAGTTGACAACTGGAAGCTTGATCCTCCATTGAACTACAACAAGAAAAGCATCTCTCTTCTCTCATCCAACAAACTTTTTCCCTTGAAACTGCCTCATTCACCTGTTTGCAAAAGAAAATTAACTCCACCGTGAATAAATTCCATTTTACCCAGCTACTTGAAAATGCCTCTTTTCCCATGAAAAACTTCTCATACTTCTGCTCTTTATTTGATGGAGCTGCACATTATATTTTGCCTCCAAATATTAAATTTTTGCAACTTTAATATTTATTCCTCTTACTTCCAGCATATAGTCATTGTTTACAAAGTGAACAATAAATTCACTTTACCCGACAATAAAAATAAAAATATTGCATGTGCCTCATACAATTGTTTTACACAACAATATTTGGAAATCTCATTTAGAATACTTGCCACCTGGGAAAAATATTTCACTCAGACCTTTTCCCCTCTTTCAGCTGATAATAATATTACACTTCGTGTGAAATATCTTTCCATTCCCCTCCATACCTTGCTGCATTTTATAATTTTACTCCATTTATACCTAAAATTGAATAATAAAACCACTTCACCCACAGTGAATATTTAATTCACTCCTCCAGCAAGACCAAAAAAAAAACCCTACCTTTTCACTTTCACATTTTAAAGCACTTAGCTTTAAATAAAAAATAAAGTATAAGACCTCACATTCTCCTTTGTTCCATTGGGCAATATTTTAGTTTTGAAATATTTTTCCCTTTGCCATTTAAAACACAATGGCCTCTTAAAATATTTCCATCGGCCACACCCGCACACCAAAGACTCTACCTGGGCCCACCAACCATGTGCTTCAATCTCGCGAGCCTCACAGGTTTTTTCCAATGTCACCAATATTTGTGTGAGACTCGCAATCAAGGGCTAGGATTTGGTTGTATTATCTCCATTTCTCTATCATTGATTGAAGTTGTCGCCCTAACTTTCCTCTACTCTTTTTGTTCATTGATCATGGCGGAAAATTCTATTTGCAATCACCATTCTCCTTGGGTATGTGGCCACATTCTCCTCTGGCAACATGAAGGACATCCTCTGCATACTTTGAAATGTTAAAGATCAAACTCCTTCATGCATTGTGCCTTGGTTGTGCAGTTCCAAACTTTTCTATTTTATTCACCACAATTGTGAATGTGGTTCGAGCTTGTCGATCCATGCTTCTCTGAAACTTTAGAGGTCTTTTCGACAAATTCAAAATGTGTATATTATGCCCTCTTCAATGAGTACGCAAGCTTCCTTTTCACTTTGTTCAGTTGGTGTGGTTCTCTCTGAAACATAACTTTGGTGACCCCCATGCCTACATTTAAAAGAAGCACTCATTCAAACTCATCATGGCTGAGATCTCTCCTCAAGCAATATGACGGAAAATGCTCCTTGGACTCCTTCATTTTCTTGGGCAGGAGGGACGATGGCGTGATTTGTGGAATAAGGCATTACAACTGCCAAATCCATCTGTTTGAGAAATTTTGATGCAAATCAGTCTTGTGTGCATCAAGTATGGTGATTTTCATTCCTAGATGATAGTGCCTCCATTGAGCTCCTTAACACACATATAGTGGCTGGTCCATTTCAACAATCTGGTCATGCCCTTGCTCAGCATAACATTTTATTTGGCTGCATCAAAATAGAATTTCCTCAAACAGTTTTGATACATTTTCACTGCCAGCACTATGAGGTTCTTTGGTTCTTTCTTCATGGCATGCGAGTGTTCTTCATACTTCAATTCGTGCCCTCCTTAGCATTGCTCGATGTGATTCATTTGTCGGATAGTTTCTAAATTTTCAACAATTGCATTTTTTTTGTATACACATCACAATGGTGTTTGATTCCATATATTGGTGCATCCCATTCAATGCAGTGTTGGAGTTTTACACATGCCAATTGTATTTGCTTTAAAGTTTTAAAAAGCATTTTTAACATTCCATTCGCGCCCCTACATGACTCGCACTAGCTTCATTTGCTAGGAAGTCTCTAAGAATTTTTTACATATTCATTCTGTGAATGCTCTGGCGCATACCCCATGGCATTGGTTCCTCAATGAGTGAACAGGAGTTGTCTTTGTTTCTTTTGGATTGAAACCTCATTTGATGCATAACATTCTTATTCTCTGTTATATGGTATGCCCACCTTTTAAGGCCATCTACTTTCTGCATTTTGGCGGATGTCTACCTTGCTCCAGTGTTACCATTCATTAAGCTTATTACAACTCAGTTGATGTTGCAGCAGCCTTTGGAACAGACACATTGTGATGGCATGAAGTCATGTCTCCAAGCCACTCTATCAAATATATCATGTGCCCTATTTTTAATGTTAACACACTCAATGAACGCCTCCCTTCAATGTGTATGAGTGATTATCCCAATGTGCGGTAAAACCCCTCCCTTATCTCTACACAAACATTTGAAAACACAGTTCACTAGTCTCTTCAAGCTATTTAATTGGTGTTCTACAGATTCCCTTGGAGAGTAATTGATAAGGGATGTAAATAGCCTTAACAATTTTCTTCATTGATAGTTGATACGGCCCCAAACTCTTCCTCTATAAAGGCTTTTATAAACTTACTGAATACGTATTCTTGAAGGATATAATTGGAAATTAGAAACATGATGATTATGGAAATCCTTGAAGTTCAATGTAGTGATGCACGTTGGGCCCTCAAGTGGGCCTGGCTAAAAAAAAATCATTTTCAAACAACTTTTATGCTCAAATTGATCTAACACAACTTCTGAATTTATGTGGAGTGAAAACACAAAATGGGTTTTCATTAAAGCTTGCTTTTAGACACTTTTGCAAAATGGTCAAAACAATTTAGGTTGACTCTGGAATCGCCTTTGAAAACCAGTCAAACGACCTTTGGGAGACATAAAAACTTTTAGGAATGTTGCCATTAGTCTAGAGAATGCAATGAAAAATACAGATCAGAGAAATCAATCACGAAGAAAAATTTATTAACTGTCAAAGTTGCTTACTTGAACTTTCTACAACAAACAACTGTTCTAAACCAATAGAAACTGACCCAATCACCTCATTGGAAAAATTGCAAATCAACTCTTGGCGATCTGCCACTAGACACAGTAATTCATCTTGGTACCCTGAACATGTGTGCAAAAGGAATTTTCTTCAATCATCATTTTTCTAAAAGATACTGATGTTCAAATTTGACCTCTCATAAAGGCTTCTGAAGATGTAGGTGTGAAACAGGAGAAATTGCATCTGGTTTTGATCTATTAAAAATAGAAAATCAGATCATGAGGCTATGAAATCTGACGTACGACCTTATTTAGGTATGGAGAATACAAAACAATATTTTTTTTCTCATGACAGTCAACTGGTTACAAAATGCAAGCTCAAACAGGATGCAACTTTGCAAAATTGAACATTTGCAAATAGCAGAAAAGTGCCAAAACCCTCCAGCTTCACTTTTTGAAACCCTGACAAAACTTATCATGGGAAACTGAAAATTGACATGCCTGCTCACATATGTCAATTGAATATTTCTGCAAATGGATTTTGCACGAAAATCAACAGGATTTAAATTATAACCCTCCAAAGTGGGTCACTCAAACTAATTCATCAGGTGCACTTCTAAAAGTGCAGAAGCAAAATTTTCGAAATGGGCACGTCAAATTTGCAAAATTTGAGAGTGCCATCAGTATATATTGATGACATGTACTTGAAACTTTTTGATATATATATATGATCATTTGATGTGTGATTATTTAGACTTATGTGTTTAAAATGTTAAATGGAAATATGATTTATCAAATAACCTTTGTAAGACTATTTAATAAATGTCTCTTTGATTTAACATGATTTATGTGATCTAATTAAAACTTATTCTAGTTTCTCTTAGATGTGACATTGTGATTAAGTATGTGATGCTAAATTAAATGCACCTGTGAGCTAATTAAGGAGCATTAAATGCATGTAAGGATCTAATCTAACATAACACACAAGATGAACTTGAATAGCATGAAACCTAGTGTAACCACTTAAAATTTAATTTAAATAACTACTTTAGTATTCAAGACACATAAATAATTTTTTTTCAATAACGAAGCAATGCAAGAGCACATAAAATGCCATCTACTAACTCTAACACCACTGCTTTATCATCCACACTATTCAAGAAGATTAGACATAATACCAATGCAAATGTGTGGAATTTATAGGTTCTTTAAGAGGTGTACCCTCCATGTTTGTTAACGTGTATGCTCCAGACCCATAACTTTCATTAATTATATAAGGTCCTAACCAATTAGGACTAAATTTTCCTTTTTTAGGCTAGTCGGCATTGACGTTATGTTGATTTTTGAATAACACCAAATCACCTTTATTGAATACATGAGGGATCACATGGTCATTGTAACTATGCTAAAAATTTCTAGAATAAGCTTGAAGATGTTCAAGAGAGTTAATGTGTAGTTCATCAAGCATCTCAAGTTGATGCAATCATTTTTCTTTATAAGTATTGTCATCTATAAGTCCCTGAAGAGCAATCCTTAACGTAGAAATCTCTAACTCCAAGGGCATTATTGCATTGGTACTATAGACAAGGTTATAAGGAGTAGTCCTAGTGGATTTTCTGATACTAGTACGGTAATCCCATAATACATATGTTAGTTGTGTGTGCCAATCCTTATTGTGTTTTGTTTACTATTTTCCTTAAGATTTTTTTGAGAGTTTTATTAGTTGATTTGGCTTGACCATTAGATTACGGGTAGTAAGGTGTTGAGAAATTATGTTGGATGTTAAACGTTTCTAGGGACTTCTTCACGTCATTATTCTTAAATGGTGTCCCATTTTTCAAAACCAATTGGGAAGGAAGTCCAAAGTGAGAAATAATGTGTTCCAATATGAAACAACGTATCACCTCAATAGTTGTGGAATGAAGGGGAATATCTTCTACCCATTTTATGAAATAATATGTTGTGGTTATTATAAAGGTGTTCCTAGCTAAAGAAGGAGGTGATATTTTTCCAATTAGATCCAGTCCCCATACTGAGAACGGCCAAATAAGGACTTGGGACCGAAGCTCAGAAGCAGGAGCATGGATAAAATTGCTATGTTCCTAACATTTGTGACATTTCTTAGCATATTCAAAGCAATATTTTTCTATATGTCTCCAATAATATCCCATGTGGACAAGTTTTTGAACTAATTATCTTCCTCCAAAATAATCTCCACAAGCACCTGAATGAGCTTCTTCAAGTGCTATAGGGATTTCAGATTCCTTAAGGCATCTAAATAAAATATTGTTAAAGGATCTTCAATATAACACATGGGGGAGAATTATATACTTAGATGTGAGTTTGCAAAGAGGAACTCGAGTATTCTTAGTTGTAGGCTCAAGAAAGGTACCTTCTTTTAAATAATTAAATATCGATGTATACCATTCACTAGAGCTTTCCATAATTGTTGATAATACTTCTTCGGCATTGGATTATATTGCTAGGTTCATAATGGTATGGACAATAGATGTGAAATATTTTGAAGGATCTTAAGGGGATATAAGAGAAGCTTCACTTGTCATTGCATCTGCATTTTGATTATCCTTTCATGGGATGTTATCAATGGTAAATGACTCAAACTTCTTTAACAAATTCACTGTGAGATCCTTGTATTTTGATAATTTTTCATGCTTAACTTAATATGTCCCATTTATTTTCTTAATGACTAATTGTGAATCACTGAATATCTTAATATTTCAAACTCCCAAAACTAAAATAGTGCATAATCCAACAATTAATACTTCATATTCCATTATGTTGTTGGTGCATAAGAAGTTTAAGTGATAGGATAAGGGAATAGACTTTCCTACATGCAGGACTATTATAACCCCATTGTCAGAGCCTGTTCTACACTCAAACCCATTAAAGTATAATTCCCATGTTTCTTCATCTTTTTGAATAGTCAACACATTTTCATCAAGGAATGTTTTTGTATTAGGTGATGCCAGGGGCAAGGGTTCATCTGCTAAGTGGTCAGTTAAGGCTTGTCCTTTAATTTCTTTTTGTAAAAAAAACTTAAGGTCAAACTCTATTAACAACATAACCCATTTAGCTAAGTGTCCTGATAAATCTATTTTAGAGAAGATATTTTTTAGGGGATCAAATTTCATCATCACATGATTTTAAACATTCAGTAAATAATGTCTCAATTTACTAGTAGTGAATACCAGATCCAAACATTGTTTCTCTATCATTGTGTATGGTGTTTTGTAATCAACCAAAGTTTGGCTAATATAATAGATATGATGTTCCTTATCATTTTCGTCTTGTTGAGCTAAAGATGTTGTGAGAGCATGGGTTGATGTTGTTGTGTAAAGGATGACCAGTTTGTTTTGCATAGCAAATTGTAAAACAGGTGGAGTAGTGATATAATCTTTCAAACTCTCAAAAGCCTATTTACAATCCTCATTAAAATTAAAGTGCACATATTTCTTGAGGAGATGTATAAATAGTAACATTCAGTATGCTAGGGATGCTAGAAAATGATGAATAGCTTCAATTCTTCCTTGTAAGGTACACAATTGAGAGATGTTTCCAGGAGGTGGCATGTTAACTATAGCATCAATTGTCTTCATATCCACCTCAATGCCCCTGTGAGATATGATAAAACCTAAAAAAATTACACTATCTACACCAAAGACACACTTTTTCATATTTAATCTCATGTTGTATTTTCACACTCTCAAAGATATTTTGAAGGACATTCACATTGTCTTGTCGAGTTAAATATTTGGCTACAATATCATCAACATAATTTTCCAAAATCTTATGTATGTAATTGTGAAATATTAATGTCATAGATTGTTGATATGTTGCTCCCACATTATTTAATCCAAAGGTCATCATGACCCAAAAAAATGTATGTTATTTTGTACTGATCTTGAGGGTTGATAAAAATTTGATTGTATCTAGAGAATCCATCCATGAATGACAACAAAGCATGTCTCACAGTCGATTCTACTATCATGTCAATATTAGCAAGGGGAAATTATCTTTTAAAGATGCTTTATTTAAATCATGAAATTCCATACACATCCTAATATGATTATTAGGTTGCGTGACTATGACAATGTTTGAGATCCAAGGCGAATAATCTATCTAGGTCATATGAAACCAGATCCGAGTAGTTTTTCAATCTCTCCCTTAACTAGAAAGGCTATCTTAGTATTCATTTTTCATATCTTTTGTCTAACTGGTTTAGCATTTTCAATAAGGACTATATTGTGTATCACTATCTTAGCATCAATTCTTGGCATATCCAAATAATTCCAAGTGAAAAGTTTGGGAAAGTCATGAAGAAAAGCTGCATGGTCTTCTTGTTCTTCATCATCAAGTTACTTTCCTATCCTAATCACTTTCTCTTTATTATTGATGTCCATCACTATATCAATTGTATCTCCTAAAGGAAGTGTACTTTATTTCTAAAATTCAGGGTTGTAATCTTCTTTGCTCATGTCAATCTCACTACTTTCCTTTCCTCCGTATTTACTTCTGGCACTAATCATAGTGCATATTTAATCTGTTTCTTTTGAGCAAGAGTGGATGGTTTGTCACAAAATCCTAGAATTTGTTTCAAGGCTTCATCATCTTTGAAGTATTCCCATGATGGTTCACAAGTCATATCAAGCAATTTAGGATGCTTCAATGTTAGATTAATTCTAGGTTTACACATTGTGTGTGTTGATTTTTAATGAGGGTCTTTTGTTTTCTTATGTTATCTTAGAAGAATAATATCCCAAACCAATTTTTGTTTCTTGTGTATTAGGTTCTATAGTAACACAAATTCCTTGTTCTTTCTTTCCACATCCTTTTCCACTATAACCTAGTTGTTTCATAAGCTTGTAACCTCTTCCATAAAGTTTCTCCATCTATTTTGGGTTTGGTGGTTGTCCATAATCTATCTCATCAAATTTTGTTGTGTAGCTTGTATCTTCTTCAAGGGTAGATGATGTAGATGCTTGTGAGGTTTTTTCTAGGTTTTGTGTTAACATAACCATTGGTTTTAATATTTTTTTCTTGTGATTATGTATTCTCCCATAAACGAAGGTATGAACTCCAAGGAACCTCAATCATCTTCCAATAACTTTCACACTATTTTTGTTTCTTGTTTGTCTTCTTCTATAGGTTATATGTTGGATGTTGGAATTAATGTGTTTAGAGGACTTGTCATTCCTTTTTCAACTTGTAAACACATTTTAGGCTCGAGGTCTATTTCAATTTGATATACCTTATTATTGTAGACATACTTCATTATACAATGAAGAGTTGAAGGAACTACATGCATCTTGTGAATCCAAGGTCACCCTAAAAGAAGGTTATATGAAATATTATTAGGAATTACATGAATAAAAGTTTGCAAGGTATCCTTTCCAACTATAATAGGTAAAGTAATCATACCCAATGATTGTTTTCCTATATTATCGAATCCTCGAATCGACAAGGAACTAGGTTGAATTTTTGACTTATCCACACCGATTTTAAATCCAAAATAGTTGCACTACACACATTAAGAGAGGATGTATTGTTAACATGGGGTTTTTTATTCCTAACCTAGATCATGGATAGCAATTATCATGAAGGCATCATTTCTCTTTCTCATTTCCAAAAGGAGGTAGCTCATGTTGATGAAAGGTAATGTCTACATTAACTATATTTATTCCTTTTATTAGAGCTACCAAATCATTTTCATTTGTACCAGAGGGGACCATTACTTGTTACAAGGAAATTTGAAGCATAGTGTGATAATTAGGTGAATTCTGAATTAGGTTCCATAGGGATATTTTTGCAGGAGTATTCTTGTAATGAAGGAAATTGTACTCCCTCCTTGAAGATAGGGAAATTTATTATTTAATATGGACCCATTTTAGTACCCTTTCATTAATTACCCTTTAATTCATCATTAATAGGCCCCTAAGACCCTTTATTTTAGATCTTGAGGCTTATTTCAGCTAAAAACCCAACAAAATCATAAAAAACACTCAATATTTTAACAAACCACTCCAAAAATCTACGGTGGGACTCATATTTCACCTTGGGTGTATGATTCCCCCTAGGTGGGACCCATACACAAGGGTTGGTGTATGTCCTATTTGGGGCTTTTTTAGGGTTGGGATAGGAAAATCACCTTTTTAATTTAAATTTTTGGTTGATGTCAGCTTTTGAGATCTGAATAATGGTAAATTAGTTGTAAATTCATATATAAGCAAGATTCTAAGTCATTATTTCATCTAAGCAAGAATTTACAAGACCAATTTCAAGATCCAAACATTCAAGAGTCTTCAACAATTCTTTCACACAAGCATTCAAGTTTCAAAGGCCAGCAAATTTGAAGTCTTGGAGTAGCATTAAAGTGGTTTTGCAAGTCTTCAATCTCACTTTCATTCAAGATCTAGCATTTTCAAGGGTTGATCATGGTTCTCTATGGTGAATCATCATGGATTATAGGTTGGGGAGATGCAATTAGCCATCAAGTTGAGCCTAATGACTTGTTTCCTAAGTGATTTCATCCTCCTTTATCACTCTACATTCAGTCTGAGGAAGGTACAAGCATTATTAGGGCTCATTTGGGTGATTAGAGATCTCTCAAAGTGAGTCATTCATCTTCATATTTTATTCATACATCTCATTCTTACACATTAGAATAGGGTTGAATTGCATTTAATATTTCCTAATCTTAGACACACTTAAGGTTAGGGTTTAAATTCTTTTTTACATGCATATTTCATTACTTATATCAAGGTTTAATTACTAAACTAGGGGTTTGAACAAGGTGAACCCCCATAAGCAAATCAAGTCTATATTTTGTTTTGTAGGTCTTTTCTTAGATTCAGATTCGTAAATCAATTTTGGAGAAAAGAGCAGGTGTTGAAGTGCAGATCTGAACTTTGAATTCCCAAAAAAGTAGAACTGGACCGATACATCAAAAGTGGTGTATAAGTCGCACTAGAAGAATTTTTCAAGATTTTTGTAGATTCAGATACCCATTTTGCCAGAAACCTATTCCTGTGCAGAAACCCTGATTTGGGATTGATACGCCTAGACTGGCGTATGAGTCCCAGTGGGTAAAATTTTTAGGTTTTTCAATTTTTTAGAGCTCATCCAAGTCTACTTCAGATTTCCAAGTGCACATATTTCATCTTCCAGCTCTTTTTCCTTTTTATATGCATTTCTAGGTTATTTAGTGAAATATTGCATAATATTAGGGTTAAGCATTACACCATGCATTGCATTTGTCTTTCCAAGTCCTAACTTGGTGGTGAACCCCTCATTAGTTTACAATCAACCCCTAGGACATTCCTAATGCAAGATCTCTTTCTCCTTTGCATTATGGTATCTAAGGCTATCCTTGAATGAGATGATTGGAAAGTGGGTTTTCCCTATGTCCTAAACCATATTAAAGCACCTATCCCATTTTCCCATTATTTCAATTCTTAAATTTTTCAACAAGATCATACTCTTTCCCACTATGTGAAGTTAAATGAGGAGCACTAGGCAAGATGGGATTAGGCAAAGGTAAGGTTGTCGGAGTTGGTTATTTTGGTTACGGATTTTTTTGAGTGTTGTATGTATGAGCAACAGTATTATAACTTGATTTCTACAAAAAAATGTTCTTAGGTGGGTATAGAGTAAACTCAAGCTTGTTTTTAGTTTGAGGTTTGTGTGAAGGTGGGTGAAATGAATGTTTTGTGGGATGGATGTTAACATATTCTTTAGGACATAAATCATACCCACAAATCAACTTACATTCAAGGGTAACCCACAAGATCTCAATACAAAAGCAAAAGAAATATTGAAATATAGTTGTCCTAAGCTCTAGATATGATCTAAAAAGGGGTTCACCCCCAAGTTTATACTTCGAAAAGATAATGATATGCAAGATGAAATGCAAAACCCTAGTTGAATGCAAACTAACTTTAAATGACCTAGAAATATGAATGAAATGTAACAGAAAAATTTAAAATAGAAAGTGTGCACCTGGGAAATTGGAGATGGAAAGATGGAGGTCTGAGTCACTAAAAATTTTTTTGTCAAGGATGAATGGGACATTCGCCAAGCTGGGAAAATCGGTCTTGTTTCTAGGAAAATGTGCAGGAATAGTTTTATGCCAAAAGGGTATCCAAATCTGTAAAAATCTTTATCAGGCCTGTATAGTGCGTCTCATTCACCACTTGTGGCGACTCAGTCCACTTCTTCTTTTTTGGAAGTTTTGGACCTGATTTTGTTCCTCTCATCCTACTATTCTCTTCTTGATTGGTTTTTGGATCTAAAATTGAAAATTACCACCTATAGGTCTTCTCCAAGTTTCTCCAAGGCTTGATGACAACTTTGACCACTTTTGACAAATTTTCTCCAGTCTTTCTCCTTAAGAAATCTGCAACCTAGCTCTACAAATCACACACAAAGGAGAGGGGAAAATGTTGTTGGGTTACTATATAGGGGTTTTCCTTGGTTAAACCTCTTGTTGGTAATTAAACCTTGAAATGAAAGCAAACATGAAAGGACAATGATGAATGAACAAATAGCAATGTTGCAACTCACCAAACCCTAGCAATGAGGTGCTACAAATATGCTTGAAATGTCTACAATGGATGTGGTTCTTGAATCTTTCTTGATTGATGTATGATCTTGCTTAAAACACTTGCTTGAATCATAAACTCTACAACACAATTGTTAGCACAATAAAAAATATGATGAATAAAATCTTTGACATGATGATTGGCAATTGACTGTTGCTCTAAAATTATTGATAATCTACCCTTGGATGCTCTTGAATGCTCTTGTGAATGCTTAATGATCTCTTGAATGCTAGGTCACTTGATTTCTTGGTAGGCTGAAATGAGTGAAATAACCTTTTATTTATACTCAATTGTGCAAGAATTCTCGAAATTACAACACTACAAGATGACATTAGATCTAGGAGAATAAAATCCCACCAAAAAATTTGAATTAAATTTGATTTTGGGCCACACATGACTCATTTTCTCAAGGTGGCGAATGAGTCCCACTAGATATAATGTATGGGACCAAAAACTAAAAGTGCTTAGAAATGTGTAAAACCAATTCGAGGCCAAATAAGCTAGGTGGGACCCATTCGCCCAAGGTGGCTAAGGTCTTGAATCTAATCTAGGCCACATAAGTTAGGAACACATAATTATGATTGGTTACTGATTGATTCCAAGATTATCCTTGAAAATATGTAATAAATGAGGCTTGTGGATGCGAAATAGGGCCAATTAAAGAATAATAAATCCTAATTATTAATGGAAAGCATAGAAAAGCGATAAAATGTGCTAAAAAAATTCACAAAACTCCAAATAAGGAAAGATTAAGGTCGATTCTACTGATTAAAAGAGTTTATTAAGCCCAATTAGTTAATAAAACCTTATAATAGTGTGAAAGTATGTTACAACACTTCACAACACCTCGAAAAGGTACCATTGAAATCCATTTATCCACAAGGGCCCAAGACCTAATGTGAATATGTTAGGCATATTACAACACTAAATGAAGGCCAAGCTGAGGGGACCTTTTTCCGTCATTACATCTAGCTCCCACTTTAGTGAGAGGAGGAATTTGCTTTCAACTCACACTAAAGTAGGCCAAACGCAAAAATTACCAAGGGGGGTTCAAATGTACCCATGTTCACAAGATAGGACAACCATGACCAAGGGGGTGCACAAGCCCTTAGGACCAAGGTCCTATGGAAAACCAACATAAGCATAAAGGAACATGCATGATAATGATATAAAGAGAAACAAAAAAGAACAATCATTCATTGTAAGATATGAAAAAAAGAGGAGAGGGTAAAAATAAAAGTTGGATCAAGCTTCAACTATTTTTCCATCACGATGTGGACTAAATCTAGGTTGTTTGTATGAAAAAAATGCATACTCACTCTATGTAAATGGAACTCTTGGTTGTTTTTTGGGTGAGAAGTTCAAAAAGGTGAGAAACATACACTTGTGACTAGTATGCACTCACACAAATGCAATTAGCTAGGGGGAAATTCATGCCTCAATCAGGCTTCTCGCTCAAACCATACCAAAGTTATACCTCCTGATAACTTTAATAAGGTGCCACACCAAAATGTTGGTTTTCGAGCTTCATGAGGCAAGAAAAAATTTGTATGCTTGGAGCTCATGAACAAACAGGATGGCTCTACATGTATGCAAGTTGTGTTATGCAAGGTGGCCATATAACTACAAATGAAAAATACAAATAATGTTCAAAGGAATATGTGTCACAAAAAAATGTATCTCTTGATTGATATTGGAATAATTGATGATAAATTGGACTTAATGACACCTGGATTTGGTGTTGTGAGGTGTTTTACACATCCACATTAGGTCTTGGATCCTTTTGAATTGAATAAAATGCATCTAAGGATGTTTTGTAAAGGTGTTGTAAAGTGTTATAAAAAGAATTTCACACATTTCTAGACTAATGGAACTATTTTCCCCTTAATTAAATGTTATAAAATGTATTTAATTGCATTCTCACATCAATCTAGAAGGATTATAAATGAAACCTGACTTTAATCTAGTGTTGTAATGTGTTTTACACATTCACATTGGATGTTGTTCCTTTCTATGCTATGTGGACCTCACTTTAATATTGTAAAGTGTATTTAATCACACTATCACATTGAAATTTATGTTCCTAGCCCTAATTTACCTTTATATCATCATTAATAGGCCCCTATGGCCTCATATTGTGCATCCTAAGGCATAATTTGATCAAAGACCTGACTAGAACAACATAAAAACTAAAATTATTCACTCCCCAACATCCTAGCTAGAAAAAGAGCCCCTATGGGACCAAGTTTCCCATATGGGTGAATTAGTCCCATCTAGGTGGGACTAAGTCACCCAGCTTGGCAACTTAGTCCTATTTGAGCTATTTTTGGGGTTTGAGTAGGAAAAATTACGTTTTAAGTTTAATTTTCCTCCATGTCAACCTTGGGGATCAAATTAACAAAAATTTTAGGTGGATTTCCTATATAAACAAGCGTCTACACCCTAATTCATTGCTATTCATTATTCATTCATCATTTATCAAGTATTCAAGTCAAGCAAGCTAGGGTTAGGTCATTTTAAGAGCATTCAAGATTATTTTTCAGACATTCAAGGGAAAATTCTTCACCTATTGCTATAGAAAATCAAGATCTATCATCATGGAAAGTTTCTAACTCCATTTTTTCATGCTTCATTACATTATTTCTTCATTCTGGTTTAATTACCTAAAAAGGGGTTTGACCAAGGTAAACCCCCATGCCCTAACATCTAATATTTCTCTCTTTCCTTTTGTGTTTACATATTTAGGCATTTTGAAGGTTTGGAAACCATTGAAGAATAGGCTAAAAAAAATTTGAAGGCATATCCTTGATTGAAAAACCAAAATATCCACAAAAATTCACTTATTGTTCCAAAAATCAGAGTTTCAGATCTGGATACCTGGAGGAACAGAAAGTGTAGACCAAGGGCTTCCATTTCCACTTTTGGATTTTTAGAAAAGCCTGATTGGACTAAGTCACCATCAATGGTGACTTAGTCCCACTGCACATGTTTTTCAGATTTTTTTTGTTGATTTGGATACCCATTTAGCTGAAACACGCTCTGAAATAGTTTTCTAGATCTGGAACTAAGTCGCCCAAAATAGCATGAGTGTCCCAGGAGGTCAAAGTTCTAGAATCAATGAAATTTTGAGTCCTCATTCCAGATTTCAACTCATTTCCAGGTGCATTCTTTCTATTTTACTTCCTTGTTCTATTTTATTTACATTTCTATTCATCTTTCTAGGTGTTTTTGCATACTACACTGTGTTTTCAAACAATCTGCATTTCCTTAGTTTTGCATTAGCATTCAATCTATTTCAGATCTTTACAATTAGGAAACCCTATTTAGTCATATTTCAATAATATTTTCCTTATTCTTGAGGGAACCCCCAAATTTTTGTGGGATACCTTTCTCCTTTTAGATGCAAAACCGTAGAAGTACAAGAGAGCATCCTTCTACAAAAAATTGCAGTTTAGAGTCTTGCTTAGTTCATGCAGGGTTTTTTACTTAGGGAAAATTATGCCTAATGTCTCCAAGAGAGGACCAATCAAAGGATAGAAAATTCACAGCTTAGGGGACGTAGTGTGTCACATCAAGCCACTAAGAGGAATGTAATATGTTAAGATAGATCATGGTCTTGAAGGACATCACACCTAATGTTATCCACAAAGTGAAAAATGCATCATATGAAATAAGAACACTACACCAAGAACCAAGAGAAAGAAAAATTAAAAAAATAATTCCAATGTATGCCCCCACTTTAAGTGAGCAATTACTTTAAAGTAGAAAATGAAAAATGCAAGCAGAGAATACATGTTGTTGAACACCATACTGTGAGAAACTACTTTAAAGTAGCAAATGAAAAATTCAAATAGAGAATACATGAGAGGAAACTTGGAAAGCCCTATGCTAAGTCATATTTTTTTGAGTAAATTTGTATCATGTAAGAGAAAAAGAAAGGAAAAGGGGTTTCCCCCCAAATGAAAACATCCAAACACATAAGGGATCTATGGATTTGGGGTCAGTATGTTCTTTGTTGTTATGTTTTTTTTAGAGAGTTCACAACTATCATCATCCCCCAAATACACATAGAACTGGAAGAATGACATAAAGAGAGTGAAAACAAAGGAAAAACCTTTTGGGTCAACATGGAAGAGACATGAATGTCTCAACGCCTTGCGCCATCCCCAAAAGAAAAACACAAGACAAAGGAAAAGAAAAAAAAAAAGGCAAAGGAAAATCTCTTGGGTCAACATGGAAGAGACATGAATGTCTTGACACCTTGCATCATCCCCAAAAGGAAAACACAAGATAAAGATAAAAAAATTTAAAGGATGCACAACATAGAGAATAATGAAGGTAAAAATAGAGGAATATCACAAAGAGAGAGAACATCAAACAAAACATCATGGGGGATCACATCACGCACATGAAATCAAACAAAAGAAAAGGAAAAATGAAATAATTTAAAAGACTAATAAGGCACCAGCGAGTTAGCCTAAAGCAGGTCATCCACCTCCCAATCTCAGTCTATATAAGTAGAAGGTGAACAATGAACCTAAGGGACAATGAAAAAAGTATTACTAGGATAAGGCTATCAACTTCTTTCCCCCACTAAGTGTGAGACAAGAATGAGCCAAGGTCGGTGATGGGAAAGGTCATGTAATAGTGAGAATAGAATGTTCTACAACTATTACATCACAAGGGGTGAAGCAATATTAGGCTACGCAATCACTGAATGGCAATCATTTCCATTGAAGTGAAATTTTTTCAATATTAGTTGGAATGCAAGACACTCATCAATATTGTGTCTGAGAGTTATGTGATATCGGAAATGTGGAACTTTTGCATCTTGAGGATATAGCATTAGTTTTTCTTTCACTGGTGGTAATTTAATGATTTATTTGTTTAAAAGTAATTGTAGTTTTCTTTCACTTTCAGGTGGCAGACAAGGAAAATTTAGTTTTTGTAATTGGTAAGGCCTCTTATGTTTGCTAGATTCTCAAAATTCTTGAGTTGAATGTGGAGGAGGGGGGCCTAAGGTGGTCCTCTCATCCTTGTCATTGTTATGAGTGATTGGTTTTTCTTTAGGAAGAAGGACATTCATATCAGGAGGGGAATCAAAGATCACCATACCATCACTACAAAGCCTTAGATATTCTATAAGAGGCCTTATGTTATGAGAGGGATCTTGATACTCTAACCCCTTTATGTTTTCAATAATTTGTATTTATTCTAGGACTTGATGAATCTCATGTTCACTTATTGTATCACATCCTTGTTTACTCAATATTGTGAATCCTTTTCCATATGTTTCTTCTAGATTGATTGGAGTGTTTGTTTGTTATCATAAAATGGTTGAGTGTTTTCTCATTTAGAGGGAAAAATTTCACCTAAATTGTAGGGGACTTAGGATCAACTTTTTTTTTAGGATGTAAGTAACCAAACATCTCAAGAGGGGGTATCGTATGGGGAGTTGGTTGTTTCATGGATAGATAAAAGGATGCATTAGCTTCTAGGTTGTTAAGACAATTGTTCAAGAACTTATTCATGTTGTCATCATCTTCTCCAGTGATGTCAACATCACGAGGAGGACATCCATGAGGATTTCAGTGAGCATGAGTAAGTCCAATGTCATTAGGATCATTTCCAAAGGCACAACTTGACACATCCACTAAGGACTTTAAGGACATCCAAAGCTTGCTAAAGCACATATCTATTCAATGTAAATTTTAGTTTGTAAACTAATAACAATAGAAAATAGAAACTCAGAAATAGTATTTTGAATGTTGTGAAGAAAAATTTTTCCTTAGTCTACTTTTGATTTTTGGCTATATTTTTGTTTTCAGGAAAAGGATCCGCACAGAAAGAGGTTGTATTTTCGACAGGTGTGCAATGTGCCACATGGTGGTTGCATGTGTTTTTTTAAACACTTTCTTATCAATTGAGATTCGAACCAAGTGTTGGCTTGGAAAAAGATTTCTTGAATCTATTTTTCGTGAATCTAAAATGATCATCCCATGTGACAAATCATCTCTTTATGCCAAAGGAGCTGTATCTTGGGAGATTTCATTTGGAGGCCGTCGGAATGCATTTTGCCTTGTTCTAATGAAGCGATGTGAGTCGGTGCTGCCAAAGCCACTTGATTGACCAAAAAGACCCTTGCCAGCCTTTCTTTCTAGGATTTGAGTGATTACGAGGGGTAATCCTATTGAAATATCTAAATGATATTAATGCGACAGTTGAAAGTTGATGAGTAGGATTGCAACAACCTAACAAAAGATCTAGGGTCAGATTTCCAAGTTATCAAGTATGGACGTCTGGCAATGATTAATTATGAATGAGGTTACCATTTCTCTCTCCTTGGTGGCTATAAATTAGAAACAATGACATGAAGAAAGGGTTCTTAAAGTTTTCCTTTTGGAAAAAGTTTCCTTAGCTTTCATAGTTAGTAGAAATATTTGTTTTTTAAGTTTACAGAACACTGCTTCACTCTAGAATGTTATGTCTTTTATATGATCAAACTATTATTGGATTGGAATCCGATCTCTATTTTAAAGTTCATCTATATTTGAAGTATGAGCTATTTGGAAGAAATACTTGAAACTATGCATGATATGGTGTTTTTCAATATTTATTTCTTTATATATTTGTCTAGAATAGAACACCACATCTTGCTTAATCTGAATAGTTTGATTATTGGATTTCCATGTTGTTTGTGTATGTGACTAATTTATAATCTATAGAAACTAGATTATGTCATTGGACTTCTCCATTTTCTTTGTTGGATTATCTTTTCTTCAAGATATGCTATATTAAGAGGAAAATTTTATGTTTCTTTCAAAAAAAATTATGTTAATTCTTGAACTTCTATGTTTGGTTGAATCTTAATATGCACTTCTTGTGGATAGATTGAATGGCTACATATGTGCTTGTATCTAGCCTCTATTTTTCGTTCTCTTGAGAAAAATGAAGGATATGGTGTTCTATGTCTATCATGTCACTCATAGAAGGAAACTTGTGGTTTTGAAATGTTGTAAAAGTGTCGGTGCATCACCGCTTTTAATGTTTTTCTATTTACATTTCTTTCTACTCTTTTCTGAAACTCACAGAAGAGATAGCTTTCTATAAAAATCCCAGACGTATTTAGTGAGGTGCATATGATTCCCCCACTCGTTGAATTTCCCATAATACTATCGGAGAGGTGCAAGCTTTAATGGTTAACAGTTATTTTTCTGGCATGCCTAGTGGGACAAGTTTCGAAGGCCTAATTAGAGGTCAGAAATATTTCTAAACCGGGCCAAGGAAGGACACTAGAGGTTTCATGCCCAAGGTTCAAACAAGAGCATCCTCAAAGGGTAACTTTTAGTACTCCTAGCTACCATCCTCAATACCTAGGAGAAGAAGAGTCACAGGTTTTATATCACTTATGAGAAGCAATAGAGTAAGGAGTAAGAATCTAAATTTAAGAGCCTTATCTACTCTGCCTAGAGGTCAAAGTTCCCAAATAAGAATACTAGTTTACCCGATATATAGGAACTTTTTCTCCATCACCCATGGACCCCCTCCTGCTCCCAAAAACTTTGTAACCTGGGATAGTGGTAGTCCACTACTACCACCAACTCCCTCCGATGTCTGGCCCACCATTCCCACCAACACCCTCAAGTCTATTCCAAAATTCTCTATGGAGGACTTTAAAACCCCTTCTAAGCACCTCCAAGACGTAGCAGAAGTATGCAAGGTGCACAATATTGCGGAGGAGAACATTGCTATGAGATTGTTGGCCGCCTCTTTCAAGGGAAAGCCTCAAGACTCATATAGATCTCTGATTTTTGGTTCCATTAGCTCATGGGACAACCTCAAAGAAAATATTTTCGAATATTTTTCAAAGAAAGGAGATCATTCTTCACTATTGCACCAACTGATCACCATAAAGAGAGCCCCACAAGAAGCTATGAGTGACTTTAACACCAGGTTTAACAAAACCTAGCAGAGGATCCCAATGACTACATGACCTCAAGCTGCCATGGTGTTCATTTTCTATTTAAAAGTTATCAATTTGGATATCGTGGTCATGGTAACTTCCATGGGAGGAGATACCCTACTTGATGCCTATGAGGTGGCAGTATGCACAAAGAATACTTTCATAGATGTCAAAAAGCTTATTCCATGACCTTCGATGCCTATTTTTGTAGAAATATTAGGCACGCCACTCCAAGAGTCTACTCTGAGCATTTCTACGACATAGATGACGGGCTCAGCTCCACTCCATTCTATGTATGTGCACTCTATCACACAGTTGAGCACACTGGGTTCCTCATCTGTAGCAGTAGACCTTAATGATATGAAGAGTTTGATATGGTCTTTATCTAATGAGCTAGTTCTCATCAAGCGGTAGCAAACGGCTCCTCTAAAGCAATCCACTCAGACCTACCAGGGAGGGAGGCCCTTATATCCATAAAATAAATAGAGTACATACCAAGGACCTTCGGGTCAAGGAGCTCAACAAGTGACTTCTGCCAATCAAATAGTCCCAGTCACCATGTTGTTATAGATGGTTAAGGACAACCACAAAAAAGAGTTGATTCCAAGTCAAAATAACCTAGTAGATGACGAAAATGCATGGTGCTTCCCTTGCAATGATAGCCATATGCTTTGGAATTTCCCCAAAGGAAACCTACAACAAAGGATAGTAGAGAAAAGGAACAAAGGCATGTAGTCAAATGCAGAAGGATATGAGTCTTTTGAGATGGAGAATGCCTGATTCATAGCGCAAATGAAAGGGATGTCTATAGAACAAGAGCTGGAAATCATACCCAATCAAGCACTTTTTTCTTAGATGGAAGAAGAAGATTTCATATTCACAAACGGAGCTCTGATGACTAGCCCTCCATAGGTACAGCCGAACTACAACACCATGTCGAAGAGAAGGCTCATGGGGGAATACATTCCACAAGATCTACCTCATTTTCAACCTCACCAACCACCATTGCAAGAAGGAAAACTTCCGTAGCCAGTTGTTCAGCCAACTCAGTAGAAACGGATCCAACCGTCCCCCGACAAGTTTCCTGATAAGACATCAAACCCATTCATGATGGATCATCTCCCTCTGAAGCCAAGAGAGATTCTTCCATTCAAACCAAAGGTCTCATCATTTGGAACACTTAATGTGGTGGACCAATTGAAAAAATATCCTACCAATGTGTCTCTATGGGATGTAATATCTATCCCCGAGCAAAAGACATTGCTTCGGGAAGTATTAAAAAATGAAGAACCAAGACCATAGACGGATGAAGTTTTGTCGTGTGATCAAAGTAAAGATAAAGAGCTTGCATCATATCCTCAAATTTCAAAGGTTGCACCTTATACAAATGACATAGATGAAGAAAAAGAGAAAGAGGTAAGCAAGCCGAAGCCCACTCCTTTCTTTTTAACATTAATTGTGGGAGATAAACTTTTTCACAACAATATGATTTACTCGGGAGCCAATACAATAGTCATGCCAAAGCAAGTGGTTTATTCCTTAATGCTCAAATATGAACCTTGGGAAAATGAATCATGTAGTTAGATAGAAAGAAGGTTCCCACAGTCGGTCGAATAAGAGATCTATCCTTAACCCTCTTTTCTTGTCCAACCCAGACGGTCTCGCAAGAGGTAGTTGTAATAGACATTCCCTCGATCTTCGAGATGTGTCTTTCTAGAGATTTCACCATAAATTTAGGTGGAAGTTTTGCACTAGACTAGTCCCATTTGATATTAAGAACCAAGCATGGGGCAAAGATGAAGATTCTTTTAGAATCTTTGCACCCTGAACATATAGTGAATAGTGTTGTCCTCAGTTTTGAAGCAACGCATACCTTTTTTTCAAGGCAAGAGGGATATTGTGTAGAAATGTTAGAAGATGAAGAATATACCAGAAAGCAAACCCCTGAAGAAGAAGAAGTTCTCCTTAACCAATTCATCGACTCTGACCCGTTCAGCACTTTCCATAACACGAGACTGGGTACGTATGTGATATTTTATGATGACTTGGTTTATCCAAAATTGATGAAAGATCGAGAAAGCTATGATGACCTAATGGATAATTGTCTATAGACCTTGTACTTTGACGGCTCTAAATGCAAAGTGAGCTCTAGATCGGGAGTCTGATTACTGTCTCAGACACGATTAGAGACCCTCAAGGCCTATCAATTCTAGTTTTCATGCTCTAATAATGATGCAGAATATGAAGCCTTGATCCATGATCTATTTCTCACTGAATAGATGCGTTCAAAGAGGTTGCAAGTGTTTGGGGATTCCGAGTTGATAGTGAGTCAAGTTTGAGGGAAAGAAAATGCTAAAAATACGAGGATGAAGGCCTACAAACATCGGATATGGGATTTAACTGAAGGTTTTGAAGCTTTCAATGTGCAAATCATTCCCCAATCCCAGAATAGTAAAATGGATCAGATGGCTTCTATCGGATCACAATCTAAGTCGGCTTTCGATTCAAAGCAGAGTGTTGTTCATATCATTCTTTGACCATCAATTCTCAACAATGGTTAGAATTGGCAAGTGTTTGAGGATGACACCTAGATAGCCACTTTTATCCAAAAGTTGGAAGGAGCTTGTGACCTTTCAAAACCAGAATTTTGATCTTTTGAAGGGAATTTCATTCAACTAAAAGGAAATAAGATCCCTCGGGGTTTGATTTCCCTTGACAATCTCTTCAATTGTGAAGATGTGAGGAATGGTAAGCAAAGGGTCACAACCAAAACAAAGGAAATTATGAAGAGTTGGACATCTAAAAAGGTAGAAAGCTAAAAGTCAAAAGGAATATCTAGTGGGAAGATAAAGAAATGTTAATGGATTTGTGTTTTAAGTATGATGGATTTATAGCATGGACCTATTATGATCGTAGAGGATACGGTCATGGTATAATCTAGCATACCATCGATCTAGCAGAGGGGTCCAAACCAGTCTAACAGAATCAGAGGCTTGTTAATCTGAAGGTTGAGGCATTGATGGCACAAGAGCTCATTAAATTAATTGAGTCTTGAATCATTTACCTGATTAAACACTCAAACTAGGTGTCTAATCTAGTACCGGTTCAAAATAAAATGGTGGCATTCAGCTTTGTGTCAATTTCTGAGACCTAAATAGGACCTCGCTAAAAGATCACTATCCTTTTCCATCCATGGAATAGATCTTGCAAACAATAGTTAGGTTGGAGATGTTCTCATTGCTTGACGGTTTCTCAGTATACAATCAAGTATATGTAAAGGAAGGTGACCAACAAAAAATGACGTTTATCACCAAGTGGGGAACATTCACATATGTGAAGATGCCCTTCGGACTCTCAAATGTCAGCACAAATTTTCAGTGGGCCATGGACATTACTTTCATGGGATTGATCAATTCAATCATTCTCATTTATCTGGATGAACTAACAGGGTTTTCAAACTTGAAGGTTGATCATTTTGATCATCTAGAACAAGTTTTTTGAAAGTGCAAAAAGTTTGAGATTTCTTTGAATCCCAAAAAATGTGTTTTCAGAGTACCTCAAGGTAAGCTACTTGGCTTTGTAGTATCCAAGGAGGAAATTGCAATAGATTCTAAAAGAGTGAAATCTATAATGGATTTACCCCTACCGGTAAATCAAAAGGGGCTACAGTATTTCTTAGGAAAGATCAATTTTGGCAGTCGATTTATTTTAGAATTTGCGAGCATCGCAAGACCTATCACATTGATGCTCAAGAAGAATTTGATGTTCAAGTGGACCCCCAAAGGCAAGGTAGCTTTCGAGAAAATAAAGAAGGCTATTTTTGCTGCTCTGGTGTTGGCCAATCCATATTTTTCTAAATATTTCTTGTTATATGTATACAACAGTCAACATAGCATAGCTTCAGTGCTCACTCAAAGGGATGAGGAATATAATGGGGAGCATCTGATTGTTTTTCATTCGATAACCCTCAAGGGTTAGGAAACTAGATACAAGTTTGTAGAAAAGAAAGATTTTTCCATTGTTAAGAGTCTTAAGAAGTTATGACACCTAGTATCAGCCAATAAGATCACCATCTTGGTTGCTCACCCAAGTGTAAGAGAATACATTATTAAAGGAGAGATAACTAAGAAAAGATCCAATTGGGTCACCAAGATAGTAGAGTATGATGTGGATATCAAACTAACTAAGCTGGTGTGGGGAAGAGGCCTCTGTGAATATCGTGCACAAGAATCGGGTTCTGAAGCCGATTAGGAGATTGATCAAGTTTTTTTCAAATCAATTTGAGTTCGATGAATCCTAGGTGACAAATCAAACATTGTACATGTAGAAAGGACACTATCCAATGGCTCTCCCATTCCACAAACTAAGGTAATACTGACTGCAAGGCACTAGGTATGTATTGGTTGAGGGAATATTATTTAAAATAAAATATGATGGAGTATTGCTCCAATGTTTAGATAAGTCTCAGGCAGAAAGGGTTTTATCATATTTCCACTGCAGTCCTAAGGGTGGACATTTTTCTATTAAAGCTACCACCCTAAAAGTCATGTGAGTGGGATACTATTGGCCCTCAATTTTTTCTGAAGCGCATCATTTGGTGCAAAAGTGTACTTAGTGCCAATTTTTTGTTGGCAAGAGAAAAAATTATGCTTTTCCTTTAAGTCCCATTGTAACTGAAGATCCTTTTTCTTAATGGGGATCATAATTTTTCAGAATGAGAAACCCCATCTCTAGTGCTGGCCATAAGTGGATCCTCATAGCAACCAATTACTTCACAAGGTGGATAGAGGCTATCACCCTAAAAGGTGCTACAGAAGGCGAGATTGTCAGCTTTCTAGAGGGGCTAGTGACTAGGTTTGGTTCACCAAAGACTATCATATCTAACAATTCTCAAGCCTTTGTAGGTTCAAAGGTGTCAAATTTTTCTATTAGGAATGGTATCTACCTCAAGAATTCTTCAAACTATTACCCAGAAGGGAATGGGTTAGCGGAGTCAACAAATGAAAACCTAATTAGGTTAATCAAGCGCATTGGGTCTGAATGGCAAAGAGAATGGAATGAACATTTAAGGGTTTCTTTGTGGGCAGACCAAATCATGCCAAATCAAATTCTAAAGACATATCCCTATGAATTAAAGTGTATGGGAAGGAAGTATTCCTACCTGTTTCTATGGAAAGCCTTGGAAATAGAGGAAAGTAGCGAAATGGAAGTTCAGATAACTGAGCTCCTCAAAATGGAGGAAGGAAAAGAAACTGTCTTTGGATCCATGGTTAGCTTCCAATATACATTCAAGCGATGGTTCAACAAAAGGACTTCTGACCCAGATTTCCAGGAAGAAATCCTAGTGCTAAAATATGATGAACTCACTGCAAAACCAAGGCATCACACCAAATTCGAAGCACTATGGAAGGGCCCCTTCCCAATCAGTGTGTGTAAGGAGAAGAATGCATATGAGCTAGAGGATATGGAAGGTAATTATTTAGAGATACCGGTAAAGGGTATTTATCTAAAACTATTCCATTAAAGTATATGACATTCTTTAAAAAAAATCATAGATATGTACCATATGTAAAAAAATTGTAAATAACATTTTAAGTTTTAGAATAAGCCAGAAGGAAAAGTGAAGAAACGGAAGAAGTGAGGAAATATTGCATTATATATATTATATTTTTATTCAATTTATAGTATGGGGGTAGCCCGAGGCTCAATTTTTAACAGAAAATCTCTCTCGATAAAAACCCAGAAAGGGTCTTTGAGTAAAAAGTACAAAAAGAAAAATGGAGGCATTTTTACAAAAAAACAAAAAGGGATAGGCCTCTAGCCATAGTTACAAGGGCTTGTTGTCCATAATCATTTTTCTTCTTCTTCTTCTTCTTCTTTGTAAATAGGAAAGAGGGGAACACACAACACACAATAGACAGCTCACGGACCTTGACGTCGGTCTCCACAGTTGTAGGCTAGAAGCTCAAAAAAATTCTTAGAGTCAAACCCAAGAGTTTCCTCAACACCATATTCTTGAAGGAAGTAGTTGGCCGTAGGAATTGCTAGAGGATGATAGCTTTCTAGGTCCATGGTGTGGAAATCACTTAGACAAGCTAGCCAAGGCACGTCCACGCCACGATCAACGAATCATCAAAGGTCCATCGCGCTAGGAACACCGACACCAGGGATGGAAAATTACATGATTTCATCGACCTCTTCTAGCAGAGACATGTCAAACATTCGGTGACATAGCTACACTATCTTAGGTTTGGTGACATTCAAGTCCAGGAGAGAGGCCATGAAGTGGGACAGAATGTTGCAATTGCTCATCATCTATTTTTCTTCTTCAATGAATTCCATGTCAACGACCCATCGAAAGGAAATTACCCCTAGCCGGTCACACCTTTTCACCAGGAATTTGATTCTATCAGTTGTAATATCCCTAGTGAAGGAACATTGTGGCCTTCGTGGGAGAAGATAGATAGGAGTACCTAGGCTGGCAAACATGGTTAAAGTAGTAGAGAAAAAGACGATATGCAAATGAACAAGAAGGTGGCTAAACTCCAAAGTCTCACTTTTTGAATGAATATAGCCTAAAGGTGGCATATCTATTTATAGAAAAGAGGTTCCAATGGATCCAAATAGCAGAGGGTCTATTTTTGGCCAGATGGCAATGGGAAAATATCAAAGCAGCCAATGAATAGAGAATAAATAATACGAAAAAATCTGACATGAGGTCTCAAAATTAATTTTTGGATGTTGGGAGTAAATGCTCACATAAGCTAATTGTTGACATGTGTCCTTGGCCATCATCAGCATTAGCTAGCTCACGTAAGTGAAAAGACATGGATTAATGCGCTAAAATCTAAAAAATTAATGAGCACCTATTTTCAAAGGTACTTCATATCACTAAGTAAGATTGACATAATTAAGGGCACTCTCCCCAAGAAAATGAGATTATTTCTGAAAAGAGGTGGCAAAAGGAATGTACTAATTCCATTCTTGCAGAGTTTAAATTGGCATTCGCGAGGGATACGGATATCCCACCCACATGTATCACCTTGTTGGCAGCATTTAATGGACTAGCGGTAACGGCATAGCCTTAACTGCATGTACTTCTTGAGGAAATTAATTACACCAAAAGGTAGATTTTTTCCAAGGAAAGCAAAAAGAAAGTGGTTGTTTCAGTGAAAAATATCTGCAACTTTTGAAGCAACCATGGCAGAACCATCAACAACTGCAAGAAGGAAAGAATCTATATCAAAAATGCATGTTTTCACCAATGTCTTTGGGAGAAGATCATTTTCCAATGCCCCAATGCCTGAGGATTGACCATTCGAGTTTTGTAAGAAGGTGCAGGTGGATAGAAGTGTTAAAAGAGAAGCGGTGTGAGATGTCGCTAACAATGTTTTTGACCCAAGATTGATAAAAAAAACCCTAAAAATCTCAGAGAGGGAGAATTTCAAAGAATGAAAGATCATGGTAACTCTAAGGGTTTTGCTTCTTGGCTCTGGAATTGTGGTCTGCCATAGTTCATGTTACCTGTCATACATCTGTGCCCAGAGCTGGTGGATGCATGCGCCAGAAGGTTTAATGAAGAAACTAGAACCATAACATGCAATAGGATTAAGGTCAAATTTTCTACTCTAGCTATATGAGAGATGTTGTGCATCCCTCCCAACCTACGTGCTGAGCCATTTATTGAAGAAGATATGGAGATCTATTGGGAGGAAGCAAACAAAAGAGAGGATTTCTACTATGATGAGACAAAGGAGAGGTTGACTAGAGGTTGTTTTATTGTTCCCCTAGCATTCAAAAAGTTCCAAAATAACACACGAGATCTTTTCTCTATGTTGGCTTGGCTTTTCAACCTGGATGATGATGAAGAGCTCCATTCCTTCCAGATGTCTTTATCTCTGATACTTAAGCAGGAGTGGGAGCAAAGGTATTTTGATTTTTCCAATTTAATAGCTACAAACATGTTGATGCAACTGAAGAATTACCAAGCTAGGACTAAATTTAGGTATTCTTCTTTCTTGGTCCATTTAATTCTACATCAAAACTTTTGGTTTTTGGAGAGAAATTTTCCTGTCTCTAGGTTCGATGAAGAAGGCTTAATTCAGCTAATTTTTGTATGGACCTATGTCTTGTCAAGAACAAGTAATTATTATTGGTTTGTTCACCACTTTTTGAGACTAGTGTTACAAGATTTATTGTTGCATTCAATAAGTTGCTTGTCCCCTGAGGTTGAGAAATGGATTAAAAATTCATCGACCCCAATAGATTATTTCTTCAAGGAATATTTTACATTTATCAGATATCATGGTTTTGTTAGAGAACCCTTCGACTCCCCTGATTTTTGATGGATCGGGAATTCATATTGGAGGCATGTCATCAGGAAATGCTTATCGACAATTCCTATGGCAATAGAAGGAACAAAACAAAGTTATATTTGCTTCCTCTTTGCATTGCAAACCGTAAAGTAGTGTTGGAGAAGCATGAAGCACAAAAGGAACTAACCAATCTATTGGTGGCCCTAGGCTTAGTCCTTATATGCAATGCATGGTACTACAATCCATCAAAGAAAATTCCCATGAAGCACGAGGCACAGGAATATGTGGAGTCCAATAGGAACCTAACTCAAGAGAAGTCAGAATTGTATGTTAAACTAGACCTCATACCAACTAAAAGGAAAAAGTGGTTGAGTTTCTATACACTACAGGAAACATATTAGAGGGAGGTTCTGACAAGTAAAACCCTCAAAAATTAGATGAAGTGACAAGGGTGGTTGAAATGCAAGATGGTAGACTTTTGGAGGTTCTGACAAGAAATGGGGGGTATGCATGATTCTGATAATAGCAACCCAGAGTCTAGCCATGAGGTAATAGAGTAGCGACTTCCATGTCACACTTCCTAACAACAAGAGTCTGATAGAGGGAAAAACTCTAAGCAAAAGGACTCACAAGTTGCATCTTTCACCAATATCCAAAGCAAAGGGAAGAGATACTCTAGTTTGGGTCAAACAAAGATAAGGCGAGTCTAAGACCTGTACATACATGATGCAACTATTGGAAATGAGGAAGAAATAGAGTCCTCTCTCCAGAATGTCCAGATGATCGTTGTTCAGAAAATTCTTGCTCCCCCTCTTCTTCCCGTTTATGCATCTTTGGTCAATCCTTTGCCCCCACCTATTGAAAAGAATCCTTTGGCTACTAATCCTGAGCTATTGGTTCTAAATGAGCCCGCTACCATTTTCAATATACCAAGTGATATGCCCCCATGTGTTGAGCAAGCAGCATCCACTTCGGCTACTATTGACTCTTTAATCGCCCTATCCATGGCCCCTATTGAGAAAGATGAATCATCCATGCTACTCATTACCCCAGGCCCATCCATATTCAAACAAAAATCATTCATTCCATCTATTTCTCTTTTTACTCCAACTAGTACTTCTAGTGATTTGGCATCCCATCATTTTCAATTATCACTCTCCCATTTTCCTCCCCACATGCCAATACATCTGAAGTGTCCCATTTTGTTACTCTTTTTAGTTTTCCCCCTAGCACTTCTATGGTGCCACAAAGCATTGATTCCCCACAAAATCTTCAAAATCATTTCGATGCAACTAAGCTGGCCTAACAAAATAGGAATTAGAAAACAAGAGACAAGAATGTCGAGCTGCCAGCTGCTAAAAAGATTCAAACTTTTTTTAATGAAGAACAAAATTCTCAATGGATCACTACCATGAAGCCGCTCATAGCTCGAGCCAAAGGACAAATACAGATGGAGGACTATGATATCAGGGACGTGGTTCTGGATTTGAATGAAATTCGTCTGTGCGACAAGGTAGATCTAGCCAAGACCACTCAGAAGGTAGTATATACAGATTATGAGCAACTAGATCAGAAGTTGAGAAAGCACGAGGGTGAGCTAGAAAATGTAGAAGAAACAATGAATCTACTGTAGTGAAAACTCAAGGTCTAAAATGATGAAACAGCCCACATAATATAGGTTCAAAACTAGCAAGAAGAAGCAACGAGATCTCTTGCAACAATTCAAGATGAGCGGATTCAACTATACACTGAAATAGATAGGTTGAAAGGTGAGCTTGCAATCGAGTTCCAATCTAGTGTAGAGCACCAGTGTGTTTAAGAGAGTATAAGGAAAGAGTTGGATGTTGTTTGATCTCAAGCTTCTGATAATCTACAAAAGGCCTGAGAGGAAGCCATAAAGCTAAAAAGTGACAAACAAGGAGTTGAGTCTGCTTTACATGCTTGTAATGAAGAGGTTGGAAATTTAGTTTCTAAACTAGTAGAGGCTCTCAAGAGAAGAAATCAACTAGAGCATAGATTAAAAGCAAAAGACGCTCAACTACAAGAAGAGTTAGCAGCTGCATAAAGGTCTACGGCCCTTCATATAAAGAGAAGGTTGGTGTATACACCTAAAAATGGTCTAGAGCATCCGATTAATTAAATACGAATTATTTGATTAATTATCCTAATTTCCTCTACTTTTGAATAAATAGAAATATTTATTTATATAGTTCACATTCACATTCACATTTAAATTTTTCTAATATTTCATCTTAATTAAATAAACAAAAATACTTTGTTTGATTTAATTATCAAATCCCTATTTTATTCTATCACATCAATCCTAAATTAATTAAATAAATATTCAAACACTTTATTGATTAATTGTCATATTCTTCTATTTAATTTAATAAACAACTTCTATAGTTCATTTTATTAAATTATTTATCCCTCTTTTGCTAATTTAAATAAATCAAAATATTTGAATTAAAGCATAAGAAATATTCCATCTATATCTCCTCAAATATGAATTAGATATCCTATGTCTAATTTATGTCTAAAATATGTCACAATTAATGCTTTGAAACTTCACTGGAAGTTTTGGAGACAAATTGGAGACCAATTCCAAAATCTTCTCTCAATCCTCCTCCATCAATCTTTCCTCTTCTCTTGCCTGGTGTTTTCATGGGTAGAGACAATCACCAAATTTCTCTCAATCTCCTCCATCTTTCACCATTCAATCCTCTAGATTGAATCCAAGCCTCTCAATGTCATCCATGTGCATTTTTACAGCCAGGAAATCTATAAATACAGCCTCATTGAACCAAGAAAAGGATCCAGAGAATCTAACTTATGCACTCTTACTCTGCAGGAATTCAAGCATCAAGCACATCAAGCATCAAGCATCCAATATCCAGCAATCAAGCTTTCATATCATGGCTGCCTCTTGTAGCTGCATTTATTTGTTTCCATGTCAATTCATGCTAGTTTAGTTTATTTATCATCTAGTTTTATGTGATTTAGCTCCATATCATTGCATTAACATCCATCTCATTCTTTGAATTGTCATTTTAACAATCATAGTGCACTCATGATCTGAGAGCAACGGTGATTTAATAAATCTTTGGAGATAGAGAGCAATATGACGCTTTCAGTAGATTATTGCTTTGATTTGATTCATTCAGCTTTGTCTTTGATATAATGTCATATTAAGAAGTGTGTTTTGTGCTTTACACCTTATCCACGCTTACAATTTGGCGCCCACCATGGGGCATTAACCCCAATTTTACAATTTTTTTGGAAACTGTCATGCAAGTTCTCGGCATATTTTCTTTTAGCGCTTTCGTCAAATACTATAGCGCTTTGTGCTCTGTTTTGACGCTTCCATGTTACTATAGTGCATCCATCAAAATTTTTAGCGCTTTCAACTTTAGCGCTTCTATGACCTGTTTCAGTACATCGGTGATTTAGCACTTCCATGGCAAACTTCGACGCTTCGGTGTCCTATTTCGGTGCTTTCATGTTTTAGCGCATCAGGTAAGAGTTATAGCACTTCGGTGGGCTGTTAAAGTGCTTTTGTAATTTCAGTCTAGATCCAACACGGCCGTGGCCAGATTTTAATTTTTTTCACAATTGGACTAAAATTTATCAATCCTAGGATATTCACTTCTGGTTTTCTAAAATTTATCAATCCTAGGATAGTCACTTCTTGGTTTCTAAAATATATCAATCCTAGGGTGGCCACTTTTTGTTTTCTTAAAGGAAAATTTATCAATCCTAGGATAGTCATCACATTTTTATAGTACAAGTTAAAAAGAACAAACATGATTTCTGTGAAGCAACACCTTCACATAGATTAGAAAAAAAAAATTAGGCTTAAAACAGAACAACTTATATGCTGTGCTTGTGGTGATTAGGCTTATGCTCTCCCCTTAACTAGGTGACCAAAGCGCCAGATTCACTTTTACTTCATGCTATTTGTGCTTTATTAAATCCTTTAGAAGGCCTGTCGTAGCGGGAAAAAGTACTCACCCTACGAGAACGACCTAAGTGGGAACACCTAAAGCCAAGGATTCCAACCCACTATAATAAAAATGCAAGTTGTTGATGAAAGTCCAACTTGACAGTAGTGAGCAAGATAACCATCCCCAAAATCTTTTTTCTAAAGATTGGGAGGTCTCCTGAGGGAGTTTATCAATTTCTGCACTACACGGGATCCCTATCTACAAACCATAGAGTAGTATCCCATCGATTCAATATCCATACATTGTCATACTCGCGGTGCAAGGGGAGGGAAGAATTTGCCCCCAAGACACTCACCATATAATTGCCATGGACCATTTGCTCAGAGGACAAGAAATCCAACTCTGAGTACGCGCTTGGAAACGACAAAAACACAGGCGCCTTCTAGGGGGTGACAAGGTTGTGTGCATCAACACAATTCAAGATGTGGGTTGTGAGTATAATGATGACCTATTTGTCGTTAAGTGTGAGTCTGTTTGATTTATGTACAATTATCAAAACAGCCCGTCAAAATCAATAAGAATCATTCGTGGTTCTTGAACATACACAATCTATTCAGTTAGAACAATTATTCACAATTGCTTGTTGTGTTTTCACAAATTCATTAAAATCGAATTAAAAGATCATCCTAAAAACAACAAATTCAAGTTAGATCAGAAAATTCATGCTGCGAAAGTGGAAGTCCACCACATTTGTCAAGAGAAAAATCAAAATCACAAAACCCAAGAAACTTTTTGGTTATCGAGATAAATTAAGAAGACAGCATTTTCTATATCAAAATTAGAAACTCTTTTTACAACATAGAACATTCATCCACAGATATCACGATTTTGCTAGGGGTCACACTTTAGATTACGTAGTAGAACCACTCTATTCATGAGCCTTCTTCCAAAGAAGAGCTCTCACTCAGTATCACAACCGTAGTCAACGCATACATCGTTCTTATCTTCCATAATACATGATACAATATACCACAAGGCCAAATCAGATTTTACAATAGGGAGTCATAAAAGTCTTGTTTTTAACACTCTGGAAACCTGTTTTAGCGCTTCTATGAAATAGCGCTTTTGGGCATTGTTTTAGCGCTTACAATCTATATTTTAGCTCTTTCATCAAACGGTGCTTCCATCATCTTTTCCAGCACTTTTGGGCACTGTTTCAGTGCTTCTATCAAGATAGCACTTTCATCATCTTTTCTAGCGCTTTCGGGCACTGTTTTAGTGCTTCGGTCAAGATAGCACTTCCATCAATTTTTGTAGCGCTTTTGTGCACTGTTTTAGCACTTTTGTCAAGATAGCACTTCTATCACCTATTTCAGCACTTTGAAACTCTATTCTAGCGCTTCTATGAAATAGCGTCTCTATCCTCTGTTTCAGCGCTTTCAAAACAGAGAGTTCAAAATTCCTACCAATCAGTCAGTCTGTCATTTTATCCATAGTTCTCATCAGAACCAAGTTTCTTTTTATCAGAATCACTGTCTAGAGACTGAAAATAGATAGGTTTATACAAATTTCAAATCTTATCAACTGAAATAAGATCTTGCAAATCACAAGTGTAAAAATCAAATACACAATTGATTAGTACACTAAAGTTTCATCATCAGGATACTATCATCCTTTATCATGAAACCAAGTATAGTAATCAAATTTTTAACATAGTCTCATCAATAAGATCAGTCATCTTATTCGACTTTGTTAAAATTTCAATTGACATTTTCCTAGCATAGAGGATCAACATTTCGGAAGAAAGGGTAAAAATTTGTATGCCAATCTTCACTAGGTCCCAAAAATAGAGAATCTTAGAGCAAGAACTGGAAACATCCCGAACAATGGCAGAAGAGAATCCTTGGAACAATTTGAACCAAAATAATAAGAATGAAATAACTCCAAAGGATATTCAAACAGCTCAACAAGATCCCAAGTTCCATAAGTTTATGGAAAATATTTTAGAACAAGATATGGAGAAGTATCTTTTGATGTTGGTTGAATCAAGTGCCAAACTTCCCAAGGACTTTGACGTGAATCGTTTGAAGGAAGCACCTGCAACAAGTGAGACTGAAATACTACAACCTACATAAACAATAGATCTAGTTGTCATTTTGACATCTCAAATGCAAATGTTACAACAAAAGATACAGGATATGATGAAAGGGAGTACCAAAAGATATGCGATACAGGACATTTGTCCTTATCCTTTCAATGCAATGATCGTTCTGCTACCTTTTCCTAGACACTGTGAGATCCCAAAGTATGACAAGTACAATGGAAGAACGGATCCAATAGATCATATCAGGGAATTCAGAACAATGAGTCTCGAGTTTTCCCAAGAGGAAACTTAATGAGATTATTCCCAAGGAGCTTGGGAGGATCATGTATGGAGTGGTTTTCAAAACTACAACCAAGTATAAAAAATTTTGAGGAACTTGTTAACAGGTTCATTTACCAGTATTCCTTTAACATCCAACATGATGTTGCAATAAAGGATCTTTATAACCTAAAGAAAAACAAAGGGGAAACTTTCTTTTCTTTTCTACAAAGATGGCAACGATTGTTCACTAGATATCCTCGATCCATTCCTGAGGAAGAAAAGATGGATTTGTTCATTGACAACTTAATGGAGGAAATGAGTTATAGAATTGAATTACAATGTCCTCCCACATTTGAAAAAGTAATAGAAAACGGTCTTAAAATTGAGGAGGCATTAGTCAAAAGAGGAGTTATCAAACATTTCAACGATAAAACGAATAACACAAATAACTCCTCCAATCAATACTCAAGCAGTGATAAGCCAAAATTTTGGCAAAAGAATCGAAACACATCTACCAATGAAACAACAAGTGATTCCCAAAATGTCAAACCAGTTTTCAACTTGACAGCATCTACATCAAAGAATCAAAATAATGATCAAATTGTCAAGTCAAATGTCATACAAAGCAACGAGATCATAAAAACACAGTCATATCAAAAACCATCAAATCGGCATAGGTTCACACCTTTAGGCCAAATGATAGAATCAGTTTTGAAAGAATTAGTCACCAGTGGCCTTATCACTGCATGAGAAGCTCGATTCTAGGATCCAAAGGTCAAACCACCATTGTGGAATGACGCTGATTACTACAACTTCCATAATAACAAAGGCCACAAAACCAACAATTATATGGAGTTGAAGCACACAATACAAGATTTAATTGACAAGAAGAAAGCATATGTGGAAACACCCCAAAACAATAACGATCATTCGGCTTTCAAGGACCCTTTTCCAAACTATGATAAAGGAGCACCATCATCTTCAAACAACAAAGGGAAGAATGTCAACCATGTCTTTGACACAACAATCCTTTGTCTATCTGGAATAGAGAGTGATCAAACAATTAGTCACAACATTGACGAACCCAAAATCAACAACACTACCCCTTTGGACTTGCTCCCAAGCATACAAAACTCCGATAATCAAATCAATGTCTTAAAATAAAGAGACCGTCAAGAACATCAACCAGAAAATATAATGACTAGGGGAAAGCCAAGGTCATGTTAAAGGGAGTTGGGTCTACACATGCAGTTCCACCTCCATCTCACTATAACATCATCGATCAACTACAAAACATTCCTGCACAGATATCTATACTAGAACTCCTTAAAATATCACCATCACATAAGGAGGTTCTAGAACAAGCTTTAGTTGCCACTACGGTACCAAAGAATCTAGATGTTTGTCAATTCCAAGCTATGGTGGGACAATTGGCTACCCCACATTGTCTATCATTCTCTGAATAGGATGATATCTCACTAAACCATCCCCATAATATTGCACTCCATATTGAAGTCTTAATCCATAATCATCACATCAAGAGAGTCTTAATAGATGGGGGAGCTGGTCTAAACATTTTCACTCTCAAGTTAATCTGTGCACTAGGGTATTCAAATGATGCTATTGATGCTCGAAGAAAAATGACTATCAAAGGATATGATCAGGAAGAAAGATCATCTAAAGGCTTGATTGTGTTACCCATTCAAGTGGGGCCAATGATGAAACATATAGCATTTCAAGTGTTGGAGAAAGAGTTAACATACAACATTCTCTTAGGACGACCATGGATCCATGAAATGCAGGTTGTTCCTTCAACATATCATCAATGTTTGAAGTTCCCAATAAATGGACGAGAGGTGACTATATCTGTTGATTACAATCATCCTCAACATTGTGACACCCTTAGGATCTCTCAAGATACCTTTGTACCACACAACAGGGAAGCATCATGTTCAAAATCATCCAAAGAAGAACAACATCCAAGTATCACTACTAAGTGGGTAGAGAAGAAGGGTAAAGAAAAAGAAACAAATCCTATTAAAACTCAATCAACAGATAATCTAGATCAACAAACTTCTTTATCACAAAAATTCCAAGAGAAATTTCAACTGACGGACAAGGGAATGGAAACATATTCTATGGAGCAATTGCTTAACCTATCACAGTTAATGCCATCTCCTAGGACATATGGTCAACCATCTATGATCAAATCTCAAACATCATTACCAGTCACAGCTCTTGATGAAAGGTTTTTCAAAAAAAGGCACAGTAGAGGATGAATCACAAAGTAAAACAATCCTGGATTAGCTATACAAAGATGAGGAACCCTCTACATCAGATATCAGTATCAAAAATGTCAATATTAACACTGATAAATATGGAAAAGGAAAAGCTATTTTAGAAAAAATGGGGTATGAAGGACAAGAACCCATTGGATTAAGAAAGGATGGAATCATAGAGCCTATTACACCCCTCACTCTCCACTCAAAGGAGAATTCAAGACTAGGATACTCTAATGAAGAAAAACAAGAACTGGAAAAGAAGGTTGTAGAAAGAATTCTTCAACTTAGAAATAGCTTTGAGATAGATTCAAATGAATATGAATGGGATTCATGTTCCAATGTATCTTTCATAGATATTCATATTGATGTCATCCAAAAATATACATCTACATGTGAGGAGGTCCAAGGCTCTCCATCTAGACCAATTGTGGCAGCGTCACTAAATATAGATGATTCAAGTGCAGACGAACAGACCTCGAGTGAGTTAGATGATCTTGAAGAAAATACCATCATTGACCTCAATGTTACCATAAACAACTATGATGAAATGGTTGTCTGAACCCTTACATCCATCAACCAAAATGAATCTGATGACCTCATGCCATTAATCCATCCTGGACTCATTGACTGGGAACCTGTCGAACCTTTGACAATACAAATATTTGCAGATGATGATGCCAACATAATTTTCCTATGTCATAGCGAACCTGGTACAAGTTCTATCAGTAATACTCATAACAAACTGACTCAGTGGGAGGGTGTCAAATCTTCCAGTTGCAAAATTGAAAATGGGGAAAATAGATCTAATGGTGAAAACCATTCTATGGCAACATTAGATCTGGAAAAAGAAAAAATAAAGAACACATCTAACACTGAAAACCTTTATGAGGCACTGAAGGATGGAATATTTGACACTCTTCCGAAACATTATCATGAGCAATCGTCAGTCCTAGTGGAACCAATGCAGTCTGTTAATATCGGTACTGAAGAAAAGAGAAGAATCCTACATCTGGTGGAATCCATGACAGATCAAGAAAGACCAGAATTCATCAAATTCTTTAAGGATAGAAGCATCAACTTTTCTTGGTCATATTTTGATATGCCAGGCTTAGACCCAAATCTGCTCATGCATCACTTGTCTTTGCCCATAGGAATCAAGCCTGTCAAGCAAAAATTGAGAAAAATGCATCCCCATATCGCATTGATGGTAAAGATAGAGCTAAAAAAATTCTTGGATGTTGGATTCATAAGTTCTATAGACTATGTTGAATGGATATCAAACATTGTGCCTATTTCAAAGCTGGACAATAGCATTAGAATATGTATAGATTTCAGGGACCTAAATAAAGCATGCCCGAAGGATGATTTTCCACTACCAAATATAGACATCATCATGGACTTGACGGAAGGGCATGCCATGTTGTCAATCATGGATGGTTTCTCTGGGTACAATCAAATAAAAATAGCTCCAAAAGATCAGGAAAAGATGGCTTTTACATGTCCATGGGGAACCTTCTGCTGGAACATCATGCCATTTGGTCTGCAAAATGTAGGAGCCACTTATCAAAGAGCAATGACGATAATCTTCCATGATATGATCCACACCTTCATGGAGGATTATGTGGATGAAATCTTGGAAAAATCTAGTACTAGGGAAGGACATCTGCATATCCTAGACAAAATCTTCACACGGATGGAGAAATTCAATGTCAAGTTAAACCCCAAGAAGTGTGTCTTCGGGGTCACATCAGCAAAACTATTAGGGTACATTGTCTCAGAAAAAGGAATTGAGGTGGATCCAGTGAAATTCAAAGCAATTATGGAGATGCCACCTCCTAAGAATATCAGTCAACTCATATCACTACAGGGAAGGCTCCAATCGATCAAAAGATTTATCTCCCAGCTAGTGGACAAAAGTCATCCTTTTAATCATCTATTGCATAAGAATATAGTTTTCAAGAGGGATGAGGGGTGTGAAACAACATTTAATCAAATAAAATAGTATCTAATGTCACCACCTATTCTCATGCCACCAATAGAAGGAAAGCCTCTCATACTGTATATTGCCACGACAAATATCTCTATGGGGGCACTATTAGCACAAGAGGATTATGAAGGAAAAGAACATGCCGTCTACTATATCAGTTGGACATTAAATGGATATGAAATCAATTACACTTTCATAAAGAAATCTTACTTAATGGTGGTATTTGCTACTCAACAGCTGAGACACTATATGCTAACTCATACAATCAAGCTAATAGAAAGTATCGATCCTTTAAAATATCTGCTTAGTAAAGCTACCTTAACAGGTAGACTGGAAAAGTGGGTCATGCTATTAAGTGAATTTGACATTCAATATGTAGAGAGAAAGGCAATAAAGGGTTAGGAAATCACTAAACAATTAGTAGAGGCTCCTTTACCAGATGATCGACCAATGACAATGGAATTTCCAGATGCAGACATTCTGACAGTGATGCCCCAACAATGGGTATTATATTTTGATGGATCATACACACAGTGCGGATCAGGAGTAGGGATCTTGTTCATCTCTCCACAAGGATACACCATTCCAAAATCATATAGATTAATGTTTCAGTGTACAAATAATGTGGCAAAATATGAAGCATTAATCATTGGAGTCAAAATAGCAATTCAATGGAAGATCACGGACTTATAGATAATCTAAAACAGTCCTTTGTCAGTATCAAGTTTGATCAAATTCCAAGGGTGGAAAATAAAGCTGTGGACGCTATGGCTACAATTTCTTCATTACTACAATTGCCTGAGAAGCGTGTTTGTTATGAGTTTATGGTAGAACAAGTATCATGTCTTTCTCATTATACATTAGAATCTGCTACCATCTGCCATATAGAAACCACTAAAACCTCCATCTATGAAAAGACCTATGCTTACTTGAAAGACGATATCCTTCTTCCTGATCTATCTAGGAACCAAAAATGAAACCTCATCCGCCAATCCGCACGACATAGTTTAATCACCAACATACTTTATCATCGAGGTCTTGATGGTACTTGTCTCCATTGTCTAGAACACGACGAATTTGAAATGGCCCTACGAGAGGTTCACGAGGGTATTTTTGGCACTCATTCGAGTGGGATAACTCTAGCCAAGAAACTCCTCCATTTGGAATATTATTGGGCATGCATGGAGAAAGAATCCTACCAGTTTGTCGAGAAATGTCAAAAGTGTCAAATTCACAGCAATCTGATTCATACACCAACACAAGAACTGCATCCCTTCACATCAACATGGCCTTTTTGTCAATGGGGCCTAGATCTAGTAAGAAAAATAAATCCATCTTCATCCAATGGACACAAGTTCATTATAACAGCTACAGAATATTTCACAAAGTGGATAGAAGCAGTGCCTCTTACAACAATAACTGGGAAGTAGATCTCCTCTTTCATCTTGAATTACATAATATTTTGGTATGGAATCCCTCAATCCATTATCATTGATAATGGACAACCTTTCAAGAATCAAGATGTCCAGGAGCTATGTGAAAAGTTTCATATCCAACATCATTTTCCAACACCATACTATCCTCAAGGGAATGGCCAAGCAAAGGCCTCAAACAAAACAATAATCAAAATTCTCAAAAAGATGGTTAACGATGTTGGATGTGATTGGCATGTTCAACTCAATCCTACATTATGGGCCTAC
Source organism: Sequoiadendron giganteum (assembly GCA_007115665.2). Taxonomy (NCBI): domain Eukaryota; kingdom Viridiplantae; phylum Streptophyta; class Pinopsida; order Cupressales; family Cupressaceae; genus Sequoiadendron; species Sequoiadendron giganteum. The sequence continues at coordinate 672,660,531 of CM021104.1, forward strand.
CGAACAAGTATCAGAACACCAATAGGAGGTACACCATATGCCTTGGTATATGGGTCAAAAGCCATATTGCCCATTGAAGTTGAAATTCTATCCCTTCATGTATCACTCAAAGGAATCATTTCAGATGAAGACTATAGGGTATCTAGACTACATGAACTAGAGTTGTTGGATGAGCATTGTCAGCAAGTTGTTAATCATCTAACAGCTTATCAACAGAGGATGTCAAGAAGTTACAACCATAGGGTAAAATCGAGGGTCTTTTAGGTTGGTGACTTGGTACTAAAAGAAAACCCTAGGAATTAGTAGGATAGAGAGAAGAAAGGGAAATTTGAGCCTAACTAGCTTGGTCCTTTTGTTGTCATATCAGTGTATGGATTAGGAGCATATCAACTATCAACGTCAGAAGGGGATTTGTTTGATGAACCTATCAACAGTATCCATCTCAGAAAGTTCTATGCTTGAATCTCCTAGTGCACGGGTTAAACTTTTGAAAATGGTTTCCTTGATGAAAACCTGGCAAATAAGCATCTTGACAACACAAAAATACAAAAAAAAAAAAATATACAAAAAGAAAGGAAAAGGAAAAATGAGAAATACAAAGAACACAAAGCGTGTAATCAAAACATATGGTGAAAACCTGGAAATAGGCATCGTATGTGATTCAAAGATCAGATTTCCCATCTACTTTGATATATATTAGGATCATTAGTCTGGTAGTCAATTCTGTTTCATATCATGTCAGTATTCTTGCCATCTTTACATCCATATCAAAATCATTCTCAAATAGTCAAATCTCACTCCAAAGCTTGGGGCAACATTTGGATATCACTAGGGGCAGAAAAAACATCAATTTCATCAAAAGGGAAAACAACAGTATAGAAGAAAAACACAAACAAAGATCAAAGTGCAACATCAATCATCGTTAGAAAGGCGTCAACCATCAATATCATATCGAAAAATCCAAAAACATGTCAAAAATTTAAGTCTTAAAAAGCAAAAATCCAAAAACATAGGTCTATGTCAGTCAAACTACGTGGTCTTTGCATGTGTAACGTAGGCAAGGCTAATCTTTGATCAGCCCCCGAGACCCCTAAGATAGGTTAGTAGGTTAGGTCTTTGGTCAAAAATCTCAAAAATCCAAAAACATCACAAAATCAGGATGGATGATCTAAAATCTAAATAATGACTGAAACACTCTAAGTAAACAATGGATAAATTGTATTTTTGATTATCATTTCTTTGGAGTAACTCAATGATGTATTGAACTAGAGAAACAAGGAAGAAGAATGATTTTTTTTATTATCTGTTGTCTGTAAGGTTAATCATATAAATGTATGAATTGTTGAGGGATGTGCTATGCAAATGTATCACCGATGACATTCAGAATTCACACATTGAAATGATTAATCATTGCATGTTTATGCAATGAATGCTCAGGTCATCTTGGTTAAATCATACCTAGATGCTTGTGTTCACTTGCAATATCAAAAATCATGAAAGAAGAACTCAAGTTGTCATTGGTCTAACACATACCTTTGACACTTGTACTTACTTTCAACATCCAATAAAGCTCTATGATGACAAAAAACATGAAGGTACTATTAAAATGACAATCGTTTTGCATATAGTTGCATGTTAAAATTAGATTGCATTCATCATATTCATTATCTACAGAGTATTTTTTGCATAAAGGATTCCAATCAATGATTATTTTATCTACAAATAAAGACTGAGTATACTTGACATAATTCCAAAAATCATCAAAAAAATGTAGGATTCGTCATCTCATCATTTAGTTTCATCATTTCATCATTCATGCATTTCATCATACATTAAATAAATTATAAATTAAATTGTACCATAAGTACATCATGTTCATTTTACCATAAAAACATTCATTACATTATCATCCATCAACATCATATACATCATTTTAATCCATACATTTTATCACATATATAAAATAAATGCAAATCATGTCATTATTCTCATTACATCCATCCATTATCATCAATCATAAGATCATTTTTATCATCATCGCATTTATCCATCCATCCATACATTTTTATCACATTTTTAACATCCATAAAGATCATCATTTAGAAATTCATACATCACATCATACATCCATATATCAGATATTCTACAAATACATGTATCATTGAATCATTAAATGAAATAAAAGCATTTATCATTACATCATCACATTTGAAATAAAATCATCACATATTGCATAAAATATCACATAATAAATGCATCCATCACATTGAAATCATAAACCATCATTAAATCACATCAACTGCATCTCATATATATATCATCAGTGTCAAGTATACAATGAAGTCTAAGCAATAAAGATACATCATCAAAAATGAGGTACATCGTAATATACATCATGTCTCAAAAAGACAAATCTCAATAACATCTATGATCTGCTACTGCTAGACTGTGTGGGCCCAACAGGACTAGTACCACCACCACCCCCAAAAGAACTAGGATCTCTGGGATCTCTATGTGGAGGCTGTGTCACCCCCTCACTCATTGTCCGTGTATGTGTCTGCCCAGATCTCGATGGGGCATAACTGACTCTACAATCGACAAGCACTGCATCATGATACCTGCCTCTATAAAACTCTACCTCTCGGTCAGCCTGCAAAACCTCTCTCATGTAGTCTCCCACTGAGGTACCATCAGCCACTCTTTGTATGGTCTCCCCTATCTCCTATGCCCTCTCAGCAATCTACCAAGCACTATCTCGCTCGGCTATCAAAGTGGCCACTTGCATCTGTACAGCTGCCAACTGTCCCTGAACCTGTGCTAAAGCCTCAGCATGAGCCTGAGCCTAAGCCTGGGCCTGCATCTGAGTCTGGGTCTGAATGAGCAAACCCTGAGCCTGTACCAACTGCCCCTACAATATCTAGACCTATGTCTAGAGACCTGTAATCTATCTCTGATGGTCTTAGGTGGTACTATCACTGCTCGCCTCTTGTGAGGCCTACTAGATGATGGACTAGTGCTAATTGGCCCTATCCCTCTGTCCCCTCCACTGCCACCATCATTTTCATCACTTTTGCTATCATCATCACCCCTCTTCATGCTACTACCTAATGGAGTACCACCCTCACTCTCTACAAAACCATCAGCCACATCTTCCTCTACCAGTAATGGTGCTGGCTCATCTGGAATAGTAATACAAGGATGTGGAACCAAGGCCAAGAAGGCAGTGTACTCCTCTGTAACTGGCGCCTCTACAATATCTTTGCGCATGTCCCAGGGTGATGGTGGCAGTGCCCTGTATCCCTCCACTAAAGCATCATAAGACAAATAGGGCCCCCAATCAGGAATATCACTATGTCACCTAGCGTAATGGGCTACCCCCTGTGGCATACACTGCACGATGCCATATTGTCTGTACACTTGGCCCAATAGAAATCTCTTTAAGACAAATGGTGTCTGGTCGATCAAATAAATAGAATCACAGAGGTATCCTAACATTGCATCATCCTCATCTCATTTCTCATAGTCTAGGTATGGACAACAGGTAACAGTCTCTATGTCATCAAAAACCTGCCTCCAGTGCTCTAACTTTCCCATCCGGGCCTGTGTAAGCCGATCTCTATATCTGAACACATAGGGTCTGCTTGCTGGTCTATCTACCACTGAAAATGGTCGAGCAATAGAGAAATGCTCCCATGCCCACACCTGTAACAGGGTCATCCGTGTTGATAAGCTATGTGCCCCTAGGTAAACAACAGAATGAAGATCATGATAAAGATGTGTCAGCATGCATATCCCCCATGCATATCTAGTACCATGTACCATCATGCTCTCCAATGTCCTACCCCAACCCATGAGGAATCCCTTTGACCTATGATCAAGGCAAAGGAAACCTCCAATAAATCCAGCAAGCACTGTTGGTAGTGTCGCATATGAATCGGCGATCCTCCTCCATCGGATGCTCAGACCCTCAATATCCTAATCCTGGAATACTCTACAAAGAGCATCTCTACCGCTAGTCCCATGGGAATCATACGCTACAATCTCCCACATGAATGGAATGCATAGAATCCTCCACACATCCTCGGGTGTGACCATCATCTCGTCAGTGGGTACATGAAAGGTGTTGTGGTCACTATGCCACCTCTCAACCAAAGTAGTCAACAAACCCCGATTAATCCTAATCTAGGGCATGTCAAGCAAACTAGTCAGACCGCATTGGCCTATAATCTGAAGCTCATCTGGTGTCAAATGAGGTATCAAGTATGTAGTCCATGGAAACCTCTCTCACATCTGGAGAGTACCCAAACGCTCCTATCATCATAATGAAAAATATACAATCAATATACTATGTCAAGAAATCAAGAGTCGTTCTACTATCAAGTCTATTCCAAAATTGGTATGAATTTTCGATCAAAATTTATGGGCAAACATCAAGAAACCTCACCTATCATGAGGTTCATCGAACATTATCTGATCTCGCCTATCATGAGATTTATCATATATGAATCATTTCCTCACCTATCATGAGGATTGTCACACAAATAGGATTTCTTTTCGCCTATCATGAGAAGTTAGTCTTATTTAAAATCATCAAACTCCAACATTAATAATTTGGATTATCAATCATACCAATCTGAAGAATGGACGTGATCAGAATTGACGAAATCAAGGTTACCTAAGTCAAAATCTTTAATTTTGACATGAAAGTGCTAAATCAGGCACCCGAAGCGCTAAATCCCAAAAGCACTACTTTATCAGTCAAAAGCGCTAAATCAGGCACCCAAAGCACTACTTCATCACTCTGATGTGCTATAACAGGCATCCGAAGCGCTATTTTACCCTAAGCATTTTTTTATCACATCAAAGCACTAAAACAGTCCATCAAAACACTGCTTTACTAGAAGCACTAGAACAAACCATGAAAGCACTAATCAACCAAATCAAAGTGCTAGAATTCTCTAAGTGCTAAAATCCGACATCATAGCGTTAAAATTTGCTACCTAAGCGCTATATCATCGAAAGCGCTACATTATCCTATGGAAGTGCTAGAGAATTTAACGCAACCGCTAAATCTCAAAGCGCTAATCTATTTACTGAAAGCGCTACACTGGAGTGAAAGCGCTACAATGCAGCTTGAAAGTGCTAAAACAGAGAAAACACGTCTAAAGCTATAAAATGCATAAAAAATAGAATTTCATGAAATACGGGGAGGATAAGGGGTACATACCGGAGGTCCATACATGGTCGATCGTCGGTGATGTTGAACGCGCTCGAAATGGTGTGTGTGGTAAGGAATTGGCATCCTACTCCAACTGGCTGAAATGTCTTTATCAAAGGATTTATAAACTCAAAAAGTACAAATGACTTTGAAAATGACCTTTGGGACTATATATAACTTTTGGAAAGGGATTTTTGAGGGGTTTTATTATATTTTGATTAATTTTATCCATTAAATTAATTGAAATTCATCTGCGGACTATATTTCTTCATCATTTTGTCGGGAGATAAATTATTTCATCATCGTATCTTCATCAAATCATCAGAAAATCATAAAATTTTGAAAAAATCTAAAAATCATCAAATCATTAATTTATATCCCGAGGAGGCATATTATCAACAATCATCTGAAAATCAATGTCTGGGGCATACGAAATTTTTTTTATATCATCGATCTTGGCAGTAGCAGCAAAATTTTCTATGAAGTAACGCGTAAACACATCACTTCAAAGAAGGGAAAAATCTATACACCTAAAAATGGTCTGGAGCATCTGATTAATTAAATACGAATTATTTGATTAATTATCCTAATTTCCTCTACTTTCGAATAAATAGAAATATTTATTTATATACTTCACGTTCACATTCACATTTAAATTCTTCTAATTTTCATCTTAATTAAATAAACAAAAATACTTTGTTTGATTTAATTATCAAATCCCTATTTTATTCTATCACATCAATCCTAAATTAATTAAATAAATATTCAAACACTTTATTGATTAATTGCCATATTCTTCTGTTTAATTTAATAAACAACTTCTATAGTTCATTTTATTAAATTATTTATCCCTCTTTTACTAATTTAAATAAATCAAAATATTTGAATTAAAGCATAAGGAATATTCCATCTATATCTCCTCAAAAATGAATTAGATATCCTATGTCTAATTTATGTCTAAAATATGTCACAATTAATGCTTTGAAACTTCACGGGAAGTTTTGGAGACAAATTGGAGACCAATTCCAAAATCTTCTCTCAATCCTCCTCCATCAATCTTTCCTCTTCTCTTGCCTGGTGTTTTCATGGGTAGAGACAATCACCAAATTTCTCTCAATCTCCTCCATCTTTCACCATTCAATCCTCTAGATTGAATCCAAGCCTCTCAATGTCATCCCTGTGCATTTCTACAGCCAGGAAATCTATAAATATAGCCTCATTGAACCAAGAAAAGGATCCAGAGAATCTAACTTATGCACTCTTACTCTGGAGGAATTCAAGCATCAAGCACATCAAGAATCAAGCATCCAATATCCAGCAATCAAGCTTTCATATCATGGCTACCTCCTATAGCTGCATTTATCTGTTTCCATGTCAATTCATGCTAGTTTAATTTATTTATCATCTAGTTTTATGTGATTTAGCTCCATATCATTGCATTAACATCCATCTCATTCTTTGAATTGTCATTTTTAACAATCATAGTGCACTGATGATCTGAGAGCAACGATGATTTAATAAATATTTGGAGATAGAGAGAAATATGACACTTTCAGTGGATTATTGCTTTGATTTGATTCACTCAGCTTTGTCTTTGATATAATGTCGTATTAAGAAGTGTGTTTTGTGCTTTACACCTTATCCACACTTACAGTTGGTATCCACCAATTGGGAGAAGATAATTATTGCACTCATCATTCTAAAACCAACCTTACAATTTTTGAGGGATGCCCAAGAAATAAATGAAAGGGTTGGCCCATTGGCTGACCAAACTCTTCAGGAGTACGCTCCCTAAGTGGCCAATTCACAAAACTTGATCTCCAAGCTCTGTGTGGTGATAGATGAGTCTCTAAGAAGTGCAGGTATTATAGATCGAAGGGTTGCCTCTAGTAAAGCAAGTGAATTTTCTCACTATCATAAGGTAGCGGCAAAGACCAAGAACAAATAGGTGGTGTTAAACAAGAGGTTCAACGAAATCAAGAAGGATTTATGGGTCTTATACAGTTTTGGGTTATCTCCCTTCCTTTTAGCCAATGGAGATGTATTATCAGTTGAGCAGATTATAGAAGAGGTCATAAATAAGGTTCGGACTTCTACAAACCTTCCACGGTCACAGACGACGTTAAGAGTGAATTTTTTCAACTTTCTCATCTTTACTATCATCTGGGAGTCATTTTGGCAAGATGGGGATTTGATTTTTTTCAAATAAGTCTTCGAGCTGGATCAGGCATATAAAGCCTTTTATAGCCTTGCTTGACCAACTGATGCAGATTTGTAAATGTTGCACTCCACCTTCCTCAAACTCCAAGAATGATCAGAGGTCTAGCCTCATGCCTTCGCAAGCGAAGCCCCCCTGTGGGTCGCTAGAACTATGAAGCAAAATTTTTCCTTAGTCTACTTTTGATTTTCGGCTTTATTTTTGTCTGCGGGAAAAGGATCCATGCACGAAGAGGTTGTATTTTTGATGGGCATGCAATGCGCCACATGGTGGTTGTGAACATTTTTTTAAATGCTAAATCTTCTTAGCTGAGAGTCAGACTATGTGTCAGCTTCACAAATGATTTCTTGAATCTATTTTTTGTGAATCCAAAACTATCTGCCTATGTGACACATCATCTCTTCATGCTAGAAGAGTTGTATCTTGCAAGTTTTCATTTGGAGGCCATCAGAATGCATTTTTCCTTGTTCTAATGAAGGGATGTGAGTTGGTGCTACCAAAGCCACTTGATTGACCGACAAGACCTTTGTTAGACTGTCTTTCTAGGATCTGAGCAAATACGAGGGGTAATCATGTTGAAATATCTAAATGATATTAATGCGACAGTTGAAAGTGGATGAGTAGGATTGCAACAACCTAACAAAATATCTAGGATCGGATTTCCAAGCTATCAGGTGTGGGCATCTAGCAGTCATTAATTCTGAATGAAGTGGTTGTTTCTCTCTCCTTGGTGGCTATAAATTGGAAACAACAACATCAAGAAAGAATTCCTGAAGTTTTCCTTTTGGAAAAAGTTTCCTTAGCTTTCATAGTTAGTAGAAATATTTTCTTTTAAATTTTACAAAACACTGCTTCACTCTAGCATGTTATATCTTTTATATGATCAAACTATTATTGGATTAGAATCCAATCTCTATTTTAAAGTTTGTCTATATTTGAAGTACGAGCTATTTGGAATAAATACTTGAAACTTTGCATGATATGGTCTTTGTCAATATTTCTTTCTTTATATCTTTGTCTAGAATAGAACACTATGTCTTCCTTAATTTGAATAGTTTGATTATCAAATTTCCATGTTGTTTGTGTATGTGATTAAGTTATAATCTGTAGAAACTGGATTATGTCATTGGAATTCTTTGTTTTGTTTGTTGGATTATCATTTCTTTAGGATATGTTATATTAAGAGGAAGAGTTTATGTTACTTTTGAATGTTTTTCATTTAATTCTTGAACTTCTATGTTTGGTCGGATCTTAATACACACTTCATGCGGGTAGATTGAATGACTGCATATGTGCTTGTATCTAGCCTATGATGTTCATTCTCTTCCCAACAATGAAGGGATGTGGTATTTTGTGCCTATCATGTCACTCATAGAAGGAAACTTGTGGTTTCCAAATTTTGTAAAAGCATTGGCGCATCGCCACTTTTAATGTTTTTCCATTTACATTTATTTCTACTCTTTTCCCAAACTCAGAGAAGAGTCAACTTTCTATAAAAATATCAGAGGTATTCAATGAGGCGCATATTGTTCCCACACTCATTGAATTTCCCATAAGATTGTCGAAGAGGTGCAAGCTTTGATGATCAACAAATGCCAAAAAATCTACTGAAAAATGTGCACAAGGACTGATTCGCCCAGGGTAGTGAATGATTCCTAGTGATGAACTTTTTTTCAAAAATCAGAATTTTTAAATTGGATTTTATGATTTTTTATGTTTTTTGATCTATGTCTAAAATGTAAATGTATAATTTGAAGGATTTTCAGTGAAATTAAGTGCAAAAATGCAAGGTATATGATCTTTCACTAATGCAAAATTTGAAACCCTAGAATACAAATTAACCAATGAAAATCTTTAATGCAATGTTAATGCAAGCAAGATAATGCACTCAAAATCAAAAAAGAAGGTATTCTAAATGATTTCACCAAAATGAAATGATTTTTTTTTGGGATTGATGCTAAAATATGCTTTAGGACATAGAGCATACCCACAAGTCCACTTTCATTCAAGGGCAACCCATAAGATCTCAATTCAAAAGAGAAAGAAATTTTGCAATAGGGTTGTCCTAGAGGATGGATATAATCTAATAATGGGTTCACCACCAAGTTTAGACTTGGAAAAGATAATGATATTGAAGATGAAATGCAAAACCCTAGTTGAAATAAAACTAACTCTAAATGACCTAGAAATATGAATGAAATGTAATAGAAAACTGTAAAACAAAAAATGTGCACCTAGGAAATTGGAGATGGAAAGATGGAGGTTTGAATCACTAAAAAATATATTTTCAAGGCTGAATGGGACTCAGTTTCCAAGATAGGTGAATCAATCCTATTTCTAGGAAAATGTGCAGGAACGAGTTTCTGCCAAAAGGATATCCAGATCTATAAAAATCTTTGTCAGGCCTGTACAGTGGGACTCATTCCCCACTTGTAGCAAATCAGTCCACTTTTCCTTTCTAGAGGTTTTGGACATGATTCTATTCCTCTCAGCTTACTCTACTCTTCATGATTGGTTTTTTAATCCAAAACTACAAATTGCCACATGTAGGTCTTCTCCAAGTTTCTCCAAGGCTTGATAACAACTTTGATGACTTTGACAACTTTTCTCTAATATTTCTCCTTAATAAATCTATAACCTAGCTCTGCAAATCACACACAAATGAGAGGGAAAAAATTTGTAGGTTTACTGAATAAGGATTTTCCTTTTTCAAACCCCTTGTAGGTAATTAAACCTTGAAATTAAAGAAAACATGAAAGGAGAATGATGAATGAACAAATATAAATGTTGCAACTCACAGAACCCTAACAATAAGGTGTAGCAAATATGCTTGAAATGGATTTAATGGATGTGGTTCTTGACTTTTTTTTTATTAATGTTGATCTTGCTTGAAACACTTTCTTGAATCATAAACTCTACATCACAATTGTGAGCACAATAACAAACATGATGAATGTAATCTTTGACATGATGATTGGATTTTTAATGATACTCTAAAATGCTTGATAATCTACCCTTGGATGCTCTTGTGAATTCTTAATGATCTCTTGAATGCTAGGTCACTTGATTGCTTAATAGGATGAAATGAGTGAAAGAACCTTGTATTTATATTCAATTATAAAAGAATTCCAAAACTTACAACACTACAAGCCAACATCAAATCTAGGAGACTAAAATCACTAGAAATTTGAATTAAATTTGATTTTGGGCCACACAGGACTCATTCGCCCAAGGTGGTGAATGAGTCCCACCAGACATAATGTATGGGACCAAAAACCAAAATTGCTTAGAAATGTGTAAATATTGGTTAGTGGCCAAAAGGTCCAAGTGGGATCCATTCACCCAAGGTGGTGAATAAGTCTCAGATCCCTAAATATAGGCCAAACAAGCTAGAAACACCTGAATTATGACTGGTACTGATTGGTGTCAGGATTATCCTCAAAAAGATGTAATAAATGAGCCTTGTGGATGCAAAATAGGGCCAATTAAAGCATAATAAAAACCAATTATTAATGATAAGACTAGAGAAATGTGAAAGTGTGCTACAACACTCAAAATAAGGCAAGATTAAGGTTGATTCTAATTAAAAAGAGGTTCATGAAGCCCAATTATTTAATAAAACCTTATAACACTGTGAAAGTGTGTTACAACACTTCACAACACCTTGACAAGGTACCATTGAAATTCATTAATTCACAAGGGCCCAAGACCTAATGTGAATACGTTAGACATATTACAACACTAAATCAAGACCAAGTTGAGGGGACCTTTTTCTTTCATTATAGTGACCTAAAGGATAAGTTAAGGTTGAATCACGTTAACTTCTCCTAGTTTCGGTTTATCATAACAATCCTTAGTGGATGAACCTTGTGAGATGAATTCCTCAAGTTATTCATCTAAAATGTCAAATTCATCACTATAAAAAGGCTTGAGGGTTAGGTTAGCTTGGAAAAAGAGATTTGACATACTCAAATAACTATGCTTTCTCGAAGAGGTTCATCGGTTTGTAAGTGTTTTTATTTTTGTTTTCTAACAACTGCCAAATGTAATCTAATCTAATTGAACTATGAATTAATGCTGAAAATGAAAAGTATAGGAATCTAAATCTATCCACAATTGCAATGAATGTCAACTATGCTAAATTTAATGATTTGAATGTAACAAAAATTCTGCAAACTTAAATAGGAAGCTACCAACAGCAAGCGAAATCCCAGAAACAAAGAATTTAATGTTCTAAAATGTAGTTTAAAATCTACACTAGGACTAAATTACCTAGAGGGGCATATGAGTCCTAGTGAGGGGTTTTTCCACAAATTTTTTAAAAAATAAAGTGTTTTTTATGGTTTTTCACTTGGATGATATATAGACTAAATGAAAATGCAAATTTAAGATGATTTTCAATTATGCAAGATGTAAACAATGTCACCTATATGCACTTTCACTAATGGAAGAATTAGAAAGCCTAGAATACCAATTAATTAATGAAAACTCTAATGCAATGTTAATGCAACAAAGATCTAGGATGATGATGCACTCCAAATCAGAATTAAGATGGTCTAAATTCGGTTCACCAAAATGAAAGGTAGAATTTTGTTGCTTCTATGCTTTCCAGGAGATAGAATAACAATCTTCACACTCTCTCATTCAAGGAAATCCCTAGAGATTCAATCTAAAGTATGCAAAGGAGAAGGAGATCTTGCAATAGGGTTGTCCTAGGGTCTGATTATAAACTAAAGAGGGGTTCACCACCAAGCTAGGGCTTTGAAAAACTAATGAAATGCAAGATCTAGTGCTTAACCCTAATATGATCCAATACTTCACTAAATGACCTACAAAAGAATATAAATCAAAATAGAAAGTTGGGAAATCATAAGTGTGCACTTGGGAATCTGTAGAGGCCTGAATGAAGTCCTAAAGCACTAATAATTTAGGAATTAGGGCACACTGGGACTCCTACACCACTTTGGTTGTATCAGTCCTAGACTAGGATTTCTAGTCTAGAACAGGTTTCTGGTAGTGTTGACTGAGGATCTACAAAAATTTCCAAATTGTGCCTATAGTGGGACTCATTTGCCACTTCTGGTGTATCAATCTCATTCTGCTTTTTCAGGAATTCAATGTTCAGATCTATGCTCCAACATCTACTTTTTCCTTCCAATCTGATTTCCAAATTCGAACCTGCGAAAAGACCTACAAAATAGAATATAGACTTGATTTTCTTATGGGGGCTTTCCCTCAGTCAAAATCCTAGTTTGGTAATTAAACCTTGATAGAAACAATGGATCTTGAGTGCAAATGTGAACATAAGTCCTAACCTTAAGCTTGTCTAAGATTAGGAAATTTGAAATGTAATGCAACCCTATTCTATTGTGCTAGAATGAGATGTAAGAATGAAACCGAGACATGAAAGACTCACTTTGAGAGATCCCTAATCACCCAAATGAGCTCTAATGATGTATATACCTTCCTTGGGCTGAATGTAGAATGATAATGGAAGGTGGAATCACTTAGGAAACAATTCATTAGGATTGGCTTGATGGCTACTTACATCTCTCCAACCTAGAATTCATCATGATTCACCATAGGAAACCATAATCAACTCTGGACAATGCTAGATCTTGGATGAAATTGAGCTTGAAGACCTACAAAGACACAATAATTCTGCTCCAAAGCTTCAACTTTCTTGATTACTTGTTCTTGAATACTCTTGTGAAGAATGATTGAATGCTCTTAAATGCTTGGATCTTGAAATTTCTCTTCTAGATTCTTGCTTAGATGAAAAATGACTTTAGAAGCTTGTTTATATAGGAATTACACCTAATTTACCATTATTTAGATCTCAAATCCTACATCAACCAAAAATTTGAATTAAAAAGATGAATTTCTCACCCAAACCCTAAAATGGGCCCAAATGGGACTCATACGCCACTTGTGGTGTATGGGTCCCACCTAGGAGGACTCATACACCCGAGGTGGCATATGAGTCACACCCTAGATTTTCAGGGTGGGTTGTTAGGAATTTTAGTGTTTTTGATGATTTTGTGAGCTTTCTAGCTGAAATAAGCCTCAAAATCCAAAACAAAGGGTTCTAGGGGCCTATTAATGATGATTTAAAGGGGTATTTAATGCAAAGGTGCTAAAATAGGTCCAAATTAAGTGTGAAATTACACTATTTTTAAGAGCGTACAATTTTATACACTACACTACAAAAATTATTTCCTTCTTTTCTTAATGCATGTGATTATTATTATTTTTTTATTCATGGGTATGTGTAGGATCATGCTGGGCCAAAAAGTGGCGATATGTAAGGGATATGATGGCCCATGTGGCTGACGACTTTTTTTTACCCAAAATTGATGAAACAAAAAGGGTTTTTAAAGGAGAATCTCATCTTTCCACCAATATAAATTATGCTTTACTTTGAATTTAATAAATAATTATTATTCATTTTCTATTCGAATTACGACTAAAGTCTTGATTGATAGGCTGATTGAAAAACATTTATAGCTTTCAAATAGTATCACATTTTTTGAATCTGAAACATGTGTCACATTACATGCTTCGCATACTATAGGATTAAAAAAAAAAATGAATTTCATGAAGTTTTGATCAAGTTAAGGTGGTCAGATATTCAAGTTTTTAAATTTTTAAAAATTTGTGATAAAAAATTTATAATTATTTATTTACTTGGGAAAAAATTACAAAAGAATATGCATCACATAGGGACATGATTCCTCTACTTATATCTAAAATATTATAAGAAATATATTATCATTTTATTTAGGGTGGTCAAACAAACACCCACTTCTTATTTTTTCCCTGAAATTTAAGTACTACTACATTAAAATTTCAAATTTTCACCAAATATTTTTTTTTGTTTTTTAAATAAACCTAGTAGTTTAGAAACTACATTCAATTTTCTATAGATTCTATTCTTACATATTTTTGAAATAATATAGATAACTTATTCATTTTTTTATGCCAAGTTGCCTAACTCTGATTATCTGAATTTTCATCACCACTTAAGGGCCTATTTTTTCCATGATGATCTTGCACATACCCTCATAGATCATCCTCCATTGTTTAACATTGTACATAAGTTGTTTCTTTATTATATTTTTAATTAATTATTTACTTGTGCTAAAAATAATAACTTGAATTTAAAGTTACATTAGTATGAAAATGATACATTTTAACTAGAAAAAAATGAAATTGATTATGGAGGTAATTAATATGTTATTTTTATATCAGACAAGGTGTAAGTGTACTTGTGAATTTTTTATAATTGTACCATTTAAAATTTATTTGTGTGCCCATTTTGAAGTGTTGTCAAGTAATACATTTACATAGTGACAAATGATATGTTTTTATGTAGAGATGGGCTCCTTACCTTATCCTTTTTATTCATTTACACATGTATAGATCTTTGTACATACCCTATCAATTACACACATGGACACACTTTTGCATTTTTATTATTCACCTAATTATCTCACTCATTTATGAACCTAACTCTATTTGCATATTTAGCACCTTGATTTAACCTTTATTTCAATTCAAGACGAGTTTTTAATTAGTGGGGTGACCCGATAGTTGTAAACTTGTTTCTTTAAAATTAAAAATTAAAAAATCAAGTATGGTTAATTAGCCACTTTCACCCTCCTACATTAATCTTACTAAACACATGTTTTGTACAATTTTATGTTATGTGTAATTATATAATGGCATCCAATGTAATCATTTTAATAATCCACTCTAATACTTTTAAATTAAAACATTCTAGATCATTAGATTAATCAATTCAGTATAATAAAAATATTAAAGCTCTTACATAGGTGCTTCTCTAATATTTTTTATATTATTAAACTTTGAGGGATTGATCTAGGTGAAAACTCTATGAAATAATGGCAATAATTTAAGGTAATTTTAAATACCACTAGTATATGTGGATAAATTATAGTATAAGGTCATACATCAAGAAAAAATTTAAAGTAAAATATTGATTATCAAGATGAATCTAGAACACAAGTGCATATTTGTGAACATAAATTTATACAAACCCATGAAGTGATTCATTTACAAAGTAAATATATAGCACATATTTTTAGATATCTCCCTAATACAAAAAGCATTGTTCCTTTATTTTGACATTAGAAAAAATATAGTATATGTAGAAGTTGTCAAAACCAACTTCAGAGTCCAAGAACACCTGCATGAAAAGAGATACCTGTTACAGGGAAGAGAATGGAGAAAATGCAAGAGAGGGTTTGAAGCTCTGTAATATGAAATATATTATTATTCAGAGAGTTAATAAAATACAATGATCAATCCTTATAAAAGGAGATTGTGCAACCCTAAAGAAACCCTAAAGGGAAAATGTATTTAATAATTAAAATAATTATTAAATACCTACAATGCATAACTAAGTGAAACTTAAGAAAGGAATAAAAGGTGACTTAATTAAACTAATTAAGTGAAATAAACCTTTAACTCTAACACCCCCCCTTAAGATGAACTTAGGGAGTAGCTACAAACTAAATGCATGAAAGCAATGCAACTACAAGAAAACAAGGGTCCCAGCAAACAAGGCCTAATTAGGTACCCATTTACAAATGCAATGCAAACTAAAGGAAACGGGGTAAAGGAGAAAACCTAGTGGGAGCAAAACTCCTCCCCAAAATAGAATGCAAAGAAAGGAATGCAATGCACTAATGAAAGAAGTATAGGAGGTGGATTACATGATCCCCCCCATAGACAGCTTCTATCATATAAGTACATATATAATGGTCTCCATAGTAGAGATAGAAAGAGACAAGAAGGCCCCGCCATAATGAAGAAACTCCAGTCACAATGGTAGATGCCTGATGTAGAATCCAAAAGGAGATCCTGAAGTGGCAAATGATATTTCTCCCCTTGGGAGAAAATGGATCCAAAGGATGATGTCTAAGAAACCCTATGAAGAGTGATGAACCAATCTATCTCAAGATGTGTGCCATGATAGGATGTTGAAGAATCTCTCTATCTGAACAAAAACAAATGATGTCAAATCTAAACTGATGTGGAGAATCCTGAAATACAACCTCTAAATACATTGATAATGGTGGGCGTACATTGATAACCTGATGATTATAGTAGAGGAGATGAAGGTCCTCAAAATAATCCTCCAAATCTGCAATATAGGACTCCACAAATAAGAAAGATATGTTTGCAACATAAGAGTCCAAAGTAGCTATGTCTGGAAGATGAATGATGCCTGCTGCACTGAATCAGGAACAATAGGAGATGTTGATGAAGTCTCAATCTGAAGAGTAGGAACATGAATACAAGTCTCTGAACCATTGACACATGCAAGACCTGTGAGATACTCAAGCTCCTCTAGAGTACGGTTATCATAGGGTTTGAAATCTACATTTGCAAGAGGGATGAGATAATATGTAGTAGGATCCTCTAGGAATGGAGGGATATTAGAGTCTCCAAAAATATCCCAAACACGTTGCCAAAGTGTGCGAGGACAATGAATTTCAAATAAAGCACACAAAGTGTCAAAATCAACACTACAACCAATAACCCCTACAATATGATCTCGAATAATAACCCATGCAAATAAACCCCCTGATGTGTTTGGTGCAAGTATGAGATCATATAAATAAGGTAAAATATTGAGCCACCTACAATGTGTAAGTATGCCCTTTGCTCATGACTCATAATTACCTCGTTCTAGAATTACAACTGAAGGGTGAGTAGAAAAATCCATGATACTCACTCAAATAAAAAAACTCAAATACTGAAACTCTTAGCAATAATAAATTAGATTAATATAACCCATCCAATGCAAACAGAACCCAAGTAGGTGCCAAAATGTCCAAGTAATTATACAAAGTGTAAAAACACACAAAGCTGAATAAAATATACCTGATAAATTTTTTGATGAAATAGACTGCAAATCTGGAAAGATCGCTTAAATAAATTTCCAACGCCTATTTGTTTGTGCAAAATGGAGTTCGGACGCAAAATTTATGCCCCTCAGAGTGCAAAAAACATGTTCTAACTTTGACTAGAAAAAAATGCAGCAAAACGAAAAAATCATAAAACAAATCAGCACCACTGGATAGTACCCAGAACCAACATTCCAACGATATCATTTTTTTCAAAAAATGGAGATCGTACGCAAAAAATATGCCTGATTCCGTGAAAACAAATCCAAATTGCACAATAAGGCCTCTAAAGCCCTCAGGGGCTAAAAAAATGGGCCCTGGTCGCATGCAAGACCGGGGGCTTGCGGTTGGGGGCTGGAGCCAAAGCTCCTGGTCACCCATGTGACCATCGTTGGTTCGTCGGGGTTGGGCGTGGGGCTCCTGGTCCCCGATGTGACCATGGCCTACGTGTGGAAGGCCCACAAGGGCTGGAGACTGGCAGAGCGATGCCAGTGGCAGGTGGACATCCCACTATTGTTGGTGGCCTCCCAGTGATGAGTTGGCGGTGTGGCCCTTTTGAACGGGCAGTGCAGATTTTCTGCCAATTTTTTGAATTTTTGAATTTTATTTTTTCTAAATTTCTACCTCATGAAGCGTGCCCTGGGGCTGTATAGCCTTGGGGCAAAAAAATTTTGCCTCTCCAGTTGACTGTGTCCAAAATGGACAAATGAATAGTCGATTTAGGGGTTTTTAGGCACTGCGGACTCAATGGCGAGGTTTGTTTGAGCCAAAAGTGCTTTGATCTGCAAGGTGTTCCTTGGATCAAGAGAAAAAATATTGAAACCCTAAAACCCAAGAAGCTCCAAAAATCTTCAAAAAACAAGAACAAGCAGTAGCAAGTCTACGCTCGGATACCATGTAGAAGTTGTCAAATCCAACTTCAGAGTCCAAGAACACCTATATGCAAAGAGATACCTATCATAGGGAAGAGAATGGAGAAAAAAGCAAGAGAGGGTTTGAAGCTCTGTAATATGAAAGATATTATTATTTAGAGATTTAATAAAATACAATGATCAATCCTTATAAAAGGAGATTGTGCAACCCTAAAGAAACCCTAAAGGGAAAATATATTTAATAATTAAAATAATTATTAAATACCTACAATGCATAACCAAGTGAATCTTAAGAAAGGAATAAAAGGTGACTTAATTAAACTAATTAAGTGAAATAAACCTTTTACTCTAACAATATCTCATCCTTTTTCCATCATGTAGTAGTTATTTAGCTAAGTATGACCCTCTTCCATAATCAATTTCCTAGCTTAGCAAATGTTTAATTACTGAAATATTATACCTCCATAGTCAAGCATTTTAATCTATGTTCATCTATGCACAAAATACATGGATTTTAGTTTATTGGCCTACATTGACCCTAAGAGAAGCTATTATTTTCCTTTTAATATTGGTGAACTAGTCTAATGCCACACATCTCAACCTTCATATAATATTTTACACTATATTAGGGCTTTTACATCTACATTTTTTGTTGAAATTATATTTAGTTTTAAGACCTACATTCCCTTTTAACACCTTTGGACTTCATTGATAAATTATTTTTTATTAGGTTTTGGTTCTTTATTGTGATATATTTTTTGTAAACCCTACTCACCATTGCCTACCACATTAGAGTTTCTTTTTCAAATCTAATATATCACAAATTGTCTAACTTTTCAATCTAAAGTTATAAATTTAACATTTCTTATCATATCGTTTATTCATTTTAAATAAAAGGAATTATTTTCTAATTCCTTTTATGACCAAAATGAATGAGAATGACACCTATTCTAGTATTCATTTAATGAAAAAAAAATAGGATCCTTATTTCTATAATTCATGTCTATCAATACAGTGAATTTTAACTTGTCCACTTCTATTATGTATCTTCACCTTTTGTATCTTC
Source organism: Sequoiadendron giganteum (assembly GCA_007115665.2). Classification (NCBI taxonomy): domain Eukaryota; kingdom Viridiplantae; phylum Streptophyta; class Pinopsida; order Cupressales; family Cupressaceae; genus Sequoiadendron; species Sequoiadendron giganteum. Next base: position 672,679,840 of record CM021104.1, read on the forward strand.
ATAAAAACCATATTCACTTAGCATATTGATAATATATAGAATATTTATATCCCATAACAACTATGATTCATAGGAATTATTTGATATTTTCTTTAGCACTCTACATCTACCATTTTTCCATAATATAACTAGTTATATGTTCCTCTTGGAAACCTCTTATTCATAAAATGTGCTAACACTAAACCTCCCTTTGTATATTTATGTTCTCTTGTATTTTATGAATATGACCCTTTAACTAATATAAGATAAACACTTTATACCCTCTTGATGAACATTTTGTATCTGTCCCAGAAACTCTATTAATTTATCACTCTAAATGTGATTTTTATATGCACCCAAAAATACCACAAAACCTTATATTCCTAATGCTCATATCAATTAAATTTTTGTGGATAACCTATAAATTCTATACCATAAAATCTAATTACTTGGGTTTATCTCCTATAAGACATCCCATTAACTTTCCTAATCATTGATTAACTATCTTTGTGTTTCCATTTTTTAGATTATATGATGAGATAAAATCCAAAGTAATGTTCATATTTATTTACAATATCCTCAAAAAATTATATACAAACATTGTTTCATAGTGAAAAAATTCTTCTTTGTATCTCCTTAAAAAATAAACTAGTGGTAGATCTAGAATCACTTTTCATTCACATCAGATCAATTATAAATTTTCATTAACATGGAAAGATAATTTGATGAATTGTTTTCTTGGATGAATGTAATATAAAATGATATATTTTAATAACATTTACCACCATACCTATAGTAGAGGATACAAATCAAAGACATATAATACCAAGGAGGAAAAATATGAATGGTTGATCATGCATATTATCCTAACTAGTGCATCAAGTACATTCAGAAATGATGTGTTTAAACCTTACATTAGTCAGTTTGTGGCAATATACCTAGTTGATCTATACTCATCTTCAATAAGACTAAGCAAGAGAATATGATTCATTTTCACTAAGATTGGATTTTTTAAAAAGTGGAGCTGTTGTTGATAAACCCAAATAAATGTAGCTATGAAGGAGGATATAGTATATTTAGGCTTTGTGATTTATGAATATGAATTGCATATGGATCTAAAGAAAGCTAAGAAAATTATGGAGTGAAAAATATAGAGTTTGTTTAAAGCATGTGGGAAATTATTTAATTTCTCAAGTGTAAGGCAATTAACCAAATAGTTTTAGTAGTAATTAATTTTAAAAGATCCATTTTAGGTGAATCTTTACTCCAACAATAGAAAAAACTAGAGTAGTATTAAGTGAGGAGGGGAAACTTTAATGGTCTCATACTTTAATGAAGAATTTAATAACACAAAAGAAAAATATTTGATTTATTACTAAGAATTATTTATAATTATAAGGGACTAAATAAGTGGAGGTAGTACATGTTTCCAAAGAAACTTATTTTATATACTAATCATTACGCATAATAATTTAACAAAATTTAATGTCAATTTTGAACTAGACATATGCAAAGTGGGTTAAATTTATGTAGAGTTAACAATTTGTGTTGAATCATAGTAGTAGTAAATCTATTAACATATAAAATATAATAATCAACAAAAGTGCATTAATCATATATTTTAGAGTTCAAATTGTACTATTTGAAGAGATGAAGAAATTTTATCCAACATAATGTATAGTTTTGGGAGGCATATAAGGATATATTTTGTAAATTAATGATGAAATAATATAATATTTTATTCAAAACATAGTTTTTTTTGTAGTAAACATCATTTTTCTATATAATATAATGGTCAATGTGTGAGATTTTAATAAGAGAGAATCACAGTGTAGGGATGGACTGACACTTTAGAGTGGAGAAGACATTGATGCTCTTCAAGGATATAATTACTAGGCATAAATGAGAGAAAGCACACAATATTTTATATAGAAATGTTGTATTAGTTGGTTGTCATTAGTAATAGTCAAATGATTAATTAATAATCTCTTAAATAGTTATTGTAGAAGCCATGGGATGTCATTAGCATGGATTATCTTGGGAACTTTATAGAATCATCATTATAGGAATTTAATTATTATAGTAGTAGAGTTGTTATCTAAGATGTTATATTTCATACAATTGATCGTATCAATGGATTTGGAATTAGAGTACATGTTCCATTCATCTTTCTTTGTCAACACAAACATCACTTGTACTACACACTACACATAGATTCAATCTCTCCATTATCAAATCAAATTATAGTAGCTCATGGAAGTATAAGGTTTCATTTCTTCACTCTCCTTTTGGATAAACCAATTATACACATCCTTATTAGATAGAAATTCTCCTAGTATTATATACATGTGATGAGTAATACATTTTTAGTGTAGTAGTCCCTTAAGAATGTCACTTGAGATTATTTGCATACTCTATTTTCATATCCTTTAAATTTTTCATGGTAAATATTCATTGCATGAAATATCTTCCTTACAACTTTAGCAACCAATGCATACTTCTAATCTTGTATCATCTAAGTATCTAGGAAGTCTTGTTTTATATCAACGTCAATATAGAACTGATCAATTATTGTTCCTTACAATCCTATAAAGGATTTTTAATAAACTTACTTATATAATTATTTCCCCTCCACCAGTTTAATTTTTTGGACATCAATATGTCAACATTTTTCCAATAGGACATGGTATACATCCATCAACATGATGGTATAGGACACTTGATATTTGTAGGAGATAGTATTTAAGCTCACTTATAATGTTCATTCATAATCGCTAAGTCATTTTTTCTAATAAAAAATATTGATTAAGTGCATGGATCTATGACACAATTTTGGCTCTTAAGATGCCACTTTTTTTCTGAAATCAGCAAAATCTTGTTTGCACGAGAAAGTGAAGATAGTTATGCTCAAAATTTCAAGAGGCAGCAAGAACAAAAGTTGAAGTGCTCCAAGTCTAGTTTCTAAGCTAATTTGTTTACAAAAATTAATGAAGATTAAGGGTTTGTTATTATCAAAAAAATAACATAGTGCCTGAGGGCTCCCCCCTTTTTGATTACCATTTCTTTAGAATTTCAAAAATCCCAATGGTGAGAATTTAGCTAACACCATGTAGTTTATCCTCATTCTTTCGGATAATTTTTTTAATGAATATGTAATATTTTAAGAATTTTCAAAGTGGACACATCCTAAAAAGCTGAAATTTGAGCGTGCTCCCCCCTAAATTTTTTGAAAACTAATAAAAAAAAAAATCATTGTGTAGAATGGAGTCTAGTTTCAAAAAATGTAATTTGTTTCATGTTTTGATGAACAGGGAAAAATCTATCCTAAAAGTAGCACATGTTGTTTTTTGACCAAAAACAGAGGCATTTACAATAGGAGCCATGGATCAAAACCTTAACTAAATCAAAATGAAAAATGAATTATATATTTAGATAGCTAAGAGAGAGGTTAACACTATCATGATTTTTTTTATAAACTTGCATTGAAAGACATGCAAATGAGATGGGGAGCACAGATGAAAATATGAGGAAATTTGGAAAATCCTATCAATTAACACGTCCAAAGCAGCTCATTTGGTGAGTACCAAATTTGGCACTCGCCAAATGGCCTACTTTGAACAAATCCTGAATTTCCCCTCTTTGGTCGACAACTTTGATAATGCTTAGAGTGTGCAGTATATGATCGTAGATGTATAGTTGAGGTTTTGCATTTCATGCACTCTCTAACTTGTTGCTGTAGATACATAAAATAGACATCATGCATCCAATTCTTCTATTAATCAATTAAAACAACTTATTGATTAATTCCCTAGCTTCATCATACTTAATTAAATAAATCAAATTATTTCATTAATTCCTTAAGTTCTTCTTATTTGATTCAATAAATCAAAATGATTTAAATCAAATATAAAACTCCTAAAATCCTCCAAGTTAATTCATCTAGATTAATTAACCTCTAATCATAATCACCCATTCTCCAGCTTTTGACTCAACTTGAGTCAAATCTAAACTCTCAACTAACCCACCCACTTGCACCAATAAATCATTTCTTTCATTTATTAATTCTTCTAATTACTTTCGAAAGGGCATCAAGATGGAATATTTTGTCAATTTGAATCTTCCTTCCAAAGGACTTGTCCCTTCCAACAGAGCATTAAATTCTCTTGTGCATGCTCTTACATGTCTCTTGCACAAATCAAACTTGGCATTTAATGCACCTTTCACCCCCCTTAAACATGTCATTTCATGCAAATTCAAATTTGAAATTGGCACATTGGCCAAAACTTGCACATTCTTCATCCTCACAAATCTTGACAAGTGGCATCTTGTCATTGCCTTATGAATGATCCCACATTCATCAAAATTTCTCAATCTCCTAACCTTGAATCTATAAAATGCAATGCATTTCTCCAAAACAACAACAATACAAAATTTGGGAACAACACACTCTCATGGAAAGTTATTCTCTTGATTTGAGAACTAATTTTGTCCATTATCACATGCATTTGCATTATCACTATCATCTTGGAAATCTTGCTTATCAGGGATTGGGAAAGGGCTCTCTTCTCACATCAAGGAGCACCAATCCCCCTATGGGATGGTGATTGGTTAACTTAGATTAGATTTACATATTTTAGGTTGCACATGTATTTCTTCATTTTTTTCTATTCTAGGTTTGATCAACAATTTCTTAGGGAGAGGTTTATTTCAATTTACTGACAATAGCTAATCCATCTATTGTTAGGAATTGCAGATTTTTCCTCTCACAGTTACCCTAATTGGATAACTCTTTATCCCTCTCAAGTCTCTCTCTCTCAGGTCTCACTCCATCCCATGTGACCTAGACTACTCTCTCTCAATCTAATCCCCTCTCTCAGGTCTCTTTCCCTCCCACCTATGTATCTAAATAAATCTATCTTAGTCCAACCCCCTTTCTCACTCTCCCTCTCTCTCCCCCTTTGGTCTTTTTGTCTCTCTCACTCCATCTCCCTCTCTTAGGTCATTATCTTTCTCTCTTTGTATCTCTCTCATGTCTCTCCCTCCTACCCCCTCTCCTTCTCTTAGGTCTCTCACTCACTCCCTCTATCTCTCTCCCATTCCCTCTCTCTCACTCTCTCTCAAGTATCTCCATCCCCCCTCTCTCTCTCTCTCACACACACACTCCCTCTCTCTCTCCCACTCCCTCTCTCCCACTCCCTCTATCTCTCTCCCACTCTCTCCCACTCCCTCTATCTCTCTCCCACTCTCTCCCACTTTGTTTCTCTCCATCTCTCGTAGGTCTCTGCCTCCCACCCCCTCTCCCTATCTCTCTCTATCAAGTATCTTCGTCCTACCCCCTCTCCCTCTCTCTCTTTGTCAAGTCTCCCCCTCCTACCACCTCTCCCTCTCACATTCACTCTCTCTATCTCTTTGACTCCCTCCCTCTCTCACTCCCTATATATCTCTTTGACTCCCTCCCTCTCTCACTCCCACTATCTATCTCCTTCTACCTCTCCCTCTCTCTCAAGTATCACCCTCCCACCACCTCTCCCACTCTCTCAAGACCCTCTCTCTCTCTCACACCCTCTATCTCTCTCCCACTCTCTCTCCCTCTCCTCTCTCTCAAGTATCTCCCTCCCACCCCCTCTCCCTCCCTCTATCTCTCTCAAGTATCTCCCTCCTACCCCCTCTCCCTTTGTCAAGTCTCTCTTTGTATCTCTCACTCACTCAATCCCTCTATCTCTCTCCCACATCCTCTCTCTCCTCCTCCACTATCTCTCTCCCTCTCTCTCAGGTATCTCCCTCCCACCCCCTCCCACTCTCTCTCTCCTCTCTCTTAGGTATCTCCCTACATCCCCTCTCTCTCTATCTCTCTTTCACTCCCTCCATCTCTCTCCCATCCCTCTATCCTAGTAATCCCTCTCCCCCGAGTACTCCCTCTCCCTCCCACCCCCTCGCCTCTCTCACATCTCTCTCTCACTCCCTGTATCTCTCCCATCCCTCTATCTCCCACTCCCTCTCTCTCCTACTCTCTTAGGTCTCTCCCTCCCACCCCCTCTCTCCCACTTCTTTCTCCCTCCCATCCTCTCTCCCTCCTCTTCTTAGGTTTCTCCCTCCCACCTCTCTCTCTATGTCTCTCCCTCTCTTCTCTCTCCTCCTCTCTCTCTCTCCTCCTTCTATCTCTCTCCTCTATCCTATATCCTCTCTCTGTCTCCTCCCTCCCCTCTCTCCCTCTCTCTCTCTCTCTCAAGTATCTCCATCCTACCCTCTCTCCCTCTCTCTCTTTCTCAAGTCTCCCCCTCCTACCCCCTCTCCCTCTTACAATCACTCCCTCTATCTCTCTTCCACTCCCTCCCTCTCTCACTCCCTCTATATCTCTCCCTCTCCCTCTCCCTCTCTCTCAAGTATTTCCTTCCTACCACCTCTCCCTCTCTCTCTCTCAAGTAGAAGGTTTAAGGTTTAGCATTTAGGGATTAAGGGTTAAGGGTGGAGGGCTTAGGGTTTAGGGATTACGATTTATGGTTTAAGGGTAGATGGTGTAGGGTTGAGAGAGAGGGGGGGTTGAGGGTAAAGGGTTAAGGGTTAAGGGTAGAGGTTAGAGGGTTTAGGGTTTAAGGGTTAAGGGTAAAGGGTATATGGTTTAAGGATAGAGGGTTTAACGGTTTAGTGTAGATGGTAGAGGGTTTAAGGGTTAAGGGTATATGGTTTAGGGTTGAGGGTTTACTGTTTAAGGGTTAATGGTTGACGGTTGAGGGTTGAGGGTTGAGGTTTTAGGATTTAAGGGTTGAGGGTTGAGGGATTAGCGTAGAGAGTTTAGTTGGGTTTAAAAGGGTTTAAGGGTTCAGGGTTTAGGGTATTGAGTTTAAGGGTGGAGGGTAGATATTTTAAGGGTTTAGGGTTTAACCTAGTTAACGGTTTAGGGTTGAGGATTGACAGTTATAGGGTTTAAGGGTTGAGGGTTGAGGGTTGAGGGTAGAGGGTTTAGGGTTTAGGGTTTAGGTTTTATAGTTTAAGGGTAGAGGGTTTAAGGGTTTAGGGTTTAACCTGGTTAAGGGTAGAGGGTTGAGGGTTGAGGATTTAGGGTTTAGGGTAGAGGGTTTAGGGTTTAGGGTTTACAAATTAAGAATTAAGGGTAGAGGGTTTAGGTTTTAGGGATTACAATTTACGATTTAAGGGTATATGGTGTAGGGTTGAGAGAGATAGGGGGTGTTGAGGGTAGAGGGTAGAGGGTTAAAGGTAGAGGGTTTAGGGCTTACATTTTAAGGGTTGAGGGTTGAGGGTTGAGGGTTGAGGGTTGAGGGTTGAAGGTTGAGGGTTGAGGATAGAGGGTAGAGGGTTGAGGATTTAGGGTTTAGGGTTTAGGGTTTAGGGATTAAGGGTTAAGGGTAGAGGTTTTAAGGTTTAGGGATTACGGTTTATGGTTTAAGGGTAGGGTGTAGGTTTGAGAGAGAGAGGGGTTGAGGGTAGAGGGTTTAGGGTTTAGGGTTTAATGATTTAGGGTTTAGGGTTTGCGGTTTAAGGGTAGAGGGTAGAGGGTTAAGGGTAGAGTGTAGAGTATTTTGGGGGTTTAGGGTCTAGGTTTAAGGGTTTAAGGGTTTAGGGTTCAAGGATTATGATTTAAGGGTAGAGTATTAAGGGTTAATGGTAGAGGGTAGAGGGTTAAGGGTAGAGCGTAGAGGGTAGAGGATTTAGGGTTTATGGTTTAGGGTTTAGGGTTTAGGGTTCAAGGTTTACGGTTTAAGGGTAGAGGGTAGAGGGTTTACGGTTTTAGGGTTTAGGGTTTAAGGGTTGAGGGATTTCTCTCTCCTTCTCTCTCTATCTCTATGTCTCTCCCTCTCTCTCACAATCACTCCCTTTATTTCTCTTCCACTCCATCTCTCTCCCTCTCCCTCTCTCTCTCTCTCAAGTATCTGCCTCCTACCACCTCTCCCTCTATCTCTCAAGTAGAGGGTTTAGGGTTTAGGGTTTAGGGATTAAGGATTAAGGGTAGAGGGATTAGGGTTTAGGGATTACAATTTATAGTTTAAGGGTAGATGATGTAGGGTTGAGAAAGAGAGGGGGGGTTTGAGGGTAGAGGGTAGAGGGTAGAGGGTTTATGGGTTTAGGTTTTAGGGTTTAAGGATTTAAGGGTTGAGGGATTTCTCTCTCTCTCTGTCTTTATGTCTCTCCCTCTCTATCTCACATTCGCTCACTCTATCTCTCTTCCACTCCATCCCTCTCTCAAACCCTCTATCTCTCTCCCTCTCCCTCTCCCTCTCCCTCTCTCTCAAGTAACTCCCTCCTACTACCTCTCCCTCTCTCTCTCTCTCTCAAATAGAGGGTTTAGGGATTAAGGGTTAAGGGTAGAGGGCTTAGGGTTTAGGGATTATGATTTATGGTTTAAGGGTAGATGGTGTAGGGTTGAGAGAGAGAGGGGGGGTTGAGGGTAAAGGGTAAAGGTTTAAGGGAAGAGGGTAGAGGGTTTAGGGGTTTGTAGTTTAGGGTTTAAGGGTTTAAGGGTTAAGGGTATAGGGTATATAGTTTAAGGGTAGAGGGTTTAAGGGTTAAGGGTATAGGGTTTAGGGTCGAGGGTTTACTGTTTAAGGGTTGAGGGTTGAGGGTTGAGGGTTGAGGGTTGAGGGTAGAGGGTTGAGTGTTTAGGGTTTAGGGTTTAAGGGTTGAGATATTAAGGGTTGAGGGATTAGCATAGAGATTTTAGTTGGGTTTAAAAGGGTTTAAGGGTTTAGGGTTTAGGGTATTGAGTTTAAGGGTGGAGGGTAGATAGTTTAAGGGTTTAGGTTTTAACCTGGTTAAGGGTTGAGGGTTGAGGTTTGACATTTATAGGGTTTAAGGGTTGAGGGTTGAGGGTAGAGAGTAGAGGGTTTAGGATTTAGGGTTTAGGGTTTAGGGTTTAGGGTTTAACTTGGTTAAGGGTAGAGGGTTGAGGGTTTAGGGTTTAGGGTTTAGGGTTTAGGGTTTAGGGTTTAATGTTTGAGGGTAGAGGGTTTAGGGTTTAGGGTTTATAAATTATGAATTAAGGGTAGAGGGTTTAGGTTTTAGGGATTATGATTTACAGTTTAAGGGTAGATGGTGTAGGGTTGAGAGAGATAGGGGGTGTTGAGGGTAGAGGGTAGAGGGTTAACGGTAGAGGGTTTAGGGTTTAGGGCTTACATTTTAAGGGTTGTGGGTTGAGGGTTGAGGGTTGAGGGTTGAGGGTTGAGGGTTGAGGGTTGAGGGTTGAGGGTTGAAGGTTGATGGTTGAGGATAGAGGGTAGAGGGTAGAGGGTTTAGGGTTTAGGGTTTAGGTTTTAGGGGTTAAGGGTTAAGGGTATAGGGTTTAAGGTTTAGGGATTACAGTTTACAGTTTAAGGGTAGAGGGTGTACGGTTGAGAGAGAGAGGGGGCTTTGAGGGTAGAGGGTAGGGTTTAGGGTTTAGGGTTTAATGGTTTAGGGTTTAAGGTTTACGGTTTAAGGGTAGAGGGTTAAGGGTTAAGGGTAGAGGGTAGAGGATTTAGGGGTTTAGGGTTTAGGTTTAGGTTTAAGGTTTTAAGGGTTTAATGTTCAAGGTTTATGATTTAAGGGTAGAGTATTAAGGGTTAAGGGTAGAGGGTAGAGGGTAGAGGGTTTAGGGGTTTAGGTTTTAGGGTTTACAATTTAAGGGTAGAGGGTAGAGGGTTAAGGGTAGAGGGTAGAGGGTTTAGGGGTTTAGGGTTTAGGGTTTAAGGGTTTAATCGTTTAGGGTTTAAGGGTTGAGGGATTTCTCTCTCCCTCTCTCTCTGTCTCTATGTCTCTCCCTCTATCTCTCACAATCACTCCCTCTATCTCTCTTCCACTCCCTCCCTCTCTCACTCCCTATATCTCTCTCCCTCTCCCTCTCCCTCTCTCTCAAGTATCTCCCTCCTACCACCTCTCCCTCTCTCTCTCTCAAGTAGAGGGTTTAGGGTTTAGGGATTAGGGGTTAAGGGTAGAGGGATTAAGGTTTAGGGATTATGATTTACATTTTAAGGATAGATGATGTATGGTTGAGAGAGAGGGGGGGTTTGAGGGTAGAGGGTAGAGGGTTAAGGGTAGAGAGTAGAGGGTTTATGGGTTTTGGGTTTTGGGTTTAAGGATTTAAGAGTTGAGGGATTTCTCTCTCTGTGTCTTTATGTCTCTCCCTCTCTCTCTCATAGTCACTCACTCTATCTCTCTTCCACTCCCTCCCTCTCTCACTCCCTCTATCTCTCTCCCTCTCCCTCTCCCTCTCCCTCTCCCTCTCCCTCCTAATACCTCTCCCTCTCTCTCTCTCTCAAGTAGAGGGTTTAGGGTTTAGGGTTTAGGGATTAAGGGGTAAGGGTAGAGGGTTTAGGGTTTAGGGATTAAGATTTATGGTTTAAGGGTAGATGGTGTAGGGTTGAGAGAGAGGGGGGGTTGAGGGTAAAGGGTTAAGGGTTAAGGGTAGAGGGTAGAGGTTTTAGCGGTTTGTGGTTTAGGGTTTAAGGGTTTAAGGGTTAAGGGTATAGGGTATACAATTTAAGGGTAGAGGTTTTAAGGTTTTGGGGTAGATGGTAGAGGGTTTAAGGGTTAAGGGTATAGGGTAAAGGTTTAGGGTTTACTGTTTAACGGTTGAGGATTGAGGGTTGAGGGTTGAGGGTTGAGGGTTTAGCGTTTAACGATTGAGAGATTAAGGGTTGAGGGTTGATGGATTAGCATAGAGAGTTTAGATGGGTTTAAAAGGGTTTAAGGGTTTAGGGTTTAGTGTATTGGGTTTAAGGGTAGAGGGTAGATAGTTTAAGGGTTTAGGGTTTAAGGGTTTAGGGTTTAACCTAGTTAAGGGTTGACGGTTAACGGTTGATGGTTTTAGGGTAAAGGGTAGAGGGTTTAGGGGTTTAGAGTTTAGGATTTAAGGGTTTAAGTGTTTAGGGTTCAGGGTTTACGGTTTAAGGGTAGAGGGTAGAGGGTAGAGGGTTTAGGAGTTTAGGGTTTAGGGTTTGAGATTTAAGGGTAGAGTGTTTAAGGTTTTAAGGGTTGAGGGTATAGCGTTGAGGGATTATGGTAGAGAGGGGGGAATGGATAGAGGGATAGATGGAAGGAGAAGTGGGATAGAGAGAAGGAGATAAGAAGAGGGAGGGACAGAGATAGATGAGGTTTGACGATCTAATGTTTAGGTTAGAGGGTTGATAATTGAGAGCATAGTGTTGAGGGTAGATAGTTTAAAGGTTTAGGGTTTAGGGTATAGGATTTACAGTTTGAGGGTAGAGGGTTTAAGGGTTTAGAGTTTAAGGGTTTAGGGTAGAGGGTTGAGGGTTGAGAGTTTTAGGTTTAGGGTTGAGGGTTGAGGGTAGAAGGTAGAGGGTAGAGGGTAGAGGGTTTAGGGTTTAGACATTAAGGGTTAAGGGTAGAGGACTTAGGGTTTAGTGATTATGATTTGTGATTTAAGGGTATAGGGTTTAGGGTTTAGGGTTTACAGTTTAAGGGTTGAGGGTTGAGGGTATTGGGTTTAAAATTGTTGAGGGTGGAGGGTTATGGGGTTTAAAGGTAGAGGGTATTGTGTTGAGGGTAGAGGGTAGAAGGTTTAAGGGTTTGGTTTTAAGGGTTTAGGGTATACGGTTTAGGTCTCCCATACCTCTATCTTCCATTCCCTCTCTTAGGTCTTCCCCCCACCATAATTGAATAAATATCTCCCTCTCAAGTCTCTCTCTCTTGGGTCTCACTCCCTCCCATGCTACCTAGACTAATCTTTGTCACTCCAACTCACTCTCTCACTATCCCTCTTTGTCAGGTATCACTTACCTCCCACCCTACCTAGACAAATATATTTCAGTCTAACCCCCTCTCCCAAACTCCCTGTCTCTCTCTCTCCCTTTGGTCTTTTTGTATCTCTCAAGTTTCATCCCTCCCAACCCCTCTCTCATTGTCAGGTATTTCCCCTCACTATAACTAGATAACTCTGTATCCCTCTCAAGTCTCTATCACTCTCAGGTCTCAGTCGCTACCACACTACCTAGACTAATCTCTCTCACTCCTATCACCTCTCTCTCTATCTCAAGTGTCACTCCCTTTGTCTCTATGGAAAGTGAAGATTTCAAAACAACACATTTGTCACTCACCAAATTTGGCACTCTCCACATTTGGTCAGTGCCAAATGTGTTTTACCTTGAAATAGTAAAAATAGGGGTTGACCCCATGATTCAGGCCCACATGCTTCTATATTTTTCTAGTTCAGCACTTTATCCAATTCAAAAATGCCTTTTTTATGTAGTTGACTCTATGTTCTACCAATCTATGCTCAATCCATCACCTTTTTACCACAAATTTGCATGCTAGACAGCGTAGAAGAAGATATTTTGAATTTTCTACATCATTTTACATTATCTGAGGTAATATATTCATTTTGGTAATATTGAAATGTTTATATTTAGTATATTTATTTGTTTTTGACAATATAAACTAAATTTCTTTAATGATTTTATTAATCATAACAATTGGACATAGAATTCAACATTGAATTAGATGGGATTTGCATAAAAAAGTTTAATTTTTATGAGTTTGAAGAACAAAAAAATGAAAAACATGACATTTACTTAACAAAAATTTACTTATGAATTCTATTTGCACTGCTTATACTAGTCCATTTCTAGCATGGCTAGTGGAATTCGCTCTATTTCATTTTACGTAGATGTTTACATTGAGTTCTTTTGTTTTATTTTCACAATTTTTAGACCATTCATTTGATGATTTTATTAATCTTCATTGTTACACATAGAATTCAACATTAAATATGATGGATTTCTACATGTAAAAGTTTAACTTTTAGGAGCTTCAAGATATAAAATGGAAAACATGACATAAGAAATTCAAATTCATTATTAGTGATGGTTGTGGGAAAACTTTTCTTATCAACTAATTTAGAACACCTAATAGCTTTCATCAATGTTAATGGAAGTTTCCATTAATATTTTTGTTCCATAAAAAATTCACCTTCATCACATGTCCTTAGATAAATTCAAATGAGTTTACATAGTTGTTAATGCAAGTTTACATTAATTCATACCATTTACCTTTCTAATAAATAAAAAAGGGAAAATTTTGTGCAATTGAGAATGCTTATTGTCTTTCTAAGTTACCTGATTACCAAATAAATAGTGAATAATTATAAGATATAGAATCACAATCCCTTCTTTGAATTCATCTTCTTCATGGCTTCGTTGACAATCACAATGTGGTTTTGAGAACAATAAACACAAGATTCTCTAGTTTTCATTTAGGTGGCAACAACTTATACCCTAGGTTTGTGATGCAAAGCAGGGAGAAAAAACCTTCAACAATCACAATTAGATTAGTTTCAAACAATATTCAATCTCAAAAACCTCAATTCAACACTCAACTAACCAATTCACATTCACTCCCTTGTAGCATTCACAATAGAGAAAATTGTTCATATCTTATCAAAGACAACTCAAACCCACAAAGCCTTAACCTTTTCAGACACCCATTAAGTCCTTCAAAAACATATGTCAAAAACACAGTAGGTCACTTTGGACCAACATCACCAAAATAATGTTGCTACGCTGCCCCAATAGGCTAATTAGGCCACTTTTACAAAGCATCATACCTTCAAACACTTTTTCAGTCCCAATTCTCTTTTGACAGACCTTCACCAACCTACAAAACTTCAAATTCAACAAATTTTAGTCATTGGAACCCTCTATAATGCATATAAACACTAAACCCTTGCTTTAGGCATTTCTATGCTTGAAACAAGGAGGGTTTATTGAAAATCAACGTTCTAGGCCTTTGGTGCAGGAGCACCTTGTAAGCTCAATTTTTTCAAAAAGGTCATCTTTAGTGAGCATGGTCAAATGCTAGGATTTTAGTTAATTTTGAGTATTTTATGTTCAATAAGGTCAATTAGACCATTTTATAATGTATTTGGAGCTAAGGGAGTTCAGTTCTGTCATAGCTTGCAATTTGGCAAAATATGGTTTGAAAATTTGCTAAAAGATGAAAAGTTGCAAAGTTAGGTGCATGTAAGGTTAGGTAAGTAGAATGTCAGTTCTAGGCATTGTTTTATGTTTTTATGATTCTATCAATGTGAGGAGAACCTCAATGAAGAGGTGAGAGTATGGAAAAAATGAAGAAGATCAAGAAGTATTCCCTATTTTTAGTGTAAACTTTTGAGTTTTGACTAGTAAATCTGTGTTTCAGACCATTGTACGGCCCCGTACAAGTGGTTCATGGTCTAAAAGCTATGGTAAATGTTCAAGGCATGTATTAGCTTTCATTTTTAGTTAGTTTGATTGAATTTCATGGAGGTTTGTGAGTTTTATGATCATTTTGGTGCTAATGGGTATGAAACCCTATTTTGGGGTTTTGAACACTAAAGAATGCATGTATGAACTTTTCCTTTAGTGGATACCTCTATAACTTCGTGAAATTAAGGCTGACATGTTGTTTTCCATGTTCAATAAGGATTCAAGAGTTGAAGAGTTGATGGAATTATTTTATGAGTTGTCCTAGTTGATTTCTTTTGTGTCTTGACCAAAAATGGAGGTTTCAAGTAAGGTTTTGAGGAAATAATAGTGCTAAAGGTTGGGAGTAACTTTTTAGAGAATGTGCAGCCTATTTTTTAAATTTTTCCAAGTATTGGTTGGGTGTGGAGTGTTGAGGAATTCTGGGTTTCAATAAACCCCTAGGGAAAACCTAGTTTGAAATAGCTTAGAGTGAGGGTTTGAAGGTTGGTACCCTATAGAACATACTAGTTCCTAAAATAGGTGGAAATCTAAGGTTTGAAAACCTAAAAAAATACTTTCCATGGAGATCAAGAGATTTGAAGGTGTTTAAAGGAGTGTCTCTTTGTAAGAATGGCCTTATTGGCCTAGTTGCTTGAGTGGAACAAGGCTAGTTTGAGGTATTTTCTCCAAAAGAGTTTATAGTAGTTTTGAAATATGTTCTAGGCCCTAGAAAAGGGTATCTAAAAATGCTATTATAGTCTTGATAAATTACTTGGTTCATTAGATATGAGTGATTTTCCTATGAGGAAGGATTACTAGTTTGTAAGTGGTTAAGGAGTGACTGATACAAAATGGTGTTTCTTGGTAAGTTAAGTGATCAAGTTGTGTTTGGTTTAATATTTTAATCTTGTTAGATTCCTTAATAGGCTCATGCAAAGCCCTTATACCTTAGAGTGGATTGGAGTCCTTAGAAGCCTATTTCCTTTGATGAAACTTTGAAAGAGTGTGTGTAAGTCTGTTAGGAGCCTTCCTCTAAATATTTGAACAAGTTCATTATTGATCCCTACATGTACTGCATCAGCCTCTAGCCACTTTCCCAACTCTTCAAACACACTCAAATATGTCTGCCCCTGCTAAACAAAACAACTCCCTTCCTCTACCATTGTTTTTTCACCAAATCCCCATTCTAAACCACCATTTTCAAGCCAAAATTCACACAAATACCCCTGGGGCAGCATCAAAACTCCATCATATCCTACTCCCTGCTCAAAATCCATACTCTAACATCTAACCCTATAGATATGTAATCAGCAGTACGGATATGTTTGAAAATTTAAGCATTACACACTTTTCTTGCACTATGGAGGTAGATGTATCTATGAAAAATGTTGTCTAGCATAGACATGTTTGATAATTCCAAACAGCTCACTGCCTTCTTTCATAAAATGCTTTGGTGTGTTTCATATTTAATGCAATGTAATCAGCAATATCAATATTTTCATAAAATGCATTACTTACTTTTGTTCTATGTGTGTTTGTGGTTCGATGTGTGTTTATGAACATGTAGCATTCAACGTCATGCTGAGGAAATGACCGAAGGCTCTAACACCAGAAGAACATGTAGTTAAAAATGCAAGGAGAAAAGAATCAAAAAATGTAGCTCGTGAAGCAAATAAAATGCAGCCCATACAACCTGAAATTCCCATGCAATCTAAAAGAGATGTTGAATTGGAAAAACAAAGGGCACAAATGAGGAAATTTCATGAAAGGAAGGAATGGATATTAAAGTTGTGGGCACATCATCAACCATAGGTGAATTTCAATGCACATCTCTAGTTGAAGACACACCGGAAAGAACATGTGGTTTTCCAAGTACATCAAAAATCATATCTCCAATTGAAGACACGCCATCAACAAACACATCTCTACTTGAAGGCACTCCACAAACGACATCTCAAGTTGGAGGTACAACATCGTGTACATGTCAATCTCAAGGTATGTCATCAATTGCACCTCCGATTGAAGGTACATGATCTATCCTCGATGTTGTTGACCTTCCTAATGTTGACACAAATTTACATTTCAGAACTCCTCCTAGAGTTTTACATAGAAAACCTACATTTTTTATTGATATTGATTCCAATGTTTTGAGGTGGATGCCTAATAAGATTCCAAAATGTACATCTCAAAGATATGCACAAAGGATATGGAGTTTATTTTTGTGAAGCTAAGTGAGGGTGGAAGATGACAACTATTTGTTGAAATGATGAGGCAAGTCAAATTTAGGCCCACCATGAAGGCTCTCAAGCTAAGAGTTTCGAATGAATCAAGTGAAAATTTCATTGTAAAGAACTTGATGAGTGCATACGAGAGCGTAGGTTCTACCTCACGCATGAAGGATAGTTGTGCCAGACGACATGTGATGACAGCAACACTATTAAGCAGTCAAACAAGGAACAAGGTGAACCTTACAAAGGTAAGTAATTATTTGAAAATAAGTATATATTAATCTCTAATGAGAGCCAAAGGAAGGCGTGAAAGAATGGAGGATCCAAATAGCGATGAGTTATGGGCATTCTCACGTAGAGTGTCATGGAAAGATACAAGAATTGCTCAAGGATTGAGATCGTTAATAGTGAATTATTGGAAGGATAACACAACGACCTCTCCTAATCAAAGATATTTTTTAAGAAGGAGAATTGGTAGTAAACTCCATGAGCCACATCCAAAGCATTATTTGGATACCACTCAAACCCAATTTTTTGCTGATTTTGTACAAAAGTTTTCTGAAATTAAAATATGTCAAAGGTATTTTGAAATGCTAAAGCCTTTTTATGTCAAAATAAATCACACGCACACTACTTGATGTTGTAGGGTTCATATTGATTTTTCTAACCATAATTATTTTTATTGAAGTATATGTGTAGATATGCATACTGACAATGTTTTGTAGGAATGTAACATAATGCCTCCACCTAAATCGTCAAGGAAATTTTTATCTTTCATTTTATGTGAAAGAGAGGATTGTCAATGTTTTTACAAAGAAGTCATATTTGGATGGCACATGTGATCATTGTGGTGGCATGCAAAATTTTCCAATTTTCCAACACATGGCTAGTATACACACAATTGGAGACAGAATTGTGGAATTTGGCAAATATAAGATAGTGGCATACAGTCTAAAAGATGGGAAAGAAGCAAAGAAGTGTAAATTGGTCAATGATAAGATTCTAGTGTATCAGAACATGGGTATTTTCCATGATCAGGTGGTCAATGAGTATGCAAGGCATACACACAGAGCACGATGGTTGAACTCGCATTTCAAGTTATGCAAGGACACATTTCCACTTCGTACCATCATTTTAGTTGTTGACTTCACTAAGAACTACATACTACATCCATAGAATGAGGTGCAATCACAATACTACAACTCCACATAGGTTGCTATATTTGTGCATATAGCATTCATTCATGCAAATGATAGTATAGAGGAAAATAGGAAAGTACTGAGGGAGTATCACTTTTACATCAGTGATGATCACACACATTCTACAAAGTTTGTGCAAGGTTTCTTTCATATGTTCTATGATGATCTGGCTAGCAGGGGCATATCATTTAGTCAACATATCATATGGTCAGATTATTATACATCTCAATTCAATAATGTCAGAATGTTTTACTGGTTGAGCAGGATGCATAGGATTAGTGGTGTTCAACATATGTGGAACTTCTCAAAGGCCAGTCATGGAAAGGGGAGAATGATGGAGCAGGTGCATGTATCAAAATATCCCTAGCACGAGAAGAATTAAAGTACATAGACAATGTAAAGTTGACAGATGCAAGATCAATTGTCCAGTGGTGCAATGGTGCAATGGGTCTAGGTAGTGAAGGTAATTCTTTAGTTTGTATATTTTTTCATTTAGTAGATGATACTAATATTGCAAAATATGAGGATTGTTGTACACTAACAGGATCAAGCGAGCTACACTCTTTTAGAAGCTCCAATGTAGGTACATGGACTTTCCATATGCGAAAGATGGCATGCTTTTGTTTTGCATGTACACTTCAAGCATAGAATGATTGTGATTCAACAGAGTGGGTTGACGAATGGTCTGTAAGAATTCTAACCCCACTTGACACTTATCAGCTCCCGACGGCTTTACAAATCACGGAGATGCAATCATCCACTGACTTTGATCATGTATTGGACCTACTAGAGCCAAGTAATATATATTACTTATAGGTTTTATTATGATGTTTAGTAAATACATCTAACAAGATGAACATGTCAATGCAGGGCACGTTTATGTGGTGATTGCAAATGAAGACAATGAATATGGTATAGATTATTACCTATGCCATTGTATCGAGGCCAAAAATAAATTGGAGGCCCCAGTTATAGGTGGAGAAAACATAGAATATCCTACAGGTTCGGTGGTTGTTACTGGAACATGGCTTTAAAGGTACCCAATTAAGAATATTGTAGTTTGGTTATTTGAGGACTTCGACACACATCAGAAGATTCTTCACTACTCGAACCTTATTGTCACCACCAATGTTCATTTGATCAAATATAAGGGAAGACCTGCGAACAAGAACTTGTGGAAAGTGGGTGAGTCTAACCATGAGGCAATATTTGACACAATAAAGAGTAGAGCAGACACAGTCCTTGGATTTATTTGTAATTATGCACATTGAATTTGTAAAGTCATGTTATTGATCATTTCTTTCTTTCAAGTGTTTAAGTTTGATTGTATAAGGCTTTACAAAATTGTATGAATGTAGATATGCAAAATGATGGTTATATGCAACTCTCTATTGACCACCTTTAAGTTGGTATTTTGATCAATAATAGGGAGGTTAACCATTTATTTTACAAACACAATTTCATCCAACTCAAACCAACATTTTTCCCTAACAACTCTTTTTTATCAACTCTTCACTATTTCAACCTAGTTTCCTTGTACGTGTCCAAACACCAAAAGCAGGGTATAACTATCGACCCTATTAACAAAAACACAAACCATTTAGGGTTTCAGATACCCAATATGCCTATTCCAAAAATATCTCAAATGGGCATATTACTCTTTTGGACCAACACCTTGAAATCAAACTTTTTCACCATTTTAGACCCCCAAATAGATCACTTTTCCAAAGGACCTATACCTTAAAATTTACTTTTCACCCAAATTTTAATTGGGAAGCACTCACCAGCCAATAAAACCATAAATTACACAATTACTTTATAGAGACACATTTCCCAAACCACCCTACCATGATACCCTCATTTATTGCTCTTTGCATGGGGGTTTATTGGAAAACAATATTCCAGTGCTTTCCTGACCCAACCAATACCTCCAAAACTTCATAAAAGGCCTACACAAACTCAAAAGGATAGATGATCTTTGTTTCCCCCAATTTTCCTATCATTTTCCCACTCAAACCACTCAATTGGGGCCAAATTAGGTCACTTTTTCAAAGGGACTCTACTTTAATTTTTCCCTTTCACTCAAAATTCAATTGGGCAGCCTTCTACATGTGTTCAAACCAAATAATCCATCATATACCCTCAAAAAATCATTCACCCAAGCACCAAATCACAAAACCCTCCTTTTAAGCCAAATAACCTAGGGCTTATTGAAAATCACACATCCAGCCCTCACCAAAACATGCCAATACCTCAAAAAAGTCTAAATACCTCTTCCCAAACTTAATTCATCAATAAATAATGCTCCCCAACCTTTTTACACACTTTACTATCTCAAAACCTCACTATTTCACTTTGAAAACACAAATTTTCACTCTAGGGCTTCATGTCAAATAGAACACTCAACCTCCCCTGTACAAATTCCACATTCCCACACTATTTTATTGATGTTGAAGACCCATTCCTCAAGTTAAAGTGGCCACAATTAGAGGAATGGGTCAGTTTACCATATTAAATGACTTTCAAACCTTACTTGACAACATCTTGACTCATTCATCCTAACTAGACTCAACTCAAAAAATGGAGGACAATGTGCTTTGCACCATATTCCCTATTAGTTTTTGATGTCATATGCATTTATGACTATATCATTGATCCTTTTGTGACTGTAGGTAATACTGAATTTTCTCAAAGTTTAAGAAAATAACATCGGTTGTTGGTGCAAGTGTTCAGCGGTATGAGAAACATCGGTTGCTAGTGCATTTTCTAGTTGTCAATCTTATCTTTCTTTTCCATCTCGTAGATTTCTCGGATTCTTATATGCTACATGTTTTATGTTAACTATGTCAGTGATATATTTGAAATTGATACATAGGATCATCGAGAGATGAAAAAGTAGGAAAAGATGGGCCACATCACCATTGTAAGACCTTCAATCGACCTCCTATCTAGCATGCATGAAGGAGATAGTAGGTCTCTTCAAGTGTATGACTAGCATTATTTAGTTATTTCTCTTTTAATGATTTTGATGTGATTTCATGTCTAATATTGATAGTCTTTTGCAGGTTTTTTGTTGACCAAATTCCTATGAGAGTACACAACCACGGAGAGGCTACAACCCATGTGTTTCCTAGGGAGCGAGGGATGTACATGTTTTGAAGTATTTTGGAATGTAAATAACTGGATCAGTTGAGGTGGATTGGAGAAGAGAAACTAGACAGTAGCTCCTTTTGTTTCTTCTTGTATAATATATTTCATGATCTAGGCTGCAAATGGGAGGATTATTTCACTGCATGTATTGCTACAATTATTGACAAATGGGAATATTTTCAGTATTTTCTTCCATCACTATTGTAATATTTGTCATTGACTTAGTGTATTTTTTGATATACAAAAATTATGAGAAATTAATACATGTAAATGTGTATATTCCTTAATATATGCCTCAATTAAATGTGTATATTACATTTAAAATTAGTTGTAACGCTTCATAGTTTACATTTCAATTTTTCTTCAAGGAAAAGCATGTGTATTTATGACAAAGAATGAAATAATGTCTAATATAATTGTAGAAAGGCATATCTTATTGCCCCTACCTTGTCAATCCTACCAAATTGGCAAGCTAGTGAGCTCACTGGCTGGCCAATTCCGTAGGGTTCACAAAGTAGGGCAGCATATGCCTCATATAAATTGATGCAACCTAGGTCATCTCTAACATACCTCAATTCCATCTAAGACTCCTTTGGAGCAACTTGCTAAAAACTTGCAAACAACGTTGTCCAAGGCCTCAATTAGGCCATATTTACAAAGAGAATGTGTTTTAAACTTTTCTTTTCACCTAAAACTTTATTGGGAAGCACTCACCAACTAGAGGAAACACCTAATCCACAACTTTTAGGGCAAGATAGGCCCTGCAACACCCCAAACACTAAATCCCTCACTTTTCACAAT
This sequence comes from Sequoiadendron giganteum, assembly GCA_007115665.2. NCBI lineage: Eukaryota > Viridiplantae > Streptophyta > Pinopsida > Cupressales > Cupressaceae > Sequoiadendron > Sequoiadendron giganteum. The sequence goes on from CM021104.1 coordinate 672,701,368, forward strand.
ATACCCTAGGGCTTATTGAAAAAATATGCTCCACGCCTTCTCAAACCTCAAAAGAAATTCAAACACTTTGGAATAACCCTGAAAATTTTTAAAAGAACAAGAAAAATGACTGACCTCAAACATTTCCCACTTTTACCCTCTCTAACCTCACTTTTTCATATAAAAACACCCCAAATGCCACCTAGGGCATCACCAAAAATCAATATCCAAACCTTACCTATTCAAGAAACAATGCAAACATGTTTATTTATCTCAAGTAATATTATCCGTCGAGTTAAAGCATCATACAATGGGTGGAAGTCTTAAAACATCATTTTAAATGCACTCAAACCCTTGAAACAAGGCTCATAGATCAACCTCCAATAAAATTCCTAGTAAATGCACAAAATTAAATGAAATTTCTTCAAACCAATTTTTTGAAATAGTTAACTCTGCTGCCCACCAATTTCCATTTAGAAGTAAGCACAACCACCCTGTACGGAACCTCACAGTACCAATAAACTTCAAAAATTCTGGAAAAACTCAAAAAATGGCATGGGAATAACAAGATTTTATTGTTTTTCTTTCTAACTTGGTTTCTCCAACCTCAAACTCAAACATAAGAAGCTTTTTAAAACATGAAAAAAAAAGGTACCATCCTACAACTGAATCCAACCAATTTCAAACTCTTTATGGCCATTGGAGTATAAAATTGCACTTTTTTACATATTCTTGTTGACAACATTTTTCCTCATTTTCAATTATTTTGCAATTTGACCCTCCTAGACTCCTAAAACATTAGAGATGGTCTACCTAGACCTTATTGAATCCAAAAAACATGACCTCACACTGGAAAAAATGGCATTTAACCTATCTTGACAACTTTTATCAAACTTGACAACATTTTTACTATGATTTGCAACTTCTACAAAATGGAAACATTAGACCTTAAAACTTCACCAATTACATTTGAATGTTCATAATAGACCTTATTGGACTCAAAACACCCAAAAAACCTTGACTCATTTGGAGCACGTTTGATGCTTTGGCAAGTTGAGATAGGTGTGGGAATAGGACTTTCAATAAACCCTCCCTAAATTTGCTAAATATGAAGGTTTTGTGAAAAGTGCAGTCTATGAGTGGTTCCTTGGCTAAAGGTTGTATATTTTGTGGTTTTAGAGGGTGGTTAATGACTCTCCACAATAACCTCACTCAGTTTTCGCTATCTCAGAGGCCTTTTCCCGTGGTGGTGAATTCTCGCTTGGGAAAAAAGTTGCCAAATGTAAGTAGTTGGAAGTTGCAAAGTGCTGAAAATTTTGTTCAACAACTCATATGACCAAATGGACTATTCCAACGCATTCAGGTGGGTATGTTAATACTAGGAATGGTCCTCTTTCACACCGAAACATGTGGAATCGCTCTAAGCTACATTCAACTGGCAGAATCCCTTAAGAGTCCAAAGTGCAAAATGGCTACAAACTTCAGCATACTTGTATTTGGACACCGTGATACTTAGAAACTTCTCATCTAAACCTATGGTATTGAATTGGGCCCCTCTACAATAACCTCTCTCGGTTTTCGCTATCTAAGAGGCCTTTTTTCATGGTGGCGAATTCTTGCTTACGAAAAAAGTTGTCAAATGCAAGTAGTTGAAAGTTGCAAAGTGGTGCACCTTTCATTATGCAACTCGTGTGATGAAACAGACTATTATAATTCATCCAAGTGAGTATATTTATGCTAGGCATGGTCCTCTTTCGCACTAAAACACACGGAATTGATCGGAGCTACATTTAACTGGCAGAATCTCTTAAGAGTCCAAAGTGCAAAATGGCTATGAACTTCAGCATGCTCGTATTTGAACACTGTGATGCTTAGAAACTTCTCATCTGAGCTTATGGGATTGAGTTGGTCCTCTCTACAATAACCTCTCTCAATTTTTTCTATCTAAGAGGCCTTTTCTCATGGTGGTGAATTCTCGCTTGGGGAAAAATTGTCAAATACAAGCAGTTGAAAGTTGCAAAGTTATGCAACTCATGTGACCAAACAGACTATTCTGATGCATCTGGGTGGGTATTTTTATGCTAGGCATGGTCCTCTTTCACACTGAAACATGTGGAATCGATCTGAGCTATGTTCAACCGACAAAATCCCTTAAGAGTCCAAAGTGCAAAATGGTTGTGAACTTCAGCAGCTCATATTCAGACACCGTGATGCTTAGAAACTTCTTGTCTGATCCTATGGGATTGTGTTGGGCCCCTCTACAATAACCTCTCTACATTTTTTCTACCTCAGAGGCCCTTTCCCGTGGTGGTAAATTCTTGCTTGGGAAAAATGTTGTCAAATGCAAGTAGTTGAAAGTTGCAAAGTGGTGTAACTTTTATTCTGCAACTCGTGTGACCAAACGGACTATTCTGATGCATCCAGGAAGGTACGTTTACACTAGGCATGCTCCTCTTTCGTACCGAAACATGCAAAATTGCTTCAATCTACATTCAACCGACAGAATCCCTTAAGAGTCCAAATTGCAAAATGGATGAAAACTTTAGCATGCTCATATTCAGATACCGTGATGCTCAGAAACTTCTTATCTGAGCCTATGGGATCATATTGACCCCTCTACAATAACCTCTCTTGGTTTCTTCTATTTTGGAGGCCTTTTCTCGTGGTGGTGAATTCTCGCTTGGGGAAAAAGTTGTCAAATGCAAGTAGTTGAAAGTTGCAATTAGTGCAACTTTTATTCTACAACTCGTGTGACCAAATGGACTGTTTTGATGTGTCCATGTGGATATTTTTACACTAGGCATGGTCCTCTTTCACACCGAAACATGTGGGATTGCTCTGAGCTACATGCAACCGACAGAATCCCTTAAGAGTCCAAAGTGCAAAATGGTTGTAAACTTCAACATACTTGTATTCGAACATTGTGATGCTTAGAAAATTCTCGCCTAAGCCTATGGGATCATGTTGGGCCCCTCTACAATAACCTCTCTTAGTTTTTGCTATCTTAGAGGCCTTTTCCCATGGTGCTGAATTCTCGCTTGGGGAAAAAGTTGTCAAATGCAAGTAGTTGAAAGTTGCAAAGTGGTGCAACTATTTTTTTGTAACTCGTGTGACCAAACAGACTGTTCTGATGCATCTAAGTGGGTACATTTATGCTAGGCATGGTCCTCTTTCACACTGAAACACACGGCATCGCTCTGAGCTACATTCAACCAGTAGAATCCCTTAAGAGTCCAAAGTGCAAAATAGCTGCAAACTTCAGCATGCTCATATTCGAACACCATGACACTTAGAAACTTCTCGTCTAATCCTATTGGATCATGATGTGCCCCTCTCTCAGTTTTTCTATCTTGGAGGCCTTTTCCCATGGTGGCGAATTCTCACTTTTGGAAAAAGTTGTCAAATGCAAGTACTTGAAAGTTGCAAAGTGGTGCAACTTTTGTTCTGCAACTTGTGTGACCAAATGGACTGTTTCAATGCATCGGGGTGGGTATGTTTACGCTAGGAATGGTCCTCTTTTGTAATGAAACCCGCGGAATCGCTCTGAGCTGCATTCAATCGACAGAATCCCTTAAGAGTCCAAAGTACAAAATCACTGCAAACTTTAGTATGCTCGTATTCAGACACTATGGCACTTAGAAAATTCTTTTCTGAGCCTATGAGATTGTGTTGGGCCCCTCTACGATAAATTCTCTTAGTTTTTTCTATCTTAGAGGCCTTTTCTCGTGGTGGTGAATTCTCGCTTGGGGAAAAAGTTATCCAATGCAAGAAGTTGAAAGTTGCGAAGTGGTGCAACTTTCAGTTTGTAACTCATGTGACCAAATGGGTTGTTATGGAATGTCCAAGTGGGTAAATCTATGCTAGGCATGGTCCTCTTTTGCACTAAAACATGCGGAATCACTCTGAGTTACGTTCAACCAGCAGAATCCCTTAAGAGTCCAAAGTGTAAAATGGTTTTAAACTTCAACATGATCGTTTTCGAACATCGTGATGCTTAGAAACTTCTCGTCTGAGCCTATGGGATCATGTTGGGCCCCTCTACAATAACCTATCTTAGTTTTTTCTATTTCAGAGGCCTTTTCCCGTGGTGGTGAATTCTCACTGGGGGAAAAAAATGTCAAATGTAAGTAGTTAAGTGTGTAAAAATGAATTTTTAGCCATTCCACCCATTGTATCCTATTGTAACTTGGTGAAATGGAATAATTAGGAGTAGGGAACATATGTGCATGGTTTCTGGAGAAGGAGAGGTGAGTTGAGTGGTTTGGTGTGATGCCCTACTTGGCAATTTGATGAGTTTTAGTGAAATTCAATGGTTTAAAAGTGGAAATGGTTGAAATCCTTTGGGGTAGTAGTTTGTGAGGGACTTTTAAGCATGTGTAGGTTATTTTAAGAATATTTAATGCATTGGAAAGGTGTTATGAGTTTTTGGAATAGGATTTTCAATAAACCCACCCTAAACTTGCTAAAAAATGAGTGTTTTATAAAACTGGGCTTAAAGGAGCGGTTCTCAAGTTAAAGATTGTGGATTTGGAGGTTTTGTGGTCTGGTAAATTATTGTCTATAGTTATTTGGGATGGGTAGATATTTTGGAGTATATTTTCTTTTAAAATTTGGCCTAATTGGCCAATTAGGACAACGTAGTAGCCTTGTTTTGTTGGTGTTGGTCAAAAGTGACCTGGTGTGTTTTTGTCATATATTTTTGAAGGCTTAAAAGGGTGTCTGAAAAGGTGAGTGGCTTCAAAATTGGTAGTAAGCTTTGCAAGAAAAGGTGAAGAAGTTGGATCTGGAGACCTACAAGATAAATAGTGAAGTTTGAGGAGAATCACCCTTGATAGGGTTTGGAGGAACAAAGTCTTGGTATATCAATTGGATTTATGTTTAGTTGATTGAAGGCCTCCCTTCTCTACATCATGTTATTGCTTACTATTACTCTTTGATGGATATTTTCCAAGCATCCATAGATTGTTCGAAAGAACCTGTTTTATAATTTTAGCCTTAGCAGCAAGACAATGAATTGATTGATAAAATTCTTTGGTAGACATGTATGAAAAATTTCATAGCATAGACAAGGTAGTGAACTATTTGAAATAAATGCCTCAAAGAAATATGGCCCCATGGTGATGGAATGCCATGACAAGCACATTGAGACCACATTTCTTTGAGGCATTTTTTGAACAGATCAATGCCTTGTCTATGTTATTGCTTATTATTATGCTTTGATATATTTTTTCCAAGCATCCATCTAGCTTGTTTGGAAGCACCCGTTTTAGGATTTTAGCCATAGTAGCAAGGAAGTGAACTATTTGATAAAATGCTTTGGTAAACATGTACAAAAAATGTGGTAGCATAGACAAGGCAGTAAATTATTTGAAAAAATGCCTCAAAGAAACGTGGTCTCATGGTGATGGAATGCCATGACAATCCATTGCAATTTTCTTTCCATGGAATTCCATCACCATGAGACCACATTTCTTTGAGGAATTTTTTTCAAGAAGTTCATTGCCTTGTCTATGCTATTGCTTGCTATTATGCTTTGCTATATTTTTTCCAAGCATCCATAGCTTGTTTGAAAGCACATGTTTTAGGGTTTTATCCATAGAAGCAAGGAAATTAACTGCTTGATATAATGCTTTGATAGACATGTATGAAAAATGTGGTAGCATAGAAAAGGCAGTGAACTCTTTGAAAAAATTCCTCAAACAAATGAGGTCTCATGGTGATGGAATGCCATGTCAATCAAAAGCAATTTGATTGTCATGGCATTGTGTCCCCATGAGACCACATTTATTTGAGGAATCTTTTCAAATAGTTCACTACCCTATCTATGGCTTGTCATGGCATTCCATCACCACATTTATTTGATGCATTTTTTGAAACAGTTCATTGCCTTGTCTATGTTATTGCTTACTATTATGCTTTTGATATATTTTTTCAAAGCATCCATAGCTTGTTCAAAAGAACTTGTTTTAGGCTTTTAGCCATAGCAACAAGGAAGTGAACTTTTTGACAAGATGTTTTGGTAGAAATGTATGAAAAATGTGGTAACATAGACAAGGCAGTGAACTATTTGAAAAAACACCTCAAAGAAATTTGGTCTCATAGAATGCCATGATACGAAAATGTAACTGGCAGTTGCTCCTAGTTATTAGTTATACAATGTGAAGAAATTGCATAACTACTTAGGTTGACTTTGTACAAAATATATTGTAATTGAAATTTTGTCATCTATGAGCATCTAGTTATTATTTATGCAAAGTGAAGTAATTCTTTGACTTTGAAAGATGGGCAATGCAATGTAATCAACAATATGAATATAAACTACAAATTTATCCATTTTTTATAATTCATTAGTTAAAATATTTATTTTATTTGCTCTCTATATCTCTATATGCTATGGAAAAACCTTTCAATTTCAAAAAAAGAATGTCTTGTTCTAAATTTTTTTACATTTTTTTCAATATGATTTTTTCTCGATTTTTTCAAAAACTCTTATACTTTTGGTTTGTAAAAATTTTCCCCAAAAGATTTTTGTTGCTATGCATTGGAAGCATGAAGCATACACATGAATACACGCAATATAGGTGAAGTATACATGTGAATAAGTGAAGCATACATGTGAATAAGTGAGGCACAAGTAATTGAAGCATTCCAAAGGATACAAACCATTGGGAATGGAGCTTATTTACACAATATGCTTTAGATGGGGCTTATTGAGCAATCGAAAATAATTAATTAAGCATTATATGTAAACAAAATCCATGCCTACAACATTCAAGCATACAATTTACATGATACGCATGATAACATCATTCAAGAATTTGACAGTAGCAAAATAAGATTTTCTTTAATCAAAAAGCCGAAAGGCTATACAATGATATATATTGATAAAAGTATACAATATATCCAAAAAAACCATACAGGCTTAGTACAAAGGAGCCATATGGACATAAAATGTCATGTATATATCAATAGTACAAATCATATGTTCCAAAATGCCACATAGGCATACAACAAACAACCCTAATACACAGTCATTTCCCTCTAGGGGAAGGAAATAGATCCAGTGTTGCCTTCAAAATACGGTTGGATGGAGTCACTATTGCTTCTCTTGTCTTTCTAACACGCTCGCTAGTCCTCCTCTCTTCACTCTGGACCTTCAACTGATACAATAAAAAGTAAAGATGTTAATACATAGAAATTGAATTGTGGAATGGCATATAACAAAATATATAATCACTTACCTCATACATATAGTCATCATGCACATTTACTATATCACCACATCCACAATCGGGAGTGACAACCACCTGTAGCAACCATCAAGATAGAAATTAAACTACATAAAAGTATCATGAAAACTTTCTATAATAGACCATAAAAGAGAAAATATAATGTCAAATCGACTAATCTATTGCATACCTCTCTCAATAGACCAGAACTGGCTATTGTTGCAGCAACTCCATGGTCCAACATGCCACCAACATCACCAGGGTTGTCTAATGTCAACAATTGTAAATGAAACAATATCTCAGGTATCAATATAAATACCAAGAGGGGATAATGAAACATAAGGTGAAATAAGAGGGTAATGGGATGGGAATAGAAGGGATTAATGGAACATAGGATGGACTAGTATAGATTGATGGGATGGGCTAGGATGGGATGACAAAATATAGGGTGGACAATTAGAGGTTAATGGGATGTGATTACTAGGGAATAATGCAACATAGGGTGAATTAGGAGGTGTCTAGGGTTTGACTATAATACATGAAGTGTGAACTTGACCTATGTGTAGCAATGATAGAGAAAAGTTAAATCTAGGATGAAACGTGGATAAAGATGGTATAACATAGGATGATATAAAGGAACATAGGGTGGAACATAGGGGATCATGCAACATCTAGGGTGAAATAATAATGGGTACAATAAGATGGGAGTAGAAAGACATAATGACACATAGCATGGACTAGAAGATATTAGTGGGATGGGCTAGGAGGGGATCATGGAAAATAGGGTGAACTATTAAATGTTAATGGTATGGGATTAGGAAGGAATAAAGGAACAAAAAGTGAATTAGGAGAAGATAATGTGACACAATCAAGGAATAAAAATGCAATGTTTGTGTTTCTCATCAATTTTTTAGATTTGTATATACGCAAAATTATGAGAACTAGTTAACATTATTTTACAACACCATTAATGAATAAAGGCTACCTGAGTGTAAGTTTTTTGAGGATATGAATTGCGGGGTGTGGAGGAAGAAAGTGCACCAGGAAACTATTTGAAATCCAAAGCATGTTATGTGACAAACATTCAAATATAACATTCAACTGTTCAAATGCAATAATAATATTTTTAATACTAGTTGCATACCTGTGGACTCATCATCAAGAATGTATAAGGGTCTGTAGGAATGGAGCATGCCTCATGAACAATCCGACCCTAAAATTTCATCATATCAAAATTCTACTAATTTAGTTACTCTTAAATCTCAAAATATAATTTAATAAACAACATTAAATGAACTTGCTAAATTTTACCTTAGTGTCAATACCGAATGTATCATTCAAAATATCATCTGTGAAAGTCAGCACCTCTGCAACTAATGTAGGTTGTATAGCTACATCACGAGCACTCTGATAATCATACGTGCAAACAACACCACAAGCACCACAATGGTGGGATGGAGCTCAGGACCTACACGTCTCCTCCACACCAGGTTCTACTAGAGGACTTGCACATTGTAAAATGGTTTGGGTGAGTGAGTCAATCGATTTCAATGTGTCCACCTCTACACTTTCCTTAACAATGGAAGGAACAGTGACATGCTCCACCATGGGTCTGGCCAAGGCTCTCAGTGCCAACTGTGGATTACGTCATGCAGCAGGTCTATCATGTGTGGAGCCCCCACCTCTACCTTGAAACTCTAAGATGTCAAAATAGTTTGGAATTTTATTGAGGACAAACTCGCAATAGAGTATCCTCAAAAATTACTGCAGCACCTCATGGTTATTATATGGAGGTTGGTCAAATACCATCGACCACCGCTCCCAAAATTTATTTTTAATTAACTCATGGTGGCACTAATGGATGGGGAACCTCCCGCATCCATGAGACAAAGGTTCATTGGTTTTCGGGTCTATAAATAGGGCACACAAGTTAGCTTTGCTATTTTTTTGTTTTTTGACATCTATATATGACAAACCACTAGCATAAAATTATCTCATCTCATGCCTCTTATTTAACCAAAAATTTATTTGCTCGCTCATTTCTCCTACATGAGTTATAATTGACTTCAAAGATTCAGCAATCCCTCTCTTATAAGGGTGGGTTTCGGCAAGATCAGTTAATCTTTCAATTAATTGTTTAATGTCTCTTTTATTGTTTTCAATTTGATTTTGAATATTTTCTTGTGTTCCTTGAGGATGCCTATGAATTGATGGAGGGGTTTCAGGTTGTTTTTGTATAAGAGGCTCTTCGTGAGAGGGTGATTTTGAATTCTTAATGTTTCAAGATGGAGATTCATTCCCTAAGAATTAGAATAAAATTTTATTATAAAAACCTATTTAAATTTGTAGTCTAAATCAAATTTGAAATAAATAGAATAAAAATACATACCTCTTTGCAATCTTTGACCTCTCTGACGTGTTGGTAGAATCCCCATGTAAAATCGCAAGCTAAGGATGCAAACAGTGGATGATATTTCACAAGCATGAGTTGCAGACCTCAAATCCTCCAAGTCAAGCCACGGGTTGAAGAGAAATGAGGGTTTGAAAGCTCTTTTTGGATTTTATTTAATTTTTTCTTTTGGCATGTGCCAAATGGCTTATTTCAATCTTTTTTTACAATTTTTTTCATTTTGGCACCAAAATTGTGTCACCGATTGGTGCACTTACCCTATAATAAGGATTGGGATGAGAAATACTCTTCAATCTTAAAATTTCCATTATTTCTATAAAAAATATTATCTAAACTTTTATTATTATCATGATGACCTTGCAATACATTCTATTGGACTTAAATAAAATGTAGAAAAATATTTTCTATTATATCAAATCCTTTTCAACTTATGGTAGCTTCAATAGTAGAATGATTAACATGATAATATTTATATTCTCTAGATCTTAATCTCTTCATTCTATATATCTTAGACTCTCTTAGGTGATCTAACTTATTAGTCATTTGGTTACATAATATTGATGCTTATATCCTTCTTTATACTTCCCTTAGATTCAAATTCAAAGCATTAAATTACTCGATGACGAAGATGACCACATTGGAAATAGATTCCAAGAAATCTTATTCAATGGATTTTAGAATGTCTTGGATGGGCTTTTATAGATTTTTTTTACCATGACTATTTTGTAATGGATGAGAAAGACTTTCCTCCATTCCCACTTAATGTTACTACTATTTTAGAAGACTTTCTCCACCTCTTCCTCTTGTATTTTTATGTTTCTTTTTTTGTTGAGCTACCTTTTCTCCTTCAAGGAATAATGTTAATATTTCTCTATTGTGAAAACTCCTCAACATACTACTTCCTCTTCGATAGTAAGTTTAATATTATATTATTTTAAATAATTATTTTGTGTAATCCTTAACATTTATTTGATGTTTAATAGATTTTGAAGCTGCTTCAAATTGTCTAAAGTGTAATCTCTTGACAAGAATTTTGACTACTAAGTTGGAAATCATTTGCTTCTAATGAGAAATCTTTATTTTCTCTAGTTCTAACTCCTTCCACCATAGTGTGGTATATCCATTGAGGTTTGGTTTGGAAATCTTTACCTTCTATAGGTCTTTGACCTCTTCAAACATGAAGTGCTCTTCCATTTTTTATGATCTAGTTAATCACCTCTTATAGATATAACAACCTAGATAAATAAAACACCTCCATACATGTACTTTTTCTAATTCATTAGATGACTAAAAATATCTTTTTATTGGCATCCATGTTCCTAATTTTCAATCAATATCAACTTTCATCCTCACATTTTCCCTTGTAAATCTCTAGGATTTTATCCATAAATGATCTTCATCCATCTCATCTAATCTCATTTTCACCACATTCAATATTTGTATTTCACCTAATGTCCCTACCATGTTGATGACTTAGGATCGGCCTCTATTATTAACTCTTCTTCATGGAATTATTGAGTATAGTTCAAAAAAAAATATCAAGATACAACTATAGGTTACACTATGAACACATATTGAGCACTTAGATCCTCAATTAGCACTTAAAAAGAGAAAATATTTCTCTTATATGACTTAATGGATGCCAAGGTTTGATAACCTAACATAAGGATATCAAATTGACTATGTAATACAAAAACAAACTTCATAATTCTAGCAAACAACATATTGAGAACACACCACATTTAATGTGAAGTGATATGTTTTCTCTAGCATCACTCTAGATCTCTATTGTAATTGAGCTAAAAATGAATCCATAAAACTCAAATCCTTGGTGTGGATGAGAGATGTGGGAATTCAACTACACTTATATCCTCATAAGACATTTTCATAAGGAAATAAATTGACATTCAAAAGATTTAGAAATTAAATTGAAGAATACACATGAGAAAGGAATCCTCTTTAGAGAAATAAATAAAATATTTAAGGGATACTTATTTAGTCTTAACTTCTAAAAGATCAAACATGATTAATTCCAAGAAAAGTGAGAAAAATTATATGGTGAAGAAATGATCTAGGTGTCATTGTTCAATTCAAACTTTAATGTAGCATGTACAATGTCTTATTGTACCATATGTAAGTGTGTGCAACAAAATGTACATACAAAATACCCTTGATTTATCACTATATGGTTGATAGATCTCCATAAAACATATTGAATAAATTGTAAATTTTAACTCTAAACATAGACTATAGATCTATAATAGAAAGAAGCTCAAAAAATAAAACATCTTTGTTTGTTCATATAGGATTGCCCCTTGACTTGGGATATGTCTAAATCAATAAATAGAAAATCCAAAACAAAACTAATCATGGTCAAACACCTACTCACTTGAAAGGAAATATAGAATTTGATAATTCCAAATTTAAAAAATGGTTGCTTACATACTAAATCTAATTATTGAGAAACCTTGCAAAAACAAAAGTGATATTTAAGACCCAAACTCGAAAAACAAAATTTAAAATTTAAATAAATAAATAAACATCAAAAAAAACAAATATCTCATCATTTACAAGTTCTCTGGTTTTTTCCTGTGCAGAAAGATATGGGTGGCGATCGTGTGTGGACGAAGCCCGACAACTACAGTGAATTCCACAAGAACCCACTGGTGTGGCACATCTATGTCGAAGGTGGCTTAGCTCCCCTGATGGAGAGTCTTGTGGGCCACGACCCTAACTTGTCTGCGCATTTTTCCAATTCTTGGAAGGATAGGAGAGTGACTCTAGGTGATATTTCTTTTGAGGTTAGTGAATATTTGATTCCATAGGCAACCGGGTTGCAGAGCACTGGGGAAAAGCATCAGAAACATTCCAAAACCCAAGATAACGACAACATGAAAGCGTTTTTTGTGGGGAATGAGGAGCCGATCCAAAACCAGTCGAGGTTCGAGCGGGAGGCCCTTCCATAGCCTTGGGACCAAGTTTGTTTGGCCCTCATGAAATACGTGATGCTCGAAGGTAGATATAAAACCTAATTTTTCTACCATTTCCCGTTGTTGAATCATCTTAGGCACAAAGTTCTGTTAAGTTTTCATTTTTTCCTGCTTATGGATTTAGAAAGTTCTATGGAAAAATGCAAGGAAATTACTAGCCTTAACCCGGATGAGACCCATCCTCTGCCCCTCCACCAAGGACTCATTATGCGTCTCTATCATTTCCACCTTGCTTTATGCCCACCTAAGCCCATATTTGTTGTCCGTGTGGAGGAACCTGAACCTCTCGTTGTTGCTAACATATCCCCTACCGAGTCCAAAGGTTTCATTCAGAATCCCCACCTAGGTACTACTGATAATCCTAAGCCCAAGCCTGCTGCCAAAAAGCTCAAGGGAAATGCAAGGAATGCCCAGGCGAGTGTTGCGGCCAGTCTATGTGAGCTAAAGGCAACCCCGACCAAAACTACTTACAAACCAACACCGAAGAAGAAAAATAAAGATGAGAGCAGAGGTAAAAATGTTGTAGGGAAGGAATCTAAGGGTGACACAGTGGTGGAGGCGACGATTGTCACGGAAGGTGAGACCATAATTCGGAGGTCTAGGAGATTGGCCAAAAATAATAAAAAAAGATAGGTGGTTCTTGACTCGAAGGAGGAGAGGTCAGATAGTAAAGATGACAAGGAGAATGAGATGTCTGAGGAGGAAGAGGAGTATGTGAATGAGCCCCATACCATTCCTGACAGTAGTAAAGAGCAGAAAGAGGACTCGGTCTCTCAGTCCTTGCACCCGCAGGATACTGAGCATACCGAGGATGTGAAAATTGCTAATGATGAGGAGGATCATTGTGTGCTGAAGGAGCGAATGGACAAATTGGACAAGAGATTCAAGGGTTTGACCCGCTTTACTGTGAAGCTGGTTCACTTTATCACCACCACTCTGTCAGTGGTTATTAAAGATGAGTTGGAAGGGAAGAACACTATCAAAAATCAAGAATGGGTCAGGGACGATGTTGTGGACCTCCTGTCAAAGAACTGGGATAATGCCAGTCAGATATTTTTTTGTCTATGTTTTTGCTATCTATTGTTAGTATGTGGTCGGTGTCCTGTTTACTATTTTTTGGCTAGTTTTTATGTTATTTGGACTTGATCTTTTTGGCCCATGAGACTTGATGTGTTAAGAGTACAGCACCCTGAAAATGTTGGTTACCTTATCAAAAACAAATATCTCATTATTTTAAACGATATAAGATTACTCTTAACCCTAAGATACCTTACTTCATATCAAAGACAATCTAATAAATGAAAAGAAAATGTCCATTCCTCCTCTTCACATAGCAACAAAAGTACTTATACAATAACAAAAATAGTTCATCATTTTAAATGGCACAAGATTACTCTTAAGCCTCTGATGCCCAGCACCAGATTGATGGTAATCTAATAGTTGGGGAGAAGAATATAATTCAGTATATACTTTGTCTAGAGAAGGGAGTACAATGCAATCGTGTGCTGTTACTTTCCCTCCTGTTCATAGTCAACCGCAGTCCTTTCAAAAGGAATAATTTTATCTAAAAAAGTAGCTTACCACAATCGGATGATTGATAATAAAAGTAAAGGTACGAAGAGTCTATTCGAACAAAACTTCTTTCTCTTTCGATTGAACATCATTGTTCTTAAAATTTTATTGGAATTAGATTCTCTTGAAACTTAAATCATTGTTCTTAAAATCTTATTGGAATTAGACTCTCTTGAAAAGTTTTAGTTCTTGTTTTGTTTTGAAATTTTTTAAAAGCCTAAGATTGTGGCACTACATTATATTATTTGTAAAATGAAGTTACTGTTAGAATGTTTTTGTTTGATTTGATCATACACCTTTATTTTTTTATAATAAACTCTCAACTTAGATAACCAATTTCCTTTAACTCTTAAACATGCCAAATGTTGTCTCAGATGTATAGCTCGGATAAGATTAGCAATTAATTTCATTCTGCCTATTTGCTCAGTAAAGAGCATCTTCTTTGCAGGGAATGTTCAGAGGATTTTAGAGTATGCTCCTGTACAGATGGGATATACTCATTGGATATACTTCTACAACCACATCTTTTACAGCTTGGTTCAACTATTATAAAGCTACAGTCCAACTCACCATATTGTGCAGGAGAAGTTGAAGGGAATGATTACAGGGGGATTTTTCTTTGGCAGATATGATTCAAGCCTTTAACTGAATATGGTCGTGGCTTTCTATATTCTCCGCCAAAGGAAAATTGCCCTGCCATCATTCATTGGAATACAATGAGATATATACAATATCTATATAGTGTTCTAGTACATTTGGATACTTTTTTCTCTCTTTCATAATCTTACTATGCCTTATTCATATTTGCTTTAATATTTAGCAGTAATCTTAAAATTTAATAGGTCTGATGAGCTTATCATATAGAGCAGGAGCATTGATGTTAAGTTACTGTAACTTATCTTCCGCATTGTACTTTTATTTAGTAAGAGTTAATAGATTGATAGTTTTCAAGAGCTTAAAGGACCCGAAATTCCGACAGGTTGCACTTTTGGGTAGTTAGTAATTAGCTAGAATTATATATAATGTTTTATTTAATTTACTTTTCTATAAATTTTATAGACAGGTTCCTCTTCACAGATATAGCAGGTGGGGGTATCATTATTGTTCGTTATTTACATTGTTACTCTATTCCTTTATTGGATATCAGAGCTATTATAAAATTATAGATGTACAACAGTGAAGGTTTTCTATTGGAAGTGTAGACTAATTACTTTTTTAAAGAAATTGCAACAGTGTGAGGTATGACTGCTGAGAAATAATAATTCAACAACTGTTGTGGTTAGAGGAGAAACGGTTAAAGGAGCCGTTTGAAGCTTGTGCAGTGCTGTCATTACAGATATAGCAGCCACCATTGTTAGTGCCAAACAAAAAGGAAGTTCTTGCTGGAATTTTCTTTGGGACATTTTCACTCATTAAAAATGCATTTCAAATTAAAAAAATTAGTTCATGAAGCCCTTGCCAAAGATCTGGCAATATGTTTTTACGTATGTAAGCGTTTATCTTGAATCTTCAAGAACAGACTTGTGCAATGAATACTTCACAAAAGGATTGGATGGAAACAATGATCGAGTACACAATTTTTTTGAAATAACTTCATTACAATCGCACAAGCTAAATAATAAGACAAAACACAAGGGATCTCTATATGCACCTTTTAAACATACAAATCATGTTGATCCAAAGCTTCTTTACAATGCAAAGGAGTTTATATTTGTAAACATTCAGTTCTCAATAAAATTTATTAAAATACCCAAAGAAACATAAAACTTCGAACAATTCTAGTATATTTGTTCAAATTGGATTAAAACATGAGTGGGATATTTGGGATACACTGCATTCATATTAAGTGATATATTTATTGAATGTACACTGAAATGAATGATTAGAATGAAATTTTTCATACAATTTCGTTTGCAATCTAAATATTTAATATTGCTCATTGGTATCAGAGCACTGATTTGATCCTATGGCATGAATATAAATCCTTGATACAGATTGTGTGAGGAGGTGTCGAATCAGGCGTAAAGAAAATGTATAAAGGTACCTTGACGGCCCATATTTGTACAGGGCGTAGCGTTTAAAACTAGTGTGTTATCTTTCTGTTTCGATCCGTTGTAAGTGAGAAATGTGAAATTGCAGTCTCATGAATATGGTGAAAGAGTGAAGAAAATGCAGTCTCTAGATAAGGAATTTTCAGTTGCTAGTAGCGACCTGCAACCAAATGGACTTCCTGAAGAAAAATCGTGCACCATTTACAATTTAATCACTCCATTTAATTAGAAAAATTGGTGAAGGATTTTTTTAATAAAAATTAATCAGTTTATTTCATCAAAATCAACGTATGTGCACTAGTCTTAATGGTTTCTTTGTTGTTCTATAATAGGAAAGTTAGTATCAGTTTCTGCTAAATAAAAATAGACTGATATGTGATTAGATTGACTTTATTTAAAATGGGAAAATTGTATATTATTTTAAAGTTTGAGGGTCACGGATTTCATACATGGTAAGGTAAAGTGCTATTAATTTTAGTAGAAAAAGATCTTTGGGATATTTGGGATATTGTTAATGGAACTATAAAAAAATCACAAGAGCAGATGAAGCATTAAAATGGGTAGAAAAAGATCGTAAAGCTACAAAAATGATTGGTCTTGGGTTATTTTATGCATATTTACACATATTGATGTGACAAAAACCTCAAATCAAATATGGGAAAACATTAATTATTTATCTAGTTCATCAACTTCAAGTGCTGAAATGGGAATGAAGTAAAAAAGAACTGGTTTCAAAATGAAAGAGGGTGATAGTATTGCTCAACATATTAGTTTATTTTGTTCTCTTCTTAATCAACTTGTTGGAATAAAACATATAGCTGATTATGATGATGCCAAAGATATTCTATTAAATATTATGCCTTCAAGTTTTGATAATATTACGTTTACTTTAAACAAATTGAATCTCAGCCCAAGCTTAGAAAATGTGATATCTTACTTATTTTGATGAAGAGAAAATAGTCAATAAAATTCACTCAATTACCAAGGAAACTACTTTGTTTCTCAAAAGGAAGACTAATTTTTCAACAAGAAAGAATAATTTCAAATTATGCTTCTACTATAATCAAAGAGGACACATTCTAGTTGATCCACCAAAAATGAAATAAGGGAAAGAGAATTCCCCAATAGGCCCCTAGGGTTTTCCACCTAGGAGTTGGTTGGTAAAATACCTCATTCGCGCTTAATTACTCTTGGTGTTCATTCAATATTAGGGGATTAAAGGTGTGTGGTGTGTGATATGGGATTCCCTAAATGCTAGAAATTGATAAAAGACACTAACTAGTAATGCAAGAACTAGAAAATGAAACTATGTTTGAAAACACATTGAGATATGCAAACATAAACTAAATGACCTAAGAAAGCTTATGAAACAAAATAGAGAATTATAAAACTGGAAGTGTGGACCTGGGAGTGAGTTGCGGACTAGATTGGAGACTAAAAATGTTGTTGATACTTAAATTTTGACCTACTGGGACACTTCCACCGAGCTGGGTGACTTAGTCCCAGATCTGGAAAATTTCATCGAAGCTCGTTTCAGCCAAAACGGTATCCAAATCTTTTTTCAACTCTGAAAAAAATGTATAGTGGGAATAAGTCAACACTAATGGTGACTTAGTCCACTTTGGCTTTTTTGCAAGTCCAAAAGTGGAATATGAAGCCTTCAGTCTGCACTTTCTGCTCTTCCAGGTATCTGGTTCTGAAACTCTGATCTTCAGCCCTGTAAATGACTTTTAGTGGATTTTTTTCCCTAGCCAACAAGAAGGTGTCTTCAACAAGATTTCAATCCATCCTTCAATGATTTTCAAACCTTTAAGATACCTAAATCTGCAAACACACAAAGAGAGAAAGAGAAATGTTGATTGTTAGGGCATGGGGGTTTGCCTTGGTCAAACCCCTTTTAGATAATTAAATCAAATGAAGAAATAATATAATGAGACATTAAATGATTGAGCGAGTACCTTTCCATGATGAGATATATTTTATTTTTGCAACAAAGGTTGGAATTTCAGCCCTTGAATGCTTCAGAAAGATGTCTTGATGACCTAGGATGCTCAAATGCTAGCTTGCTTGAGAAGAGTAGTGGATGAGTGATTGAGAAGAGAATAGAAGAGTTAGGATTCAAAATGAGGGTAAAACTCATTATTTATACATGTGCCCTAATTTCCAAAAAATAACACATCACAGGTCGACCTTAGGGTTTTGGAGACAAAATCCCGCAAGAATTTTAGATTAAATTTGATTTTTAAGCCACATGGGACTAAGTCGCCCAAGGTGGCGACTTAGTCCACCTGGGAAATTTTAAGTGGATGTCAGGAATTAAGGTGTCATGAATGTTTCTTGTTGGGATTGTCTCCAAAAACACACTTAAGTTGGACCTGTAAGAGCATTAATGGGTCATTTTATCATAATAAAGGGTTGATTTAGTGATGACAAGCCTAGGAAAGTGTGAAGATGTGTTATAAAACCTTACAAAACTTTGAAACAAGGCTTGGAAAGGGGGAAAAAGAGGTCCAAAATCTATAGGAAATGCCCAAATGAGTGAAAAGTGTCAAGGATACACTTTTTGGTGACACATTTAGCCCCCACTTTAGTGAGAGGATGAACTTGCTTCAAACTCACACTAAAGTAGCCTAATGGAGATGGTGAGGAATCACGAAGATGAAGAAGGCAATCAAGACCCCAGAATTCAAAATTGTAAGTCAAATCGACATAAGTGCAAAAGGACACATTCAAGGGTGAATGATTTACAGCAAAATGAGATACATGATCATGAAATAACAAGGACTAGAGGAAGAGAGGAATGAAAGTAAAGAGGGTGGATCAAGCTTTGTCCATTTGTCCAGCTAGTTGTGGATCATATCTACATTGTTTGTCCAAAAAAATGATGTACTCACTCTGAGGCGACGAGACTTTTGGTTGTCTATCAGGTGAGAAGGCCCAAAATGTGAGAAATATACACTCGGCTACACACACAAAAGTGGCTATGGGGAAAGGCATGTCGTTGGTTGGGCTTCCTACTCAAACCATACCAAAGTTATACCTCTTGATAAATTTGATAAGGCGCCACAGAATAGAATGATGTTTTATGGTGTAAGGATTGTTCAAAGGTATTTTTCTTAGTTTGTGCAAGGTCTCATCTTAAGGAACATCATGCCTAATGTCTCCAAGAGAGGAAAAGTGCAAATGGACTCATCTTGTTTCCAAGAGAGGAAAAGTGCAAATGGACTCATCTTGTTTCCAAGAGAGGAAAAGTGCAAATGTCTCATCTTGTTTGCAAGAGAGGAAAAATGAAAATGTCTCATCCTAAGGAACATTGTACCTAATGTTTCCAAGAGAGGGAATCACAAGAAAAAAAAAATCGCCCAATGAAATGTGAATGTCGATGTATGCCCCCACTTTAAAGCGGTTTCTAACACCATCACTATGAGAAATTTATTTAAAGTAGAGAAAGGAACAGATGTCGGGAGAGAGATAGTATGTCACATGTGAGTCAACTTAAGACATGACGTCCACGTCCCAAGGTTTCTCTTATAAGTTTATGAAAGGTTAACGACTAGTTAAAAGAGACAACAAAAAGTGACATACGAGGAGAAGGTTGCCTAACCCGTTGCCCCCACTTAGCGCAGAACAAAAGTGAGCCAAAAGAATGGATCAGACTCAAGGTAGAGTGAAAAAGCAATATTAATTAGAGGAATGAGGGGGGCCTATAGAAGGGAGAACACCAGATTCCTTAAGATGTTAGATTTTTCTACTCAAGCCTTACATTCATTAGTGGAATGACCGTGGATTCAGTGATAAGCGCAAAAGGAATTCTTGTAAAATAATTTATTTTGAATTCGGGGAGGAAGGGAGATCAAGTGATCTTGGAGTAGTATCAACAAGATACCCTCTTGATCAAGGGTAGAAGGTGTTCCTTTATTGTGTAACAAATATTTTTCTTGCTTAGTACAAGATGTCATATGTACGCAAGGTGCTAAATATTATGATATTTCGTACACTCCTTTAGAGGAGTGTGTAGATCTAAATTAGTAGTGTTGTGCGAGATGACATTGGCATTAAGCAAAGATTCTTTTGTTGGTTTCAATTGTTGCAAAGGATCACTTTCTAAGGTTGGTGTAGAAGGGTGATGGGGGATGGTGTTGATGTGAGGTGAAGGTTTGATGATTTCAATATAAGGGAAAAATCCAAGACCATGATTAGTTTTCTGCATGTTAGGCTTGATAGGGTTGCAGATACCTTGTTTGTTAGCACCGCATCCTTTTCCACTATAGCCAAGTTATTTCATGAGATCATAACCTTTTCCATAAAGCTTTTTTAGTGCTTTTGGATCGAGTGAGTGTTCGTTGTTTGCTTCTTTGTCTAAAGTGGTTGAGGTGGATTCTTTCGAAGGAGTAGTCAAGTCTTGTGGTGAAAAGACTGTGTTTCCCTTTTCAGAGTCTTTGTTCGTGATCTTGGATTCTCCTAAGAAAGGAGGTGTGAAGTCTAAGGAACCCCAATCATCGGCTAAGGGTGTGTGTTGTGTGAGTTCCACTTGTTTGGTGGGTGTTGAAGTGTTCAAGGGATTGGATTTATTTTTCTCAAGTTGTAAGGCACTGTAGGGTTTAGGATCAGTGTCAAGCATGTGCACTTTGTTGTTGTAGATATACTTAATTTTATGTATGAAGAGTGGAAGGCACCCCATTCATTGCATGAATCCATGGCCTACCTAAAATAAGATTATAGGAAATAGCATGAGGTATACCATGGATTAGTGTGTCTAATGTGACCATTCCAACTATAGGAGGCGAAGTGATAACACCAAGCAGTTTTTGTCCTACACTGTCAAATCCACAGATAGATAAAGAGGTAGGTTGAATGATTGACTTATCGATATGGAGCCTATCCAAGAGATTGAAACTACACACATTAAAAGTGGAGCCATTGTCAACAAGGGTTCACTTTATCCCTATTCTTTCATATTGATATATGATTACAAAAGCTACAACTTGTTTTTTCACTTCCAAAGGAGGGAGCTCACTTTGGTGGAAAACAATGTCAGCATGTAAGCTTTGAATCATAGCTGCTATGCCATTTGTGTGTGCATTATAAGGGATAGGAATTTTTTGCAAGTTCATTTGCATCATGTTTTGATAGTGAGGGGAGACTTGAATAATTTCCCATAGGGATATCTTAGTAGGAGTATTCTTAAGTTAGTCGACAAGATCATACTCCATAATGTATGAATTTAAGCAAGGGGCAGCAGGTAAGATGGGAATGGGTGAAGTTAAGGTTGTTGAGGTTTTTTATTAGGGTTGTGGAGTGTTTCTAGTGTAATGTGTGTGAGCAACGGTATTAGAACGTGTTTGTTGCAACACATTATGCTTAGCAGGATAAAGGATAAGTTCAAGACTAGGTTTTTTTCAAGGGGGATAAAGGATGAGTTGAGGTTGAATAATATTAACATCCACTAGGGAAGGAGAGTCTAACATAGGCTCTGCATCTTCTTGTAAGGGCATAATATTACTATTGTCAATGTTATCCTTGTCTTCCATCATGATATTCTCCCTAGGAGAGTGTTTAGGAGAACTACAAACCACATGTGCTTGACATTTGAGGGTTGGTTCTTCTAAAATGACTTCATCACAAGTAGGGGAATGATCAATGATGGGATTATCAATAGTGGGATGATTAGGAGAGGGTTCTTTGATTGTCTTTTTGTTCGAAGGTCTCATTCTCTTATTCCATAATATCTATCCAAGTAGGAGAGCTTGGAAGAGGTTCACCACATTCCATGGCTAGAGTTTGTAATCTAGTTTCATCACAGGTAGGGGAGGCATCAAGAGAAGGACCATCATGATTTTCAAATACATTGCCCCAAAGGGTAGGAGAATTAGGGAAGGCAGGTTCAAGAGTCTCATGACTTGTAATAGGTATATCTTCTAACACTAAACTATCTTCTCCATGTCTAGAGAAGATACTAGGAGAAGAAAAGGTTTGATTATCATGATTGTCTACATTTACATATGCATGTCCTACAATGTTTTCCTAAGGGGGAGGGGGAGGAGGAGGATAGAAAGCAAGACTTTCATGATCTTCAATGGTTGTGTCTTCTTTCACTAAGATACCTTCGTCACCAATGGGAGAGATATCAGGAGAAGAACAATTATGATGACCATGATTATCAATGTTGGCATCCTCTTGGGTCAAAGCTTTACTGGACATGATCTAGAAGAGATGAAGTCATCAAGGGCTTCATCTAGCATGTCTAAGTCATCACTACTAAAGGGCTTGATATCTCTAAGTTTAAGAATGTTGTGAGTGGGTGCATGTGATGTTGTTGTGTTTTTTATTTTCTAATGAATCTAATTGAAATGATCTAGGAACTAATGCAGAAAATGAAAAGTACAAATTCTAATGTTATCCGCAAGTACCATGGATGCTTATTTCTAATAAATTAAATTTAAGAGAATCTATGGAAACTTAAAATGAAATGTAAAGACATAGGATGAAATACAATTTTCAAATTTCAAAGAAGGTAATTTACTGATTACACTATGCAATGATCTAAAAATGAAATGTTGTAAGTGCAAAATTGAAACTAAGCAATGCATGAAATGAGCTAAATTAAGCTAGATCTAATGAAATGCATCTTACAGAAACTCAACCAAATGATATAGATAGGTAGGGACAGAAAACAAAAGCCTAAAAATAGGGTTTTTAGCTCTCTAAAAGGTTGTTTCAAGGGTGGAAAGGGACTAAGTCTCCCAAGGTGGTGACTTAGTCCTGCTGAGGATTTTTTGAGAATTTGCAAAAAAAAATTATGGATTTGGGTGGCTTCTATGTTGGATTATGTAGACCTAAGATAAAAATGCAAAAAATTCAAAAATTCTCAATGTTTTAATATGCAAAAATGCAACCTATATGCACTTTCACTAATGCAAACTTTCAAACCCTAGAAATCAATTTAAACAATGCAAAATGCAATGCAATGCAAACCTAGGACAATGATGGACTCCAAATCAGACAAGAAGGGGGTAGGAATTTTGGATTCACCAAAATGAACCACCACAAATGAAATAAGGGAAAGAGAATTCTCCAATAGGCTCCTAGGGTTTTCCACCTAGGAGTTGGTTGCTAAAATGCCTCTTTTGCGCTTAATTACTCTTGGTGTTCATTCAAGATTAGGGGCTTAAAGGTGTGTGTTGTGTGATATGGGATGCCCTAAATACTATAAATTGATAAAATGGACTAACTACTAATGCAAGAACTAGAAAATGAAACTATGTTTGAAAACACATTGAGATATGCAAACATAAACTAAATTACCTAAGAAGGCTTATGAAACAAAACAAAGAATTGTAAAACTAGAAGTGTGCACCTGAGAGTGAGTTAGAGACTAGATTGGAAGCTAGAAATATTTTTGATACTAAAATTTTGACCTAATGGGACACTTCTACCAAGCTGGGCGACATAGTCCCAGATTTGGAAAATTACACCGGAGCTCGTTTCAGCAAAAGGGTATTCAAATCTTTTGAAAATTTTGAAAAAAATGTATAGTGGGACTAAGTCACCACTAATGGTGAGTTAGTCCACTTTAGCTTTTCTACAAGTCCGAAAGTGGAATCTCAAGCCTTCAGTCTGCACTTTCTGCTCTTCCAGGTATCTGGTTTTGAAACTCTAATCTTTGACCTTGTAAATGACTTTTAGTAGATTTTTTTACCTAGCCAACAAGATGGTTTCTTCAACAAGCTTTCAATCCATCCTTCAATGATTTCCAAAACCTTTAAGATACCTAAATCTACAAACACACAAAGAGAGAAAGAGAAATGTTGATTGTTAGGGCAAGGCAAACCCCTTTTAGATAATTAAATCAAATGAAGAGATAATATAATGAAATGTGAAATAATTGAGCTAGTACCTTTCCGTGATGAGATATCTTGGATTGTTGCAACGAAGGTTGGAATTTCAGCCCTTGAATGCTTCAGAAAGATGTCTTGATGACCTAGGATGCTCAAACCCTAGCTTGCTTGAGAAGAGTAGTGGATAAGTGATTGAGAAAATTGAGTGAGTGAATGGAATAGAAGATTTAGGGTACAAAATGAGGGGGAAACCCATTATTTATACATATTGTGCCCTAATTTCCCAAAAATAACACATCATAGGCCGACCTTAGGGTTTTGGAGACAAAATCCTGCAAGAATTTAAGATTAAATTTGATTTTTAAGCCACATGGGACTAAGTCACCCAAGGTGGAAACTTAGTCCACCTACGAAATTTTAAGTGGATGTCGGGAATTAAGGTGTGATTAATGTTGCTTGTCGGGATTGTCTCCAGAAACACACTTAAGTTGGACTTGTAAGAGCTCATTAAGGGGTCATTTTGTCATAAGAAAGGGTAGATTTAGTGATGACAAGCCTAGGAAAGTGTGAAGATGTGTTACAACACCTTACAACACTTTGAAACAAGGCTTGGAAAGGGGGAAAAAGAGGTCCAAAATCCATAGGAAATGCCCAAATGAGTGAAAAGTGTCAAGGCTACACTTTTTGGTGACACACTAGTGAATTACATTTTTGACATTCTAAAGATATTATTGATGACAAGTTTAAAAAATGATTTAATTACTGTAGACATGAGAATAAACCTAACTAACATCATGCATCTAATCCCACTTCAATTAACATCATTTTCTTTATTAATCAAATAAATTAATTTATTTGATTAATTCACTAATATTCATCATACTTAATTAAATAAATTAAATTATTTAATTAAATCCTTAAGTTGTTCTTATTTGACTCAATAAATCAAAATGATTTAAATCAAATATCAAAACCCCTAAAAACCTTCAAATTAATTAATCTGGATTAATTAACTCATAATCATAATTACCATTCTCTAGCTTTTGACTGAACCTGAGTCAAACGTAAACCCTTAACTAACCCACCCACTTGCACATGAAATTCATTTTAATTCATTATCTAATTATCTCTATTTTCCCTCACAAGGCATATTCCCAAGGAATATTCCCTCATTAACTCCATTTGTTGACTTTTTTGTCCAATCAAATTTTTCCCCAAAATCTCTCAACCATATGCATTTAAAGCTATTTTTCAAATTTCAAAGCCACCCAACTTCATTTACTTGCACAATATCCAAAATGTGCTCATTCCTCCTCCAATCACATGTGGACAAGTGGCCTTCTCTCATTGGTTGGTCTTTTGTCCCACATTCATCCAAATCCTTCAATCTTTAACTCTTGAATCTATAAATTCATGGCACTTCTACTTCATTTTCATCCACAATTTGAGTATTCTTATCATAGGCATTTGGAGTTCATAATCTTGCATCTCTTGTTCATTGTCAAGGATTTGGAAAGGGCTCCTTTTCATATCAAAGGTGCACCAATCCACTATGGGATAGGTATGAACATGTTTTTGTATGCTTTCAAGTTTGCTTCATTGGTCTTTTAGAGTTTTGTTTAGGCATATTTGACATGATTCAATGTTTCATGGGGATGTTAAGTTTGTTGATTTAAACTAACCTATTCTAATGTGTGGGATATTTTAAGCCTTTTTTTTCAGATTTTAGTATCCACAAAATGGGACTAGAAGGAGGGCAGGTTTATTTAGGGGATTTTTTTTATCCTTGACTTAATCATATCGTATCATTTGACCTTTTGTGTTTTTGTTGCAGGATATAGATTTGACTCAATCTATTCATTTCTTTGCATTATTGGGGATTTATATATCCATTTTTATCATCTTTTGTTTTACCCTATCACTGAGTTTTGTAGATTTCATGATGATTGATTTTCTAAACCGTTTAGATAGTTTGTTAAACAAGAGGCACTCTATCCAGATTTTTTTTTAAAGCATTGCATTCTCATTGAGAACCCTACTTGAAAAGAAAAAAATAAAGAAAAGAGCATATTTCCTAGTTTCTTGGTGTGCTACAATTTTTTACTGACTGACTAAGTTGATTCCATGATTGATTGAAATGAATCTAACCCACAGCCAATACTGGTAGTTTCAAAAGCATAATCACATTTTCTTTGAGATATTTTTTCGAACAGTTCATGTTGCTTTGTATGCTTTCGCGTGCTGTCAAAATGACTTGTCTATGCTTCTGCATGTGGTCAAAATAATTCATGTGACTTGTCTATGCTCCCCTCGAGTCATCTCCAGGCCGCTGACAAAGATCTTAAAGCTATGAACCCTCTGATTGTTCATGTTGCTGGGCATTTTTCGATATCTCCATGATCGCATTAAATCTCTTGATCTTAGAAAAATGTAAATGGAATTTGCAAAGATACATTGTTGTCATGAATCTCTTTAACTTATTAGCATCACACCTGCCAATTGCATTAGCTTAAAAGTCTCTAAAAATCCACTATTCACTAGGCTTTAACACCTGCCACTTGCATTAAATCTTGAAAGTTTCCATAAATGCATTTATGGTGAAAAAAATGTATTTAGTAAAACGCATTGGAAATACATTGTAGTTGTATATGGGTCTTTGGGATTGCGTGTGGGTTTCTGCGTGCCCTTAAATCTATTGGGACTATACTTAAGTCTCTAATTTTCAAAGCTCGTTCTGCATGACGTTTTGGTAGTTTGTTATTTTTTTTTCTTTTTTTCAAACTAGCTTTCATGAAGAATATTTAAAATCGTGGCATTAACAATCAGATCACACTAAAAGAACTCATCATTTTCCTATTTTTACGGGCTTTCTTAAACATCCTGCGTTAACTTGGGTGACTATTTAATATTTTTAATGTGTAGATGAGGTGGTAGAAATGTTCAAGATTTGATTATGTTGATGATTACTACGCCACCCTCAGACAGTGATTTACAGCTTAAGGTTAATGTTTAGCATTTTTATCAGTTGTTTTTTTTAAATGACTCTAATTTGTTGATTATGTTGCAGTGTGTATGGTGAAAATGACTTCCAATGACGTTGTTTTCATTTAAGGGTATTTTTGTACTGATATAAACTATGAAATTTTCATGGTTCGTGGTTCACCTTATTAACTTCTGCAGGGATTGAATCTATGTGCATCCCCACAAACTCACAAACAGGAAAATGAATAAGATCAAAAATGAAAACTCTACCCACCTAACATATATTCAATCAATGAATAAATGATTCCATAAAAAGGTCTTAAAAGTCTCATCATTGATATCGCCATTTTTTCTCATTATTATCATTGGATTCAAACTGCGGTAGAATCTGGAAATAAATGCATCTAAAATACCTACCAGTTGCATTAGCTTAAAAGTTTCTAAAAATAAATTATTCACCAGGATTTAATCATCCAACTGCATCAGCTTGAAAGCTTTCACTTTTATTCGTTGTTTTTACACCTGTCAATGATATTTTAAAAGCTTTTAAACAAAAACTGCATTTATTCATTGTTTTATATTTACGCCTGCCAGTTGCATTAGCTTGAATGTTTCTAAAAGTCTTTTCAACAAGTCCTTAAGTGTGAAAAGTATCATATAATTGTTGTCCATGTCTCAGTAATCTTGTTGTTTCGGCATTCATTGTGTTGTCGACTTTATTGACCATCTTTCATCTTCTCATTAATATGAGCATAAACTGGATAGGTCATTTGGATGAAGGATCACATAAGTTGTTTTTGAGCGTCATTATTGCTTGGTTTGAGTCAAAAACAATCTATTGTGCTTTTATGACATGTTTGCATAGACTTAGATTTTCTCTTTATGAAAAGGTTTACATTTGTTTTATGCTTGTTTAGTCATTTAGACAAATTTAAATCACTGTTATGCATATATTTCAGTATTTTAGCCTTTGTAATGGTTCAAACATACTTAAGAGATCAACAATAAAGTTTCATTGTGCATTTAGAAGACCATCAATGCTTGATTTAGATTTTTGTAAAGATATCATTAAAATATCATAAATCCTATTTCTAATAACTTTATATTGTTTATAGGTTGGCATTGGAGTTAAGCATCAAAATTTGAACAAAAGAAAGTGGATTGAAGTTAAAGAAAATTAATCCATGAACATTGAAACTAAGACTTGAAAAAACATTTTTTAATGCTTGGGCTTCCATTTTATGCTCTCATTTTCTATTTTAAGCCAACTCACTTCTTTTTGGGGTTTAAAATTAATCATTGATTTCATTTCATTTTCAAATTGGTTAAAATTGAACCTTAGAAACATACTAGATTTTGATTTGGTCTAAAACTAAACAAAGAACTCCAAACACTTCATTTTGGTGCTATAAAACGAACACATCACTGCTTTAAGGTCTAAAATGAATGTGTATTTTTCATGTTTTGTAATCTCTTTTACAAAATAATATCATTTAAAAGGTGTATGCACTTCTCTCACACTTCATGATGATCTTGAGAATCAAAAGCCTTTTGGTGATATAAAGTTGTATAAGTTATTTCCTCCACACTTCAATTTGGGAATTTTAAAATTGAACAAATCTTGTCAGTGTGAGTGGAGTACATCGCGAGTGTTCTCTCTTTGTTTCTCAACAAAGATTGATCGAACTACGGATGTACTTACTTGCTTTTTTTATCCATAGAGGCCTGCCTGGTGGGAAAAATTAATCACCCCAGGGAATGACCCAACTGGTAACACGCTAAAGCCAAGCAACTTCCAACCGGTATATAAGTGTGGGTACTCAAGGAAAGTTTGAGTATCACGAGGATCATTCTGACAAGAAGGGCAGCAATGGTCTTTTTCCGCATGGATGGTCCCCCATGAACGGAATGCCCGCATGAAAACCCCTTGTTTAGAAAGGCCAAAATCCTTAACTATTTTTTGGTGCAAGAACGGTCATTCTGAAGCCATCCCACATTCTTACAAATTTTAGTAGAGATGAGAAGTATGCCATGGTAGTTTCAAGGGTATTGATGCTTGGATGACCTAAGAAGCGAGTGCATTGTAAGGGGGAGCATGTGTGGTCAAGCATCTAATCATCTGCTAAGAGTAAGCGTAGCTAGATTTATCCAAGTGGTAACTCAACAAATATTACCTCATTTATCCTAGGATTCTGCATCACTTCGAAATCAAAACACTTTGCTTGGATCCAAAACATTTGAAAACAAACACTTGCCAATTTCTCAAAATTTCAAATCCTTTAGGGGGAACAAATACCTTTGACAAATCCAAGTGCTCTTGATCTCCCTAGGGATTTCATCCTTAGAGGCATCTAAGTATTTGGTTTTAATCATAAGTTGTTCTCACTAAATTCAACATTAAGAAACTTTCGCCTTAATTTCCTCAATTCTCCACATAATGGACTTTGTGGGATGAGAAGGAGTTAGGACATTAGACATCTAGTTTGAAAACCTAATCAATAATTATTTGTGGTAAAAGGAATTCATTAAGTAAAGTTAAGAAACAATTGAACCCCACACATGTGTTCTTCCAAATGATTTCTCGAAAGATCAAAATCCGAAAACCAAAGCTCAAAATTCTTAGTCTAAAAGCTCGTGAAGATTGTCTTTCAAGGCTTCACAAAGTTAGAGAAAGGTTGGTTTAAAAAATTTACAAGAAAGCTTCAAGGAACAATCCTAACTTGTATGAGTTTTATTGCGAACAAAATCCAAGTCTCTTTCAAAGGTTTGCATTTCTTACATAGGAAGTACCAAGTGTGTTCTTTAATACCGAGGTCTTGTAGAAAGGAGTTCTATCTAGGTCTAATCTAGGATCAAATTCAACATTTCATCCATCCCTCAAACGTCAATCAAAATCATCTCACCAACAACTCTTGGAAATCTTGAAAACATCATTCATACTAGACTTTTTGGAAAATCCAAATCATCTTGTTTGATTATATGTGTGTAGATGAATCCTTCTCCACATATTTATTCAAATTATAAAACCTTGTGAACAAGTCTACCTCTTGATAATATCCAACATCTTGAGGTTTATAAGTTCATTATTCAAAAATCAAACCAAAATCATCTTGTTTGACTAGGGGTGTCTTGATGAATCCTTCTTTACACGCTTAGTCAAATTATTATCTTGTGTGCAAGTCTACTCTAGGACAACATCCAACCTCTTAGATTTTATGAGTTCGTGCTATGAAAATCAAAATTCAATCAAAGTCCCAAAGTCTAGTATCTCCCTTCAAGATTCCTAAGAGTTTGATCATCCGCATCATCCATCTTTCATTTATCTCATCACCATCCTTTTGATCCTTAAAGAAAAATTGGATTCTCTTCTTTGAGCCTAAAGTTTAGACCAATCTAAGGTGTTAGAGGTTCATCTCTTACATTCCTGAAAATTTGTCCCTATTTTATAGTTCAAACTCGATCTCAATTCAAGAAAAGCATGGAGAAAAACAAAGAAACATCCACTTCAAGCGATTTGATTCAAACTGAAACAGAATTCAACCCTACGATATCCATTGACCTCCCAATTAATCCTCATTCAATACCTCAAAATCCTCAAGAGGAAGGTCAAGTGGAAGACATCACCAACAATATCTTGGGGATGACACAAGATGAAATCCTTGAGATGGTGCAAAATCTCGAAAATCATAGAATTTTTAATTCCATGATGAGGTTATACCCCTCCCAATACATGCTTGAATTGGAAAAATAAGGGGATAAACTCCCTTCCGACTATGATGTAAGCACACTTGTGGAGAGACCTCTTGGGATTGTGCCTCTGATCCCACCCGTAGCTCCATATCAGAGCATCACTCAAAGCATCCCGCAAATCACATCATCCATTGCTCCAACTTCACCAATCGTGAACAAGGGAAGCTCATTGCCAAGGATAACTTTAAGAAACCCCCCCCCCCCTCAGCGAAGGTGTAAAATCCTAGCGAATCCTTCCTTTTTTTGAAAAAAATATTAATTTTCCTGGAAAATCTATACACATTATTAAAAAAATTGTAAAATCCTGGCGAATCTTAATGAATAATTGGTAAAAATAATAATAACACTGGCGAATCCTAGCGAATAATCAATAAAAATACTAATTACAATGGCTAATCTCTCCCTTAAAAATTTGCATAGTTGATCAACATAGTTCCCCCAGATATTTTGTTTTTTGTAATAATGAAGTAGGGGCCCGGGGGCGGCAGCCATCGACGGGGTCAAGGGGGTAGAGCCCCCTTTGTGGGGGTCGATGGGGAAATTCCCCCTCGTGGGGTCCGGGGACAATGGCCCTGGCGCACTCCTATCGCGATACAAGTGGGGTCGAGGGGTAGAGCCCCTTGCCACCAAGCATAAATTCACTATTGAAAATGCATTGGAGCACACACAAATTAAGCGTTTTTTTTTTAAATATCACTTTAAAAGTAAGATTGAATGAAAACTAAAAAAGTTACCATCGATTAGCTTTTTAATCAGATGGTTGCGAGTTGATTCCATGGCCTAATACACATGTGCCTTTTAAAAGGCTTGTTGAGGCCCGAAATTTGTTTTCCGAAATTTTTTTTGGGCCACATGATTATATTTAATCGTGTGGCCCAAAATAAATTTTAGGCCTGAGCAAGCCTTTGAAAAGGCACATGCATATTAGGTCATGGAATCAACTCACAGCCATCCAATTAAAAATCTAATCAATGGCAATAGATAAAATTCATATTCAAGGCTAAGCCGCTAAAGTATCCCTAAAATTAAATAGTATTTTATTATTAGTGGCGATATTACCCCAAAATTGATTGGAGAAATATAATATTACTGGCGAATATAATTAATATTTTTAATTATGGTATAAACTACTGGTGAATAATTTCCAATGACGCATCATTTACATGGCGAATTAATCGATATGAAATTAATTTTTTGTAAAAACCTAGAAATTCAATTTCCTTTTTAGCTTGCACTATTCGCCATTTTTGGAGGTCTTGATTTCTATATTCACCAATTGGCGAAGATTCGCCACTAAATTTTTCCCTTCTTATTGCTTCATGCGCTTCAAGCACATCCCCTTGTGAATAACCAAGAGTTGGATGAAAACACCATATTGGGCCAATCTGTCCCAGTAAATCCATTACACCCATACGTTTTGCTTGCATTTCATAATCCTACCCATTCATCCTCTTTTCATGCAACACCAGTTTATCCTCTTGACATGCAAACCTCTCTCCCTATGACCTCACAATGAGAAGGTGATTTGTTTGGAGCGGGGGAAGTCTTTGATCCCTCATCATCATCTCTTCAAGAGAATGCACCTCCCATCTTTCCATCATTTTCACCTCTACCACTTACATCCACATCACCCCTTGGGACAGATCTTCCCCCTTTACCCACCATCAATCAGCAAAATCCAAGCAACCCCCCATCATAAATCAAAGCATCATATTGAATCTACTCGTCTTGCCATCTATATCACAACAACAGGTGGCAACCATCCAAGCAACCCTCGTAATCAACACATCATCTACCATCCCCCAAATATCTCAAAACATGGTCTCCCAAGGACCAAGCATATCAATCACGCCATCCACCACTCAAACCCTAATCATCAATACAACGGTTCCTCTCATCACAATAGTCAACACTATTCCTAATCCACCACCACCATCGCCAAAAACCAACATGGAAAACTCATTTAGCATCGATAAGCCGCCTATCAAAAGGCACTTCAGTAAATCCAAAATCAACAAGCTGCTTAGCAAATGCAAGCGCAATTAGCGAAATAACAAGCACAATAGGAACAACAAGCTACCTAAGCCCAAGCTTTACTACAACAATAGCAAGCCACCCAAGCTGCACAAGCCGCACAGGTTGCTCAGGCTGCACAAGCAACCCAACAAGCACATGCTCAAGTGCAAGGCCAATATCAAGCTCAACAAGCACAAGCACAAGCACAAGCTCAATACCAAGAACAATTGCAAGTATTCCAGCAACAATCATATCAACAAGCCTTGCAAGAGTATCAAGCACAATAGAAAGCGGCTCAACAACAAGCCCAACAACAAGCTTTGTTGGTATAGCAACAACAAGACCAACAACAAGCATTGTTGGCACAACAGCAAATGCAGGCGTATTAGCAAACCTTAATCACACAGCAAAGCTTGCAAAAAACACCCACCAATGCTCTAGCCATCAATCAAACACCTCAACCACCTCAAAACATGTTCACTCCACCTCCTGATCCATAAGACAATGTGACACCACAAATAAAACTGCTCTTGCAGCAAGTTCTTGATCTCCAATCAGGAAAAACAACAAGGACACCTGAAAATTTTTGTCTCTATCCTTTCGACAAGAGCCTTGAAATGATACCATTTCCAAAGGGATTTGTAATCTCTAAGTTTGAAAAATACCGCAAATTGGGAAACCCTAAAGATCACATCAGGGAATTCCAAGTACATTGCATGGAAGTTACATACAATGATACATATCTAATGCGGTTGTTTCCACAAAGCTTGGTTGGCCCTGCCATGGAGTGGTTCTCTCATCTACCTACGAGCATCAGAACATTCCAAGAAATCGTAGACACATTCCTAAAGAACTATGCATTCAACATTGGCATGGATGTTAGTCTAGAGGAACTATCTGTGCTCACACAAGGAAAGGGGGAATCATTCACTCTCTTCCTACAACGATGGTGATCCAAGGCCAATCGAAGCAAGTGGGCCATGCCAGAGGAGCAAAAAAAATTTACTATCATCACCAATCTCGAGAAAAATTTGGCATTTCATCTAAAAATGTAGTGCATCACCACGTATGACCAATTGATCCCCAAGGTCCTCAACATTGAATGAGCCCTTATTGCACAAGGGGGTACACCCACATATCCTAAACCTCGAGATAATTTCCCATCCACCAGCTATAACGAAAAGCCTCACATATGGGAAAAGAATAGGAATGTCACCAACAATGGTGTGGTCGATGCCAAGGTTGTGATCAGTGCTCCAAAATAGAATTCCCAAACATATCATCAACCGTAGAACAACAATCACAATAACACGCAAATCAATGTGGTATCCCAACAACCACCCCACAATTAGGTCAATAATCTAAATAATCAAGGAGAACCACCTCCATGAAATAGATATCCCCCCAAGAGGAAGTTCACGACCCTTGGGGAATCGATCGAATCCATCATGAAGAAATTGGTCAATGAGAACCTCATCAAAATCCCCACTTGTGATAATTATCAAGAGCCCCAGGTAAAACCACCCTAGTACAATGAAAATTTCCTTTGTGATTATCATAAACTTAAGGGGCATACAACATCCAACTAAATGAAACTGAAAAATGTCATCCAAGACCTCATCGATGACAAGATCATAAATGTGGAGCAACCAGCTAGCAATCAAGATCTAAATATTTACACGAATCTGATGTCGGATCATAACCAAGGAAATAAATAAGGGAACTTAAAATATAGCAATGTGAGCCATGTGTACAAAGGAGTTGTTGCATGCCTTGACAAAATGGTCATTTTTGTTAGCATCAACGAAGCCAAAGTTGATTGTGGAGTCACCACACGTGGCAAATTCGTCACCATTGTCGGGGCATCACAGCCACCTAAGACATCCGCCTCAAATCAGAAATTTGTTCCTAGTGGCTAAAATGTCCTAGACCAGTTAAAAAGAACCCCTGCTCAGATCTCCATCATGGAGTTACTGAATATTTCAGCCACCCATAGGGAAATCCTTGAGGAAGCATTGGCTTCATCTACCATCTCTGCCAACCTCGATACAAAACAATTCCAAGCTATGGTCGAAAAAATCACCACTCCAAATCTCCTCACATTTTTTGATCAGGACTTCCCCACCCAGCCATCTCACAACTGTGCACTCCACCTTGAATACCTGGTTCATAAAAATTAGGTCAAAATGGTTTTGGTGGATGGGGGTGTAGGCCTCAACATTTGTCCACACAAGCTTATAAAGAATCTGGGAATATCTGAAGATTCTATTTAAAAATGTAAGGGTATCACAATCAAGTCTTACGATGATCAAGAACAAGTGTCTCAAGGCATTATTCAACTCCCTATTCAAGTAGGGTCAGCCGTTAAATGGAAACTAAATTTCAGGTGCTTGACCTCGATCTATCTTATAATATCCTCTTGGGGCACCCATGGATCCATGGGATGCAAGAAGTTGCATCAACCTTCCATCAATGCGTCAAGTTTTCATACCAAAATCAAAAGGTCACAATCTATGGTGATCCTGAGCCCTTCACCTAGTGCAAGAACCTGGAAGCCAAGTACTATAAAATCCCCCAAGTCCCAAAGAATGATGAAGGCCCCTCAACTCCATGTATAGATCCATCCAACATAGCCTCCACTTCTAGGACAAAGACACCCGCCATCCCCGACATGTCCAAAATCAAGCTTATAATCCAAGACAATGGGTGTGGGGAATAAAAAATGAAGAAAGGAGCCTTTTTGGTTGGGGAGTTACCTCAATCCCCTAGATCCCATGGACAACCATAGCCTGCTAATACAATAGTTCAAACCTTCAGAGCAGATCCCTCTTGGTTCAGAAGGTGGGGGATCTAGGTCGAGAAGTGGTGGATGAGTGAGATGTATCTAGTCTCCTCTATCAAGATGAAATACCTATACCATCCCTTCCTATGGATGATGAAAATAGAGGACTTAAATTAATATTGGGCATGGGCTATAACAGGAATGGAAGTCTGGGAAAGAACAGCAATGGCCGATTGGAACTTGTCATTGTTGAGAAATGAATGAAAAATATTAGCCTTAGGTGTACCCCTCTAAGTGTAACCATATGTGGCAAAAGTCCCCCAATTAAAGCAGTCGGGACTCCCCCTCAGCTAACGACAGCCACCCTTCAACTACCAGTATCTACAGGTTTACCCTTAGATAACTTCACTTTTGACATAACCGATGTGTGTAGTAGTGACGAGGATTCCATAACTAATTTACCTATGTTGTATGAAGACTCTGCCCTATGCATGATTAGCACCTTGTCTTTTGAGTTGAACCACCAAACCCACGAAATAAACTTATTATATCCCCAACTCATCAATTACAACCAACGAGGACCACCGATTTTGGACACATTTGAAAATGATTAGGCACTCTCAGAATTCATGGGATTGCGGGATACAGTACCATATGGAGATCATAAAGTTGGGTTTGACATTATACTAGATACTCAAGCCTATTACGGGGAGACAATTGAATCCTTCAGTCACAAAAGTGAGAAATTGAGAATAATCTTGAGGTCTTTGAGTGAAAACCACTCTGTGGCACTCTCTGACCCCAAAATAGTAAAAATAAAGGATGCATCCAATAGTGAAAACCTCTTTGAGGCACCGAAGGATGAAGGATTCAATCTTCCCCTCAGTTCCCTTCATTAATAAAAGTCACCAGTCCTAGCAGAACAATGTAATCCAGTCAACTTGGGTACAGAAGAATTACCACACATAACATTTTATGTTGAGTCACTTCTCATGGAAGAACAGGAACTCCTAGCTAAATTCCTAAAAGAAAGAAAGGTAAGCTTTGCATGGACTTATGCTGACATGTCGGGTCTTGATCCGGAAGTTGTGGTTCATCACTTAGCTATGTATCCAGGGCCAAAGTCAATGAGACAAAATTTGAGAAAATGCATCCCTAAATAGCCTTTTTGGTCAAAGTAGATTTGCAAAAGCTCCTAGATGTGGGATTCATATGGCTAATTGATTATCCAAAATGGGTTTCAAATCTTGTACATGTTTCAAAGCCAAATGGGGACATCCGCATTAGCACGGACTTCAGAGGCTTGAACAAAGCGTGTCCCAAGGATGAATTTCCACTTCCCAACATTGATATGATCATGGATATGACAGTCGAACATGAGATGCTATCACTAATGGACGGGTTCTCAAGATATAATCAGATCATGATAGCTAAAGAGGACCAGCACAAGACAGCGTTCACTTGTCCGTGGGGAACATACTGTTGGAATATGATGCCATTTGGGCTAAAGAATGTAGGAGCAACCTACCAGAGGGCTATGACACTAATTTTTCATGACATGATTCATAAGACTGTGGAAGATTATGTGGATGACATATTGGCTAAATCAAGGAAAAGATGAGACCATATATCAGCTTTGAGTTCCATTTTTGACAGGTTGGAAAAATACAAGGTCCGACTTAACCCAAAGAAGTGTGTCTTCGGAGTGCAATCAGGAAAGCTCCTAGGGTATATTGTTTCAATGAGAGGAATCGAGGTAGATCCCACCAAAGTCAAGACAATCCTCAAAATGGAAGCACCTAGGACGTTGAAGCAGATAAGTGGCCTACAAGGAAGACTCCAATCTATCCGTCGATTCATAGCACAGCTAGCAGACAAACAAATCCCATATTTTCATCTACTCCACAAGGGGGTAGCATACAAATGGGATGACAAATGTGACCAAGAATTTAACAAGATCAAGGAATACTTACTCATACCACAAATTCTAATGTCGCCAACATTAATCTTATACATATCAGCAACAGCGGCAGCCCTCGGTGATCTCTTAGCCCAACATGATAAAAATAGAAGGGAGAGAGCAATTTATTACATCAGCAAGATCATGGTAGGAAATGAGCCAAACTACACACCTATTGATAAATTCTATCTAGAAGTCATGTTTGCAGCTCAAAAGTTTAGACATTACATGCTAGTACATTAGGTCAAGGTAATCACAAAAATAGATCCGCTCAAATACCTACTTTCCAAAGAAACTCTCACAGGATGGACAGCTAAGTGGGTTATGATCCTAACAAATCATGGCATTGAATATGTAGATCACAAGGCCATCAAAGGACAAGAAATTGTAGATCAACTAGCAGAGGCACCTATATATGTAGAAAATCCACTTGTCTCAAAATTCCCTGATGAATCAATCTTCAACCTTAGTGTAGCGGATCACTAGAAGATGTATTTTGATGGATCCTACACATAGCACGGGTCAGGAGCGGGAATCTTCTTCATCACCACAAGGGGACTGCATACCCAAATCCTACAAGATTTTATTCCTATGCACAAACAACATTGTGGAGTACGAGGCTCTTGTCGTAGGGTTGAGGATTGCAGTGCAGTGGCAGATTATGGCTCTTAAGGTATATGGAGACTCATAGCTCAT
Organism: Sequoiadendron giganteum; assembly: GCA_007115665.2. NCBI lineage: Eukaryota > Viridiplantae > Streptophyta > Pinopsida > Cupressales > Cupressaceae > Sequoiadendron > Sequoiadendron giganteum. The sequence goes on from CM021104.1 coordinate 672,739,623, forward strand.
AATCAACCAAGTAAAAAATGAATATCAAACAAAGGATGATAAATTGACTCCATACAAGAAATTGGTGGAGAGCCTCAAGGAGTTTTTTATTGATATTATATTTGAACAGCTACCCAAAGCAAACAACAGAGCATCGGACATAATAGAAATGATTGGATTACTCCTAGAGATCCCGCACAATGTCCCAAAACAAGAATTCCTCATAGAGCAACTTCTCATACCAGCATTTTAGGTCCCAAAGTTTGAATTCATGTGCAAAATCATTGGTCCTGGTGATCCCTAGTACCATGGCATTTACACCTACCTAAGCATAGGAGTCCTTCCCGTTGATATAACCCCGAACCTCAAAAGAGTTTTTGTCAAAAAGTATTTGCATTTCATCATCCTAGGAGAAACCCTCTACCATAGGAGCATCGAAGGGACCCTATTACATTGTCTAAATACTGAGGAATCCCTAACTTCTTTAATCGAGGTACATAACAAAATTTTTGGTTCACACTCGAGTGGTATGACTTTGGCTAAGAAATTGTTGAGGACAGGATACTATTGGCCTACAATGGAAAGAGAAGCACATGACTTTGTCAAGAGACATTTGCAATGTCAACAGCATGGGGACCTCATCCATGCACCAGCTCAGGAACTTCATCCAATTATCACACCTTGGCCCTTTTCGTAGTGGGGGATCGATCTCATCGGTAAAATCACCCCCACCTCATCCGATGGTCATAAATTCATCATTACTGACATGGAGTACTTCATGAAGTGGGTCGAAGCCATTCCCATGACCTACATAACTGGAAATCAGATATCCAAGTTCATCCTGAACTACCTTATATGTCGATATGGTATCCCTCAAGCTATTATCTCATATAATGGGATACCTTTTAAAAATTAGGATGTTCACGACTTATGCCAAAAATTCAATATCCAAAATTGCTTTTCCACTCTATATTATCCCCAAGGTAATGGCCAAGCAGAAGCCACCAATAAAACCATTCTAAAAATCCTTAAGAAAATAGTTAATGACATTGGTCGTGACTGGCATCTATAGCTAAATCTTGCCTTATGGGATTATCACACAAGAATTCACACACCAACAGGTGCCACCCCCTTCTCCCTAGTTTATGGATCAGATTCCATACTCCCCATTGACATCGAGCTCCCATCCCTGAGGATATCACTACAAAATCTCATTATAGATGAGGAATATTGGGTCTCACAACTAAATGAGCTAGAGCTACTTGATGAACGGCGCATGGATGCCCTAAACCACTTACAAGTCTATTAGAACCACCTCAAGCACAGTTATAACAAGAAAATTAGGAGGACCTTCCAAATCAGTGAGCTAGTACTGAAAGAGAATCAGAAGAACGTGCCAAATCCGAATAGCAAGGGAAAATTTGAATCCAATTGGTTGGGACCCTTCATCATCACTGTGAACTATAATTCAAGGGCATATCAGTTATCAACACCCGAAGGGGAACCTCTGTAAGAGCCCATGAACAGCTCTCATCTCAAAAAGTTTTACACCTGATCTTTTAAGGGTAAAAACCAAAATAACAAAAAAATCAGAAAAAGGATTAAAAACGGTAAAGAAAAAAATCGTCCTCTAGTTAAAACCACTTCGGTGGTGCTTTGGACAAGTACCTTGGTGAAAATATGGAAAATGGGCACCAAGTGTAAATAAGGCACTCTCCATCCACCAGGATCTTTACAGCTTATTCTACACACCCACTTATCCATTACATTATATTTATCCTTCTACCATATGTTTGCATTTGTACCATAGCTTGATTTTGTGTTTTTATCATGTTCCGCCCTAGTACTACTTGGCACATTCCTAAGGTCAGTTTATTTTTCCTATATCGAAGTAGTCTATCGCATCATGTTGGGGGCATGTTCCTTTACCTGCATCAGATCGGATTCGTGTATATTCTTGTGATCTTCCTTAAAATCAAAAAAATCCAAAAACATTCAAAACATCCATCAACAATCCAAAAAAATGTCGAAAATCCAAAAGTCAAAAATTAGAGTCATCTTGTCGAACTACATCATCTCTGAGCTTGAACGTAGGCAAGGTTGATCTTTGATCATCCCTCGAGACACCCTAGGTCAGTCTTTTAGGAGTCTATCATAATAAGTTGGCAATTCATCATTTGTTTATATCTTCATCTTGTAAATTAATCAAATTTGTGTCAGTCGAACTACACGATCTCTGCGTATATAAAGTAGGCAAGGCTAATCTATTGATCAGCTCCCGAGACACCTAGGATAGGTCTTTAAGTTAGTCTCTTGGTCAAAAACTCAGAAAATCCAAAAAAAATAAAAATATTTGAAAATCAAAACATTCGTAAAAAATCTCAAAATCCCAAAAAATAGCCTCAAAACACCAAAAACATCCAAATATTTGAAAAAACCCAAAATGGTGCATCTATCTCATCTCGCTTTCACCCGCAATAATCTCATCCATAATAAATCACTGTCGCCTTCATCCTTTGGTAAAGCAATCGGAAGCAAGTCTAGCAGGTTCTAAAGTGAAAGCTCAATCGTCAAAGTCTCAAGTCTAGGTTAGTAAGTCGGCAAGTTAATCAACTCAGAGTATCAATAGCTTATCATCTAGTCAATCTCATCATCATGTGATCATAACATGTCCTAGGATGTATCCTTCCTACATTGGACATCAACATCAGGCATCACCGTAGTTTAGTCTTGGCTAACGGTATGAAGAACATTAGCTTGTTTGTTTGCTTTATCTTGTCTTTTTGACTTATCTTATTTTGCACTCATTCCAATGACCTCTCGATGATGCTTAATCAAAATGGTTTAGAGAGAAAGGAATGGGGCAACGATTATTATCTTTTTGTCTACTATTTTTGTTGGATGTTCTTGTAATAAAACATGGTCATGCATGATTTGTTTGGTTTGTAGGGAGGGTGTTTTAGATGTCTTGTTGACCACATAGGAAGGCTTTCTTTTCTATGTTTTGGTCTAATATGTTTAGAATATCTTAACTGCATTCTGAATAAGGTTTTGTATGTCAGGTGTGAACAAGAGTACTCCTATCTAATTATCGAGTCAAAGTCCATCACACTAGGTGCAACGCCATCCTGGTTCTTTATACCTTGATGCATCATACCTATGTGTGTTATCAAACATAAGGAAATTTATTCTCTTTATCTCTCCCATCCTTGGATAAGCAATACGTCATCATTCATCATCATATCTAATACATTCTCAATGACTCATAAGACTTTATGGACTTCTACATCATCTCAGATTCAAAGGTTGATCCCTCTCATTCTTCTATCCTCTTTCACGCTAACATAATATCATTTCATCAATGCATCCATCCTACATTCATAAAACATCTGCACTCTCATCTTGCATATTCATGCATATCATTGTAATAAGTAACATCATCTATCTCACATGCATTACATAATCATTAAGACGTTTAGGATAATATGGATTTTTTATTCTAAGCATCTTAAAAACATCCCATTTGCATCATCATTATCATATAGATCTGTTAGTCTAACCATCTGTACATCCATCTTGAACCTCTTTGTCATGAGATCGACCCTCAAATTGAACTTTTTTCTCAATCTCTCGAGGGGGCAATGTACCAACATACTTCGTTTTGTTGGGGCATCCAAAAAAAAATTAGAAATTTTTTGAATTTTGGTCTCGGCAGTTTTATTCTTTGAATCAACACAGCGAGTACATTGCTTCAAAGAGGCGAAAAATGTAGACATGAAAATAAACCTAACTAACGTCATGCATCTAATCCCACTTCAATTAACATAATTTTATGTATTAATCAAATAAATCAATTTATTTAATTAATTCACTAATATTCATCATACTTAATTGAATAAATCAAATTATTTAATTAAGTCCTTAAGTTCTTCTTATTTGAATCGATAAATCAAAATTATTTAAATCAAATATCAAAACCCCTAAAAACCTCCAAGTTAATTAATTTGAATTAATTAACTCATAATCATAATTACCATTCTCTAGATTTTGACTCAACCTGAGTCAAACCTAAACCCTTAACCCACCCACTTGCACATGAAATTCATTTTACTTCACTATCTAATTATCTCTATTTTCTCTCACAAGGCATATTCCCAAGGAATATTCCCTCATTAACTCCATTTGTTGACTTTCTTGTCCAAACAAATTTCCCCCCAAAATATCTCAACCGTATGCATTTAAAGCTATTTTTCAAATTTCAAAGCCACCTAACTTCATTTACTTGCACAATCTCCAAAATGTGCTCATTCCTCCTCCAATCACATGTGGACAAGTGGCCTTCTCTCATCGGTTGGTCTTTTGTCCCACATTCATCTAAATACTTCAATCTTGAACTCTTGAATCTATAAATTCATGGCACTTCTACTTCATTTTCATCCACAATTTGAGTATTCTTATTATAGGCATTTGGAGTTCATCATCTTGCATCTCTTGTTCATTGTCATCTTGAAGCTTATCAAGGATTGGGAAAGGGCTCATTTTCATATCAAAGGTGCACCAATCCACTATGGGATAGGTATGAACATGTTTTTGTATGCTCTCAAATTTGTTTCTTTTGTCTTTTAGAGTTTTGTTTAGGAATATTTGACATGATTCAATATTTCATGGGGACGTTAAGTTTGTTGATTTAAACTAACCTATGCTAATGTGTTGGATAGTTTAAGCCTTTTTTACAAATTTTAGCATCCATAAAAACTAATGAAACTAAGGGAGGAAGATGCAATCTCGCAATATGTGATCAAGAATCTCCTCACATTTACAATGAAGATGTATATCTTCTCTAAGAATTAAACAAGTGATATTGGAAGTTGTAGGTATCAGAGGTAGGAGGATAATCATCATTTTGATCTAGCTTCTTGCTCAAAGATGATGTCTTGCATGGAAATAATTTGTTTCATCTCTATTCCCGTCAAGAGAAAGAGGGTGTGTGCAGTGATTTGTTGGTTTGTTGGTAGTTGAATCCACAAACTTGGTGAGTTGTTGGTTTATGGATAGTTGAATCCATAAACATGGTGATTTTTTGTTGTTATGTGGATAGTTAAATACATAAATTGGCTATGGATAGTTGAGTGTTAGTTGATGATTTTCCTATGAATAATGAACTATGTCTTGATTCATAGGTAGAGACTGGATAATTAGAACATTTTCCTAGACATGAGGAGTTTGGATTGATGCTGATGTAAAGTTCGATAAAGAAATTTTCCTAGATAAAAGAGTTTGGGTTGATGTTGATGTAGATTTTGTTGGATGTTGTGGTTGTATTTCTGATATGTGGTTTTCATTGATGTCAACACTATTAGCATTGATATCTTGAAGGCTGTATATGTCGAGGATATTGAGAAAACTATATTAAATATGTTGGAGGCTGCTTGTGAAGCTGTGAAGTTCAGTATGTTGGTATTCATAAGTTGCACTTTAAAGGGTTTGTTTCTGAGCATATATAATTTACCCTCTGGAAGTTTCAGAGATGTGCATCAAGATTGGAGCAAGTTGTGAGTTTATGTGTTCCTGTAGTTATTTTGTTACTATAGCTGGTGTTTCTAGAAGAAGAGAATGTAATTCTAGTAATTTGAGTTGTTGTGTATGCTCTTGCGATGTTCGTTGATGTTTCTAGATTGTGCTATATCTTTGTTGCACATCTACTTTGATCAATGTGCTCGTGATCGGAGGATTTTCCTTTGCATGTTCAGGTTTTCATTTTTTTGGTCGACATGATGGTTGTAGCATGTTGCAGATCCTCATGGATTGATTTTTGAATGTTTGGCACGTTCGAGGATGTTGTTTTAGGTCTTCATTATGTTGTGACCGACTTTAGTAGGTGTGCATTGAGATTTTTTCATGAATTGGACCACAGTTTGTATTCATTTATTCTTTTATTTTTGGTCGACAAAGTTGTTGATGTAATTCCATGAAGGGGATATATAAGAGTGATTGTCTTCTTCATTTGAGATGTAGATGTGTGAAGTGGCATGTGAAGTGTACAAGTGCTATGTGCGAATAGAGATCATGTCATTCGATTTAAGACAAGACTGTGAAGTATTTTGAGCGAAGTGTGAAGAAGTGTTTTTGTACCTAACCGTAACTGTCATTAGGCTTTTGAAGAAGCTATTTTCTCAATTAAATCTCTTCAAATGGATTTAATCTGAAAGTTTTATGTACTTGACAGTGTGTCTTCTTTGAGAAGTGAGCTCTAGGAAGTGTGTCTGAATGCATGTGCATTCCTTATTCATTTTTCTTATACTTTTAATAGGGTATAACTTGTGGATTAACCTCCACTGTGGTTTTTCCCCTAATAGGGTTTCCATGCAAAAATCTTGGTGTTATGTGTTCTTCTGAAGTGTTGTTGATTCATGATTTCACTGTTATTTATCAGATCTGAGATTAAAGGTTAATAAGGTTAAATAAGTTTTAAATTCTATGACAACTGATTCACCCCCCCTCTCAGTTGTCTATTCTTGTTTTTCCAACAATTGGTATCAAAGCAGGTTCCCCTGAAGAATTTTAATAGCTTGAGGTGATCTAAGATGGAATTATATAAGAAGGATAGTCCTAGATTCGATGGAACAAACTACTCTTTGTGGAAGGCTAGAATGGAGTGTCATTTGAAGTGAATTGGTGAACCCATCTAGAATATTACAAAGAATAGATATGAAATATTCCTCAGAATGGTCCCTCTACTCCTGATGAGATCAAAGAAGCTGAAATTAATATCAAGGTTATAGAAGCATTGTTGAGTTCTCTGATAGATTCAGAGATGGCAAATGTGATGGGTCTGAAAATAGTATATGAGATCTAGAAGAAGCTGGAAACATTGTATGAAGGAGATGCACAAGTGAAAGTTGCTAAGCTACAAAGTCTGAAAGGCAAATGGGAAAACTTGAAAATGAGTGAAGATGAAAACATTATTTCTTTCATGCAAAAATTAAATGAACTAGTGATGGGTATTAGATGTGTCAGTGGAATCTTGGATGAAGAAGAGCTTGTAGCTAAAGTACTCAGATCATTGCCTACTTCTTAGAAAATGAAAGCTTGTTCTATTGAGGAGCTCAGAACAAAAACAAATGTGACAAGAGATATGTTGATCGGTAAGCTTGTTGCCTTTGAATTGAGTGAATTTGGTGAATCTACCACTAAGATAGAATCTACATTTAAAGCTACTATATCTAGAAGAAACCAACAAAGATATGATCTGGGAGAAACTTCCAGATAGACATTCAATTATGAAGATGAGATGAAACAGATTGAAGATGAAGAAAGAGAGTTAGAAGAGCTGGAAGTATTGATTGTGAAAAGAGAAGCCAGAGGACAAGGTAAGTATAAAGGAAAGTTTCCTATTAAATGTTTCTCTTGCAATAAGATAGGTCATTTTGCATCAAGGTGTCCTAAAAGAGTTCCTAGGTTCAAACCTGACAAGCCTTGATTTCAAAATAAATGTTATTATGTTGAAGAAGGCGTTATAGATGAAAAATATAATAAAGAAAATGGAAATGACGATGGATGGGTATTCATTTCTATCAAGGAAAATGGTCTGGTGTCCACTAAATCTGATAATGATAAGAATGTTGAGAAAGCTCTTGCAGCCAGAATTGAAGAAAAGGATGAGTGGGTGATTGGCAACGGATGCTCACATCATACATGACTGGTGACAAAATCAAGTTTATAAGCTTGGAGAAATATGACAATGGTGTTGTAATATTTGGAGATAATAATGCTAGTGTGATTTATGCCAGAGGCACTATTTCTCTTGGTGGTAAATATAATACTGATGATGGCCTTTATGTAGAAATATTGAAGCATAATTTGTTGTGTTGGATAGATGGTCGACAAGGGATACAATATTTAATTCAAAGATGGAAAATGTGGGATACTAGGAAGTTCTGGAAATGTAATTACTTCAGGTACAAAGACAAGAGGTAACATTTTTCACCTGAGTGCTACTAGTGAAATTTGTTTAATTACTCAATTTGATGTAAGTTGGTTATGGCATAGGAGGTTGCACGTCACGTGAATTTTGATAACATTGTCAAAGTAAGCTCCACTCAAGCAGTTAGAGATCTTCCTAAACTAATGAAGCCTACTAACACCATATGCAAGGAATGTCAGATGGGAAAGAAGACTAGAGTTTCTTTTCGAAGAAAAAAGCATCATTCTAATGGAGTACTGGAGCTGGTGCATACTGATCTATGTGGTCCCTCCAGAATCAGAAGTCTACAAGGAGAAATTTACTTTATGTTTCTTATTAATGATTATTCTAGGATGATATGGGTTGCTTTCTTGAGAGAAAAACATGAAGCATTAGAAAAGTTCAAAAGTTTCAAATCTATGGCCAAAAATGAGACAAGTTTAAAGATTAAATGCTTAAGGAGACAGAGGTGGTGAGTTCACTTCCCGGGAGTTCAATTCTTTATGTGAAGAGTATGGAATCAAAAGACAGTTATCTGCTCCTTAGACACTTCAACAAAACGGAGTTGTTGAGAGAAAGAACAAAACGATTCTAGATGCTGCTAGAACTATGATGTTGGAAGGTAATGTTCCTCATATCTATTGGAGAGAAGTTGTAAGAACTATTGTGTATACTATCAACCAAGTAAATGTCAATGGTAATTCTGGTAAGACTCCTTTTGAGTTGTGGTTTGGTTATAAGCCTACTGTTAAATATTTCAAAATCTTTGGAAGTAGATGTTATATCAAGAGAGATGAAGATATAGGCAAGTTTGATGCTAGGAGTGATGAAGGAATCTTTCTGGGTTACTCTACTAAAAGAAAGGCCTACCAGTGCTATAATAGAAGATTGAGGAAAATGGTTGAAAGTGCAAATGTCAGAGTTGATGAGGACACTGCTAGATGATTCAAATGACCAACATGATAGTACTAATAAAGGAAAGAATTTTCAAACACATAATCAAGTTCAAATTATTCCAGTGAATCAAGAAAGTCTAGAAGGAGAAGCTAGTGGAAATGCAGAAGAAAGAAAAGAAGAACCATAAGTTCAAGAGAATCCCAAAGTTTTGAGGTATGTAAAGCTAAATCATTTTGAAAATCATATTATAGGATATAAGAACAAAGGTGTGCAGACTAGAAGAAGAATTGCAGAAGAGTATTGTTTGATTTCCAAGACTGAGCCCAACAATGTCAATGAATCATGTAAAGATGAATATTGGATGGAAGTAATGAAGGAATAACTGATGCAAATAGAGAAAAATGATGCATGGATTCTTGTTCCCAGACCTCAGGATAAAAATGTGGTTGGAACCAAATGGGTCTTTCAGAATAAGCTAAATGAACAAGGTGAAGTGGTCAGGAATAAAGCAAGACTGGTATGTAAAGGTTACTCATAGATGGAAGGTATTGATTTTGAAGAAACCTTTGCCCCTATTGCTAGAATTGAAGCTGTAAGATTGTTTCTTGCTTATGTTGTTTTTAAGAACTACAAAGTCTATCAAATGGATGTAAAGTCAGCATTTCTAAATGGTAAACTAGAAGAAGAAGTATATGTTGAGCAATCGAATGTTTTTCAATTGACTGATAAGGGAGATATGGTTTTTTGATTGAAGAAAGCATTGTATGGACTCAAGCAAGCGCCTAGAGCCTAGTATGCTAGACTGGATAAATACTTGTTGAAGCTTGGATTCAATAAAAGTACTGATGATAGTAATTTGTATTTTAAGATGGATCGGGATAAAGAGTTGATTATTGAAGTCTTTGTTGATGACATCATTTTTGAAGGTGATGATGACTTATGTATGAATTTTACTAATGAAATGAAAAGTGAGTTTGAGATGTCAATGATTGGAGAGCTGAAATTATTTTTGGGATTGCAAATTACTCAGTTAGATAATGGAATCTTTATATCTCAATCCAAATATGTAAGAGAGTTACTGGAAAATTTTGGCATGGAAGACTCAAAGCTAGTTGGTACACCCATGGTAATCAGATGCAAGTTAACATAGAATGATGATTCTCCTAAGGAAAATCGGACAAGATATAGGTCAATTATCGATGGATTACTTTATTTGACTCAGACCAGACTAGACATCATGAATTTTGTATGTATGGTTGCTAGATATCAAGCTTATCTAAAGGAATCTCATGTGACTATTGTAAAGATAATTTTCAGATACTTGAAAGGGACAACTGATTTTGGCCTATGGTATCCTAAAGATGATTATCTTACTTTGAGTGCCTTTACTGATGTAGATTGGGTAGGTGATGTGGATGATAGGAAAAGTACTAGTGGTGGTGCCTTCTTATTGGGGAAGAAGTTGGTGTCTTGGTTAAGTAGAAAGAATAATTCCATTTCCTTATCTACTGCTGAGGTAGAATATATTGTTGTTGCAAACAATTATACTCAAGTAATATGGATGAAGCAGATGTTGAGAGATATTAGAATTGAGTATGATGAGCTTATTGCTATATTTTTTATTACTCAAGTGCCATAAAAATTTCCAAGAATCTGGTGTTGCATTCAAAGACAAAACATGTATCTATCAAATATCACTTTTTGAGAGACAAAGTGAATGATAAAGAAGTCAGACTGGAGTGTGTGCCTACTAAGGAATAGATTGCAAACATCTTTACTAGGTTGTTGCCTAAGGATACTATTGAGTATCTCAGAGGGAAGTTAGGGGTGATTTCCCCTCCTAATCAGAACTAAGATGCATAGTCTTTGCATTAGTCTGTGAATTTACAATCATATCTTGTTTCAGATTGATGTTATGGTGGCTGCTACTCAGGGGGAATAGTCAGATGATTCAGATATGTGGTTCAGAGCATGTTTACCTTTGCCATTGATGTCAAAGGGGGAGAATATTAATGTGAAAAACCTTAAGGAGAAGAGTAATACTAGAAAAAGGGAGAAGAACAGTGCAATATCTGAGGGAGAGACTATTGGAGAAGAGCTACTTGTGTTGATGGTATTTTTCACATCATGTGTTTCCATTAATGCCAAAGGGGGAGATTGTTGGATGTTGTGGTTGTGTTGCTGATATATAATTGTCATTGATGTCAATACTATTAGCATTGATATATTGAAGGTTGTATATGTCGAGGATATTGAGAAAATTATATTAAATATGTTGGAGGTTGCCTGTGAAGCTATGAAGTTTAGTATGATGAAAAGTTCAGTATGTTGGTATTCAGAAGTTGTTCTTCAAAGGTTTTGTTTCTAAGCCTATTTAATTTACCCTCCAAAAGTTTCAGAGGTGCGCATCAAGATTGGAGCAAGTTGTGAGTTTATGTGTTCCTGTAGTTATTTTGTTACTATAGCTGGTGTTTCTGAAAGAAGAGAATGCAATTCTAGTAATTTGAGTTGTTTTGTATGCTCCTACGATGTTCGTTGATGTTTCTATATCATTCTCTATATTTGTTGCATGTTCATGTTGATCAGTGTGCTCGTGATCGGAGATTTTTCCTTTGCATGTCCGTGTTTTCACGTTCTTGGCTAACATGGTGGTTGTAGCATGTTGTGAATCCTCGTGGATTAATTTTTGAATGTTTGGAATGTTCTAGGATGTTTTTTTAGATCTTCATTATGTTGTGACCAACTTCGATTGGTGCGCATTGAGATTTGTTCATGAATTGGGTCCGCAATTTGTATTCATTTATTCTTTTATTTCTGGTCGACAAAGTTGTTGATGTAGTTCCATGAAGCGCATTTATAAGAGTGATTGTATTCTTCATTTGAGATGTAGATGTGTGAAGTGGAATGTGAAGTTTATAAGTGCTATGTGTGAATAGCTCGATCATATCATTCTATTTCATAGCAGAGTGTGAAGGAGTTTAAGAGAAGTGTGAAGAAGTGTTTTTGTGCCTAACCAAAACTGTCATCAGGATTTTTAAGAAGCTATTTTCTCAGCTCAATCTCTTCAGATGGATTTAATCTAAAAAATTTTTGTAAGATAGTGTTCCTTCTCTAAGCAGTGAGCTCTAGGTAGTGTGTCTGAATGCATGTGCATTCCTTATTAATTTTCCCTATACTTTTAACAAGGTATAACTTGTGGATTAACCTCCACCGTGGATTTTCCCCTAATAGGGTTTCCACACAAAAATCTTGGTGTTATGTGTGCTTCTGAAGTTTTGTTCATTCATACTTTCATTATTATTTATCAGATCTGAGATTAAAGGTTAATAAGGTTAAATAATTTTTAAATTTTTTGACAACTCATTCACCCCCCTCTCAGTTGTCTATCCTTGTTTTGCCAATAGAGTTGAATAATCAAGACATTTGTCTAGATAGATGAGTTTTGGTTGATGTTGATACAATATATTTTTTGTTTAAATTATTTTCATAATGTAAACCTTGAGGGGGCTTGCTAGAAATTAATGTTTACATATAATAAATTATTTCTTAGCTTATTTAGTAAGGAAATTAATGTTTACATATAATGAGAGAATAATGGCTTTAGAAATACAATATGTTGAATGTAATATGAGACAAATGATTATAACGAAATTCCTCTTCAATTTTGTTTGTAATGTAAAGCTTTAATATTGCTCTTCGATTTTTTTTGCTCTATAGGTGTTGGTCGAAGATGCGGTAATCCAGCTACCTAATTTCCCCAAGGCACATGTTTGTAAGGAACAAGACTAGCATTCAAATGATTTAGAATTTGAGTTCAAGACTAGGCATGAGAAATCAATCCTCCTTGAACAAATACATAAAATATTAAATGAAATCTTATTCAATATAATGTTTAAAACAACAAACATGATAATGCTAAGAAAAGTATTAGAAATATTCTAGGTTGATGATATCATCTAGTTGTTATTACTCAGTTGAAACTTTATAGTATGGTGTACATAGTTCTTGTACGATATGTAAATATGTTCAACAAGAATAACACAAAAAAAAAAAAAAATTATAACAATATTACTCTAAACATATGTTATGGGCCTACAACAAAAAGAAACTTAAAAAAACATCTATTTTCCTTGATATAGGATAGTCCATTGATTTGGGATACTTCAAAAACAAAAAACCTCAAGTAAAAGAAACAATCAATAGATGCTTACATGCTTTGAAGGAAACCTAAAATTTGATGATTTTAAAATTCTAAACTTAATTGTAGCATACTAAATCTAATAATTGGAACCCTTAGAAATAAAAAAGGTGATCTCTTGCACTTAGAACTCAAAAGAAAAAATTAAGAAGAAGAAGAAGAAGAAAAAGCATTTTTCAACGTTACTCTTAAACCTGAAATAACCTACATTAGGTTATGGATAAATAATAACTATGGTAAAGAATATCCATTCAACATATTCTTTTTCTAGAGAAGACAATACACAAAGATAGTCAATAGTAGTCCGTTCAAAAGAAATTATTTGAAGTATAAAATTATCCTTTTATAACCACATCTTTAATAGATTGGCTCAACCATTTTAAAGTCATAGTTCAACAACTTTAAAATTGGTAGAGTAGTTGAATGGAATGGTTATAGGATATTTTTTATATGGTATATATCATTCAATCCTCAACTGATAATGGTTGTGGGTTTCTTTATTTAATTTCAATATAACCAATTCCTTAAATCATTTATTTGAATATAATATTATATGCAGTATCAATTTAAATTTATAATCTAGTGCATTTCCTAGTCTTAGTCTTTTAGTACAGCTAGATATGTTTTGTCTGCATAATCTTATTATACATTCTTCATATAAATTTTATATTTGATGTGGTTATTATGTGGAGTAGGTACATTCTCTAATTTTTTAGCTATTTGAAATATTTATTCAATTAATCAAATCACAAATAAATTATAATTCAATAAATAAAAATACTTACTTTTTAACTAAAGTCAGATCCATCTATTAATATTGAATATTTGACAATATACAACTTAAATTTAAATTCCTCAAAACTCATAATCTCATTAAAATAACAAATATGGTTAAAAAATTATAAGTAGATATTTAAAAATTATCATTATTGAAATATCATCCATGAGGGTCCCTTTCTCACCATGAAACCATGCAATGTGTGATTTAGGATGTTAACAACTTAAATGTTGATGGTAGAGAAGATGAGAAAAACTAATTTCAATGTTATATCAAATATTTCAGTATACTCTACCTAAATAAGATTATAATTTCTCGCTTTCAATGTTCCTTGCAAAATGTTTAATTTCTTGATTTTTTAAGGTGGCAATTAACTAAGACAAGAATATTCAATAATTTGTATCTTATATATAGAGAGAGAGGGGGCGAGAGAGATTAGATCAACCCTTTTATGATCTTAAAATTGCCAAAACAAAAACCAACAAGGGTGTTCAGATTGGCCAACTACCTCAAATGAGAAACAATATGCTTGGATTTAGTTCCTTTGTTGTAAACAAAATTGATTGTATGAATATAATTTAATTAACCTAATTATTATGAAGACCTAATATACAAATTAATTTTTCGCATAGATGAAAATAGAAATTGACTAAATAATTATAGATCCCAAAAGAACAGATAGAGAGGTACTTGTGATGGAAAGAAAGGATTGAAATGAATAAATAGGGGTGAGGGTGTGCTATTTTAGAAATTAGGGTTTTGAACACTTTGAATAAAGATTTGGAAGCTACAGGCCTAAACTATATAGTGATATCCTAAGATCGGTCATCTTCACACTTGAACTTGTAAAACACAACAAAGAGAAGAGAGGGAAAATGGTGTGTTGTATAGGAGCTTGCCTCTATCAAACCGCAATGTTTACGTTACCACCTCCACAACAATAAATGATGATGGTATAAATTATGTGGCCTAGGTTAGGTAGAGGCAAAGTAAACAATAAGTGATTGCAATAAATGAAATGCATGACAATGTTATCTTAGGCATGAAATCAATGTTGAAGCGATGTCACATCATAAGTTGACATAAAGAGTTGATTGATAATGCATGAATTACATTGAAGACCTAAAAGATGCTAGCCACATGACACAATATATTTTTATAGAAAGAATGTAGAGAATAAGTCACATGTATCTTCACAATTTATACATAATAATTTCTCATAGTTCATAATAGAGTGTAGATGTTCAAATGAGAGGGAAAACTTATTTTTATATGCATCCCAATTGATCTTTTTTTATATAGGCCAACCTAGGATCATTTTTAAATCACCAAAGTTAGACACCAAAGTGAAAAATATTTAAAAATCATCACTATAGGACTAGGGTTCCATCATCCCAATCCAGGTGTTTTTAGCCTAAAATTCTAGGGATTTTAATATAAATTTTTAGGGATTTTAATATAATTTCTCAATTTGGCCCTAAAATGAACAAATTATTAATATAGTTGATTGTGTGTGTAAAATAGGGTTTCAACATAGTGGGAAATTATCCAAGGTGACAATATATGACACTACACTTAGCCCCCACTTTAGTGAGGGTATGATATCAAATTCATAGTCACATTAAAGGAAAGGAGGGTCATGCTTGGATGGTATGACCTGTTGAAGCATGACACTCCTTTAACCATCTGGTGAGCAATGTGAATAGCATCTAACATAGAGTTCTCTTTTTTTGTGTAAAATATCTTATAGCCAATCATAATTTATGCATATTTTACCACTAGATCATCAATATCCTTCATTGTTAGGGCATTTTTATCAAATTTCACATCGATGAGCTCCATTACCACATCATTCTTCATGACCTTAATTGTCCAAATAGGTCCATTTTAGAACAATCCTATGACAACCCTAATAGCTTCCTTGTTTATCATGTGCAGCATATCCAACCACATGAACTTATCGTGAATTATGCTCAACACATGCTTTACCCACTCATCCTCATAGAAGAAATTGGGGAAATTATTCTAGGAATCCAATTTCTTCTTTGTCGAGATCTCAAATTCAAGTTTAAGATCAAAATAATCTCCTCTCAAATCATTTACCCAATATTCAACAATCTTTGTATGATCATATTCTTCCATTTTTTGTGAATGTAAATCTGTGCATCCTTGATGTGCATCACACTGTATGGAACCCTCAAAAAAGAACCCTTAGGGTCTATCTCCATGGACTTGTATGGATGTTTCTTAAAATCAGGTCTTGGCCACTCCAAGACATCAATTACTTGTGGAGTAAACATCATGAATCACTTATGAAACTAGGGTTAAGCAAGAAACGATAAATACCTTGGAGTTCTTTGCCAGTAGGGTTTCGCACAACAACTTGGAATCACTTAAAATCACCTCTTTTATGCTCTTCACTTTAATTTCTTGATTATAAATGACTTAATCATATGTCAAATAACATATAAACACTTTTTTTATAACATAAAAATGCATTGATTGCAGTTGACAAAGTTAGGTCAAAAAGTTGGCAAACCCTCACATCACAGGCACCTTCAATCACTTTGCAAATCTCTACAACAAGAAATTTCATACCAAAAATATTATCAAAAAATCAACCAAACTGATCTACACATGTACTAGTCTGTTGAAGGCATCAAAACCACATCTTAGGCGAGGGCAATAAGATTTTTTACTAAAACTCCTCTTGACCCAAAGCTCTTCATCTAGTTTTCGAAGGAAATATCTACACCATGGGTTGGCATAGATTCACTTTTCACTTATTTCTCTTCTTCCTTTTTCCATATATTATTCATTTCCTTCTTCAATTCAACTAGATCAATATTTTTTATCGAATCAACCTTCTTTTATGAAACTAATGGTTTCACATTCTTAGATCTGCAAAACTTAGCTATGTGTCCTAGTTTATTGCATTTATGACATGTGACACCTTTTTGAACAAGCTTACTTCTTGTCATTTTAGATCTGCATTCAAAATCCTTATGCCCAAATCCATTGCATGTATAACAATAACCATTGAAATATTGTAACATCATACCATTATTGTAACCATTCATCATTTGACTTTTGCATTCACTAGCTTTATGACCAAATCTATTACATACAAATACTGACAAGAAAGGATTGAGCATTATGATTCATCCTACTTCTACATTCTATAGCTCTATGTCCAAATTTATTGTAGGAATAATAGTAACCATTAAAAGATGAATGTACCTTTATGCAGCAGGTTGTCGGATAAGAGACCTTTTGAATTCTTTCTTCTAGTTTTGGACCTGTCTCGCATTGTTCTTCTTATCATTCTTCTTTTCAACATTGTTTGGTGTTTGATTTACCTTTCAAATTTCTCCTTTTTCAAACCCTACCATCTTTATCCTTAGAATCCTTTTCATTTACAATCATCTCATCAAGCAAGGTGGAACTCTTCTTGAATTTGTCTTCTGGTTTCTTTTCTTTCTCCAAATCTGATCTCAAATTCACAATCTCTTGTTCACGCTTTGAATTTGCATATTTTTCTTTCAATTTTTCTTTCAAGCAGTCTTCAATTCTTATTACTTATTCAACTCAAGCACTTTCAGATTAGTGATCATTTCATTTGATTGATTCAGTTGCTCATTTGTTTCCTTGAATCTTTCTATACCTTTCTTGAGTTTCTCTCTCAACTTATTGATACTCTCATCTTCATCCTTTAGATTCTCTTTTATATCTTTGTTCTCATATTCTAATTTATCCAAATCATTAAGAGTTGATTTGATTTCTCCTTCCATATCAACCTCACAATCTTCTTCAGTAAACCTTTTAGGGGTAATCTCTTTCAGAGGGATAGGATACTTCCTTGTAGCCATGTGTTCAACCTCCAAGATCTACCTCAACAATCAAGACAATTGAGGGAACCAAGCTTTGATACTAATTGTTGCACACCCAGAATACTGAGAGGGGGGTGAATCAATATTCACTGAAACTCATTAACTTCATCAACTTAAACATTTATTCAATGCATCACATTAAACTTGTAGTAAAGGAAAGGAACATATAAATCATGCATCACATCTAAGACACAATAACACTAGATTTACGTGGAAAACCCTTGAAAGGGAAAATCCATGGTGAGGATTAGCTCAAAATATATTATAGCCAATTACAATGTTTGATACAGAAAGGTGGACTCATTTCTAGACAAGAAAAGACAATGGCTCACTAATAAGAATATAAAGAGTTAGAAGAAAGGGTGGCTCACTACTAATTATGAACTACTAGCAATGCATCTGACATATGATGAAAATATAGTTCCACTAAAGCTCAGAAAATTGACTTAACAAACTTCATATTACACCACAACTACAATTCACACTTCTTTCTGCACCAAATCTCGTACACACACTCAATTACCTCATACATGCCTCCACATAAGGAATTAACCTTGTATATATTTCATAACTATCCAAAACATCAATTAGGCCAGCCTAATTAGATGAAGCGTGCACCACATAACCTATCAGCTCCAAAAACTAACACATGCCTTGTGAAAAAAACCAAAATGTGTATAACATCAAAACAGGTCATCATGACCCATAATCACTCCCATGATTTCGCTCCATACACAATTCAACTCCACACGACCCCAAATCTTTAGGTCGACACCATATAACAAAACTGGTGAAGTAACAATGAATGAACCAACTATTCACTCACAACTCGACATGCAAACCACCACAATACTTTCCACTTGGGACACACACACTACTAACATTCCAAAACACTTCCTTAAAATCATGCAGAAAAATATTCATCTACGATGGAATGTGGAGCATTCCAACATACACTTTGTAACTACAACTTTGTCATTTCTAGGGCTAATACTTTGTCAACATTATCTTCAACTGCAGAAGACATATAAGTGTGAATCTTTGGATTTAGACACCTTGAACATGCACCAACATTACCTCAAAACTGCATGACCAGATTCTTCATAATGGAGCAAAACAGACCAAAAAATTGGTTCACCGAACACTTAAAACTATACACCGAGACTTAGGAAAATATGTAAAATATTTGGTCTTCTTCGAACCATCACTAGTGTATCTCTATAATGGGTTGTCATTAATGAAAACACCATACACTATCATGCTCATCAATCTTCAACAATCTCCCCACACCATACATCAACATCATCTATACATCATCATGTTCATATTGCCAACAACCCATGTCTTCAACATTAAATAGGAATTACTCATCAAATAAAAGATCCATCCCTAATTTCCCATTCTAGCTTCTCATTACACCCTTCTTATACTTTTAATGTTGTATGAAACTCAATTGCCTGTCACTTTTGATTTAATTACAATAGATAGATGACATATTATCTTCAATGGAATTTATAGGCGTTTGTCTCCTCTTGACAATATTTTTCCCTTGTATGTTGTTCATCCTTAATAATAAAATACTATCATTTTCACACCTTTACTTCAAACATTATTAATATGGCATTTAACATTGTAAATAAAATACTAATTTTATTGACTTCTCCCTCAAGTGGCTCAAATTATAAACTAAACATTATTTTCCTTATGTGATTTCAAAATTTAATATTTTACTAATATTAATGACTATCAAGTAGCTAATAATTAGAATATTTATATTAATTTTAACATGATTCACAGTTAAAGATCGGTGTGGGACTTAAACTTGGATATTTTAACCTTATAAATGGATGTTAGATGAGCCATCTAAGCCCTACTTATATCCCATTGTTTGGATAATTATGACTTATTTTAATCCCCTTTTTGATATGCTAATTTATCTTGGTATATGATGTATAGGATTACTATACTTCCTAACCCTATCAAACCAAACATTATTATTGCTAACAAACACCAGTAACTAAGATTGAATAAAATTTAACTGAACCTCAAACCTAAACATGTCATTCAGTAGAAAATGATACTAACATAAGTCAATATTAGAACTCATAATAAGACATTGGCTAGACTTATATAAATATCCCGATATTACAAGACAAATTATAATAACATGAAATTAAAAAGCTTCCAATTCCATCTTGTTTACTTCGAGACTTATGATTAAAAACTACCTTCAACTAATTAAAATTAGATACCTTCAAAGAATGTGACAAAGCCTTTGGAGTTTAGTGAGATTCTATATACCTCCATTGGACTTCTCTTTGCTCAAGGGGCAATATTCCTTGCTGGCTGATTTACAGTCGCTCTCATCTAGTCGACAAGAGGATATCGAGATAAAACAAATTGCCACCAGGGGTTCTAGTCCTACTTTTTTGCATCGCATGGTTGATAGAAACACCAATATTCAACTCCTCCTTTTGCTATTCATGATGCGAGCGAAAGTCAGTTTAAACCTAATGCTTTCCACCATTGTAACTTTCATACTTCTATGAGAAGGGATTAATGGTGAAGCCACAGATATTAATCTCACCCTACTTCAAAAGGTAAATATAAGGCTGTCTCAGAGGATCATTTACCTGGTAATAAGGCTCACTGTCTGCATGGTCTTTACTTTGTTAACAATCGCAATATTATTCTTAGCTTGGGCAAAGACCATGCAGTAACTTGTTGAATACCTTTTGGGCTGAAAAAGAGAGATTGAATGCATGAACCTTAAAGATTTAACCTTCCAGATCAAAGACTTATTTGAGAACTCCAATAACTAGATTATCATGATGCGAATGGAAGGTGATCGTTGAAGAAGAACTATGGATGACTAAAGAGAGACTCCAAATGCTATCAATGCTAATACATCTACATTCTTTAGTGAATGATATGAGGAATTTGGTTCGTCAGGTGCATTTCTGGCTTTACCATGAACCTCCAATGGCCTCTGCATTATTTGAACAAAGTTTCTTAAATTTATGAAAAAAACAGAAAAAAAGTTTATATTGCTTTTTATCACCCTAAATAGAAAGCAAACTACAACCATAAACTTTTTACTGAAAAAAATTGTTAAAAAGCGGTCATGCTCAGTATCGTCAACATCAACATATGGTGTTCATGGTGAGAAAGACATGACTACTTCAGATTGAAAAACTGGGTCCTTCTTACCAATTTTCTTTAAAAAGTATAATAGATGTTACTCGAATATCTTTAGCTATTTAAAAATAGCTCAAAAATTATACAAACCAATTATAGTTCAGCTAAATTATCTCAAAACTCTCAATCTGATTACTTTGCAGAACTTCGTCACTGAGAATTTTATCGACATGATAACTTCTGAAACATATAAAAGTTCAACATTAAAAAAATCTGAAGAATGTATAATGAGTAAAAAAAAGGTAATCTAGTGCAATAAGAAATGATGCTGAATATATCGCATTGTATTACAATGAATGATAGCCGGGCAATTCTCCTTTGGATGAATGATAGCCGGGCAATTCTGCTTCTTTATTGACCGGAAAAGTCTTCCAGGTAAACACAAGAAATATGTTGCAAATCTTATCAAACTCGGTATTTTCAATGGATATACTCAACGGATATCCTGAAAGGAGGAAAAGTTGATGTGAACTACAATAACTGGGGAATTCTCTTTCGGCTTCAACTTTTAATGATACCCTGTCACAGTAACCAGTTATTATTATGAACAGTGCAATGAAAAAAGATCTGGACAGAATTAACAATTTTAGTGACGTATAAACAGATCAAAGAGCTAGGTTGCTTGATTTTGTGATGAAGATTATATAATGTAGGAGTTTTTGCAATTTAGAATTAAAGTAGGGAAATATAATTACTCACACAATTTGTTACATCCTTAACAATAGTATAAACTTGTTATGTAATAACTGTTTTTCTATATTTCAGCATTGGGAATTAAGCTCCATTAAAAAATTATTAAGGCCTTGGTGTGAGTGAAACTAAAGTATTAGTTGTCATCGTTGCATCCCTTAGGATGCACGGTTATGTGTTTGGAAGTTGTGGAATGTGTTTGTGTGCCATAGATTTTCCTCTCCTTCACATTTGCAAGTGTGGGCAGTTGTGTCGCTGAACCTTATCCATAGATAGAGATGGACTCTCCCCCTCATACGAGTTGTTTTGATGATTTCGGCATAAAATTGGTGAATTCTTCCTCTTGTACCACCATGCTTAATATATTGGTGATGGTAGTCTTGTGTGTCATTCTTGGTAATGATACCTTGTGTGCGCATTGGTGTGCAACATGACATCTCACTATTGCATTTGTAATGAAAAAAAATCATCAAATATTTTCTTGGTTAATGCTTTAGGTGAAATCTTGATGAATTATACATTTGTTCTTATTCTTAAACCGCTCTTCCACATTACTCCTTTTACTAACACTTTTCATCTTTATAGTACCATGACCATTAGTGTCCCACCATTTAGTACCTACCCCTTTCCACTTGTCCACCACCTTATGGCCTAGATCCTTGATATAATCCTTTTATATGAGCGCACTAAAGAAACTTTGAATTAAAATTTTGTGTAGAAAATACCATGTCCATTCTCATTCATGTCACAAGTTGTATAGAAATTACAACTAGGGGGCTTCAAGATGGAAAGAAAAAGATATTTCCAAAAAATATGAATAGCAAGAAATGGAGAAAATATTATTGCTAATTGAATATTATTATTTATAATGGTACTACTAAAATATAAATTATAGTGAGGAAGCTTCAAAAAGGAAAGAACAAGATATTACTAAAACTAACATAACCTAAGAAAATACTATTACTGAACTAATATATTATTTCTAATACTACTACTAAACTAGAACATATGTCTTATTACCTGACTATTTATTTGGTGAAGATAAACTTTTTACTACTTTTTTAATTTGAGTGTATGTGTCTTCATGAAAACCATATAGATCTACCACATTGAGAATAGATGAGATATTTAGACTTCATAGAAACTCTATCTTTTGGGCATGGTTGACATAGTTGATATTTAGACTTCATTGAAATTCCATCTCATGAAAACCATATAGATCTACCTCATTGAGAATAGATGAGATATTTAGACTTCACAAAAAGAGCCTTAGCAGGAGAAGATTTGAAGTATAAATTTAGTACAAATTTGACAAACATAACATCCATCATCAATTGTGTAACTCTACAACAGATCTAGGTAATCAAGGTAATTCTATAGTTCATAAATTTTTTGATTGGTAGAAGTTAACATTGCAAAATATGAAGAATGTTGTACATTGACAAAGTTCCCCTCTTTTAGAAGCTCAAATACATGCTCTTAAACTATTCGTACAAGGTGAATGGCATGCATTTGTTCTTCATGTACAAATTTTACATGGAATGAGTGTAATTCAAAAGAGTGCATTGACGAATGGTGTGTTGGAAGTTTAATCCCACTTGAGACATCTAAAATTTCAAGAACACTACAACTCATATAGATGGAATTATTACTTAACTTTGACCATATTTTAGATCTAGTTCAACTAGGTATTATGGATATATTATTTAATTAATATTAAAATTTTACCTTATTATGTTGTCTTCTTGTATCATTTATTGAATTAATATTATTAAATGTATAATTCAATGTTAGTTCATGTTTATGAAATTATTATAGATCAAGATAATGAAGAAGGAATAAATTATATGAATATATGTCATTGTGTTGAGACAAAAAATAAATTGGAATCCCATATTATAGATGGAGAAAATATTTAGTATCCTACAAGATCAGTGGTTGTTATTGGAACATGGATTAGAAGGTACCCAATGAACAAGTCTAATGTGTGTTTGTTTGAGAACTCTTCCACTCATAGGAAAATTCTTCATTATTCTAACCTTTTTGTGGCATCAAATGTTTAATTGATCAAACATGGGGGTAGATAGTTGAATACGAACTTGTGGAAAATTCATGAGTCTAACCACAAAGAAATACTTGACACCATAAAGAGAAGAGTGGATCCACATGGTTCACTGGATTAAATTGGTGGAATGACACAAAGGTTGTACATAGTTTGTAAGTATGTTATCTACTTCTAAATTTATTTGATTTTAGTAGGTTATGTACTTCTTAGCCTAGGAATTTAATTTACTATGTTATGTACTACTTTGTTATTTATATATTATAGAATAAGACATTAATATTATTTTGATTCTTGTGGAAATGATGTCATATTATTGTTCATAGTTAATTGTTCATACTTGTGGCATTATAAACTAAAATAGTGTATTTTACACTTCATGGGACCGAATCGATGATGCCAACATGTCACAGAAGGTGGTGAATGCTAGTGGAGGTGTTTTATTTGTAGCCACTAACCTCATGATTCTTTCAAGCTATATTAGTTCAAGATAATCTCTTAAGATCTCTAAGACCAAATAGTTGCCAAATGTTTTCCTAGTTATTATCTCAAGTTGTGGTACCTAGGAATGCCTCATTCACATGTATCTAGGTGTATGTTAGGTTCACCTAAAAATATATTCCTCATTTTTTGCTAACTCAAGTTGGTTTTATTGTGGTGGGGATGAATGCAATGTTACAAAATGCTTCAAGTTTATCTAGTGAAAAGAAGTTAAGAATAAAATTTTACATTATGCACCTTATCAGACCAAATCAATGGTGTCAACACATCAAGTTGGGTTATTGGAGGTGTGTTATTTGTTAATAAGTGTAATGATTCTTTCAAGATACATTAGTTTGAGATATTCTCTTAAGAGCCCTAAGACCAAAAAGTTTCTAAAATTTCATCTAGTTATTATCTCAAGTTGTGGCAACTAAAAATATCTTGTTCAAATGTACAAGTGGGTTTTAGGTCCACCCATACCATTCTTAGTTGTTGCTAACAAAAATTAGTTTTTTTATGGTGGGAATGCAATGTTGTAAAAAATTTTAGTTTTACCAGTGAAAATATGTTAGGAGTGAGATTTTACATTTTTCACTTTGTGGTACCAAACTAAGGATGTTGACAAGTCAAAATGGGTGATTAAATGCTATTGGAGGTGTTATTTTGGTGGCCAATTGTTTTGAGGCTTCTAGGTCAAATTGGTTTGAGACAATCTCTTGAGAGCCCCCTAAGACAAAAAGATTGGTTTCTTTTTCTTGGTTATTCTCTCAAGTTTTGGCACCTAGGAATGTCTCATTTTCACATACAAGTGTATGTTGGGTTCACCTACAAATACCTACCTTATTTTATACTTGTAGTGTAGAAAAATGTATCCCTTTTATATTTTCACACTTAATTTGGAATTAATGTTAATTTGGACCTAATTGTGCCTTATTTTGGTGTTGTAAAGTGTACCCCTTTACACTTTCATACTTATTTAGGGCTCATTTAATTAATTGAGCTTAATTTTCCTTAATTAGCCCCTTTAATTCAAATCCAAGCCTATTTAATCACATTTTCTGAAGAGAAAACTTGACATTTATTAATGTCTTAACATAACACTTCTCATTGAGCAATGTGTGTCCTAGGGTTAGGGACCTAGGACCCATTCGCCCATGGGTGAATGGTTCCTCCCTTAGACCTGGGACCTAAATTTAAATTACATTTTTTGTGGTATTTTAACATATTCAAATCTATATTCAGATTTTGTCTTGTGATATTTGAATTTTGGGAAATTAAAGATGGATGATCTATAAATATAAGGTTATTTCACTATGTTTCATCTAATATTTTCAAACTAGCAATTTTCAAGATGTAAGAAAGAACTTTCAAGAGTATTTCAAGAGCAATTCAATGCATATAAGAGAAGATTTATTGAAGATTTATTGCAGCAATCAAGATCCAATTTTCATATCAAAGTCTTCTTGCATGATGCATGTTATTGGAGCTAATATGATGATGTAGGTTACATGATCCATTCAAGCATTCAAAGCATGATTTCAAGTCAAGATACAAAATTCAACATCCACATACATTGAAGCCATTTCATGCAAGTTGTAGATTTACATTCCAAGGTTTATTCAAGGGTTTCCAGTGAGAACTGTGATATTGAGTTGGGAATTCATAATTCCTTTCATGCTATTTTATTTCATTTCAAGCTTTGATTACCAAAACGGGGTTTGACCAAGGCAAACCCCCATTCACCAAAAACAAAAAAAAACCCTCTCAAGTGATTTGTGTTTGTATATTTAGGTGAAAGAAATCTTGAAGATCTCTTGAAGAGCAAAATTGAAGTTGTCAAAGTTGTAAAAGTTGTCATAAAATTTGTCACCTCGCGGACACTCACTTACAAAATTTATTTTCAAATTTTTGAAGCTGAAACCTAGGTAAATTAAAGGATTCAAATCTATAGCAGAGGCTCCCAAAATTTGTAGAAAAACCCTAACTTAGGACCCATTCACTGGGTTGGGCGACTGATTCCCAGATCAACTTCAGTGAATTGACTTTTAGTGATTGTTACATATCATTCTACCTCTCTCTAATCTGCATTTCAATTTCTAGTTCTTCTTATTTTGAGTTTCATCTATTTATTCCAAGCTATAGATTATATTTTGGGTTTGATTTTCTATTTTTAATCTTTCTCCCCAAAGTGTTGTTTGACCAAGACCCTTGTCCTTGCAAAAAAAGGAAATCTACAAATTCTCACCTTAAGTTGATTCACCTAAGGGTTGTTAGTCAATTTGAGGTGGGGATCTCATTTCCTAATGAATTGAGGAAGAATAGGTCCCTAAGTGGTTCATACCCCTATTTTGATCCCCTAACCTATTTTTCTTTATTTTATTTTGATGAACCCGACTTTTGATCATTGTATTTTTTTGATTTTGGAGTCTATCTTCACCCTAGATCTAGATATTGCATTTGTTTGCATTGTATTGCATTGAATTGAATCTCATTTACATTTTTTTAAATTGCATTAGTTTGTATTCCATTTAGGGTTTTAGGATTTCATTTTTTGCATTCTTTAAATCTAAAAAATTCAAAAAAAAAATATTCATTTTACAAATCATTTACATAGTATTGCATCATCATTCATTTACATTTTAAAATTGAATCAAAATTGAACATCAAATTAGCTCTCCTAAGTTGTCATTTAGTCATATTTTGTATTTGCATTCAAGCTTAATTTCACAAAATTTTGAAACTGTAACTCACTGTAAGAAACCAGAATCTGGAAACCACGAGAAATAACTCAAAAATATTTTTAAAACCCTAAACTAGGACCCATTCTCCCAAGGGTGAATGAGTCCCTGATCAGGGTTGTTTCCTAAATTTTTGGGCATTAAAACATCTATTTCTATATCATGCTTTATTGTTTTCAATTTTATGTTTCAGTTTGCAAAATTTGTGTTACTTGGAATTGATCATATTAAGCTTAATTTGATAAATTTAGTGCATTGTGTGAATTCAAAATTGCATTTACAAGACATCATTTTCAGATTTTTACATAGCATAATCAGAAAATTATCTTGTTTGAAATCTAAAAATTGCATTTACATATTTACATTGCACTTTACATCTTAGGATATTTGATTGCATCTTGCATATTTTCAATTTTGGGTATACATTGAGTTTGTGAAACTTGTATGAGATTCACAACTTGGTGTCTTATTTTTAATACAATTGTGAGATGTAGTTCGAGACTCATGTCATCCCATGATATACCATTCATTGTGGATATTGGGTTCTCCAACTCTTTCACCCATAGTGTCAATATTAATCAACCCTCTATGGATCATAGTCTTCATACCTCATTTTCAATGACTTTCCTACTCACAACTAATTTGCATGATGTTGAAACAATGGTTGTTAATGTCCCACAAGAAAACATAAGAAGGATAGATGAATAAATAGAAAAAATGCAAAACTTTGTGACTTCTAAAAATATTGCTAGTAGTGTCATTCCTGCTTTAGATAATATGAGTAAAATGCTTAAAAACTAACACAGAATAAAGATTGTGTGAATTATAGCTCATATTATTGATAATAACATCCCTACCATGACTAGTTGTGCTCAAGATTTGGGATATACGCAAAGCCAAGGTGGAAATTTCATTCCTCCTTCCACAACCCTTACCTCTATTCCTACCTACACTAGTACTCATGTTACTAAAACCATCCAACCTACTAGCAATGCAATACTTCCTTGGTTATTTCCATTGGGAATCCTTCTAGGTTTGTGAATTCAAATCTCATATCTCCTAAACCATCCCCCCTTACAAATCTATAATTCACTTTCCCTTCGCATACATACACCACTCCACCTTATTCACCTCCATATCACAATACCAACAATGATCAAATACTTAACACACTTTTGCAAAATATGTCATCCCTCCAACAACAAATCATGACACTAAACCAAAACAACAATGGCCAACCTTCACAATACATCAAAACTAATCTGTTATCCTTGGAGATATTGATAACACAAATTCCACAAGGTATAGAGGTTCCTAGGTTTGAGAAATATATGGTGGGAAGGAGATCCTGTTAACCATGTTTCTGCATACACAGCCTTATGTAGTGACTTCATCTTTGAAGATAAAATCTTGGATAAGATCTTCCCTAGATCTTTAAAATATGTTGCTTTAGAGTGGTTTTTCTCCTTATTGAATAATTCAATTAGTTCATTCAATGAAATTATTTATTCCTTTTACAACCACTTCCAAATTCACATGGGTCCTAAGATGATCTTAGTTGATTTGATGACATGTAAACAAAAGGATGATTAAAAGGTCACTGATTTCATAACATGATACCAAATGCTTTATTCACAAATAAACATTAAGATTCCTAATACTGACCTTCAAAGAATGTTTACTTCCAATTTTCAAGACAAAATCCAAAATAAGCTTGAGATGTTGAAGTTTCCTCCCTTCACACAGTTGTGTACATACCTTTGTGATTACCAAAATTCAATTAGTAGTCGTGAAGTGAAAACTCCCTCTAATCATCCTGAAAATTCTAAATCTACACCTCAAACCAGCTATCAAACTTTCAAGAAACAAATTAAGGTATTTCTATAACTTAATCCCCTCAATCAAATCAAAATTTCAACACCCAAGTGGTTTCTATAAAGACAACAAAACCATATGCCTTTGCGGATAGAAATAGGCAGCTTACACCCCTACCTAACACCCTTCATAATATCATGTTGTAGCTCTTAGAAAAGAATTTGATTTGCTTACCTCATGTTAGAGATCCTAATCCTACTAAGCCTTTACCTTCAAACTATAGACCAAATTCCTATTGCCATTTTCATCGAAAAAATGGACATGATACGGAACATTGTAAGCATCTTAAACATCTTGTGAAAGACCTCATTGATTCTATCCATAATCAAATTGGAGGTGTTAATGATCAAGGTAACAAGTTTGTAGCTCCTCCTAACCAATATTTGTAAATCTACCAATCCTATGCCTAATCATGATATTTGCTTTATCAAAGCTAGTGAAATAAAGAATGATGTGATGAATGTGTACATAGATGATGAAAACATGAAAGACAATTAGAAAAACCTTATGGATGGTTTGGTTGGATTATTGATGCTAAACCTCTTAAGGGCCTAACTAAGATTCCACTTGACATTTCTTTCTCATGGTTCAAGACATACTTAAACATGCACCCAATGGTCATCTTTACATAGCTGGAAGAATCAATGACAAGCCTACTAATGGGATATTAATTTATCTTATCTATGTAGAGAATGTGATCACTGAAGAATTCCTATTTGTGCATGAGATTTATCAAGATACATATGAAAAACCAAAAGCATGGACAAAATTCATAATGGTTTTTCTTTCGATATGATTGGTTTGATAAATCTCCCTTTAAAGGTTGGACCGAAAGAGTTAAATGTCTCATTCACCAACATCCTGACATGTTGGATCAATTTCATGTAAATTTAGGCTATCCATGGCTTCACTCCATGAATTTCATCCTGTCGGTTGTGCATACATTCTTAAAATTTCCATTTGGAAATGAAATCTTTACTATGCATCATATTGGCTTTAATCCCATGTCTTCTTGTGGGAACTTTCATTGGATTTATTTTGGCTTGAGCCTATTTAACCTATTAGACCCCATGAGGACTTCTTTTTCAAATCCTATCAAAAGTTTAAGGCAAAGCGCATAGTAGAATTTTCCCTTAGCAATAGGCCTTAGCCCATGATTGAGAATCCTATCCTTGATGAAACCGTTATTGAACCAAAAGCTCTTCCAAGTAACCAATACCAGTAGTCTATGACAAATCATCCCCCTATTTCATATAAGAGACCATAAGATAATCAAATAAATCTCGTTGTGCCTCCTAAAGTCAAACAAGTTTATAAAGCTAAAGAGAAAGTGGTTGAACAACCTCCCATGGTTCCTTGCATTCCTCCCTTAAGGGAAGAAAAGGAACCTATGGTTGACAAACTTGCTCCTACACAATCATAACTTGAAAACTAAATGAAAAGAAACCGAAATGCTAGAGTGTAGACCTGGGTAGACATCATGTTATTTTTCATTCATTACAAGAAAAAGAAGAAAAGAACAAAATAGAAAATAAAAATCCAAACTTGTCTCAACCAATGCATGATACCTCTCCACCCTCATTGTAACATAAACAAACTTCTATGGATATATTCATTAGACCTCCTATTGTGATTAACTTGGATGAAATTGCAAAGATTGATGAACAAGTGCATAATGAGTTGAATTCATTATTTTCATCTTCTATGAGCTTAAATGATTATCCTCCTAATAAGTGTTGAACTTGGTATTTTTCCTAGTTCAGTACTTGATGTTGTCCCTTTGGCTAGTTATTTGCCTTCTGTATATACTGATCAAGATTGGTATGCAGATGACCTGCTATAGGTTGACTCGCATCTGCCTTACTAGTATTTTGCTTTATTTTTCATGTTCTTTGTGTGATTGCATGTGCGTAATGTGATCCCCGTACTATTTTTTTTATGTATCTATCTTCATGTGCATTCCTTTATTTGTACCTAACTTCTTCTATATGTCGTAAACATTTATCTTTTCATTTGTCTTGTGTTTTCCTTTTGGGGATTTTTCAAGGTGTCGAGACATTTAGGTCTCTTCCATGTTGACCCAAAATATTTTTCTTTGTTTTCGCTCTCTATGTGTCATTCTTCCTATTCTACAAGTATTTGGGGAATGATGACGTCTCCAAGCTCTATAATATCATTGTAGCAAATACATACTGACCCCAACTCCAAGGATACCTTATGTGTTTTGGGATTTCATTTTTGGGGCAACCCTTTCCTCTCTTTTTCATGAAATAGCTTCAATTGGGAACATATGACTTGGCATAGGGCTTTCTAAGTAATTTCTCGTGTCTTCTTTATTGTTTAGCATTGATTATTAGCTACTTTAAATTAAATTTCCCTAGCAATGGTGTTAGCAATTTCTTTAAAGTGGGGGCATACATTGGCATTATTACTTTTGAAATTTTTGGCATTCCTTATTTTTCATGGTGTGATCTTCTTTCTTTGTGATGTGTCTTTTTCTTGGTGGTGTCATTGGGTTTCATGTCCTATGAGAGCATGATATTTCTTGGCATATGAATTTCCTCTTAGTGGTGATGTTATGTGTTGCATTCCCTAAGATTTTGAATATTTTATTCTTGACTTGTCCTCTTAGTGGTGATGCCACTTTTTAGGGGCTCACCTAGTTGACAGCCTGAGGTTCTATTAGCCTAGAGTGAGCGTGTGTTGTTTGCATAGTGGACATCATGTTTTTCTTGTGAACATTTTTGGACAAACAATTGAGACGTGTTCAACATCACGTTGGATAGTTAAGGCTTGATCCACCCTTTTGGACAAACAGCTAAGGTGTGTTCCACATCATGTTGGGCAGTCGAGGTTTGATCAGCCTTTTTGTTTTTACCCTTTTCCTTTTAGTGTTTGATGTTGTATAAGTGAGTAATCATGTTTTTGATGCATACATATGTTTGGAATGTCTACTTTAGTGTGAGTTTGCGCTTGTTCTCATCCTCTCACTAAAGTGGGGGCTAAATGTAGCATAGAAAATGTATCCCTTTTACATTTTCACACCTATTTGGAATTAATGTTAATTTGGACTTAATTGTGCCTTATTTGGTGTTGTAAAGTGTACCACTTTACACTTTCATATTTATTTAGGGCTCCTTAAATAATTAATTAAACTTAATTTTCCTTAATTATCCCCTTTAATTCAAACCCAAGCCTATTTAATCACATTTTCTGAAGAGGAAACATGGCATTTATTAATGCCTTAACATAACATTTCTCATTGAGTAATATGTGTCCTAGGCTTAGGGACCTAGGACCCATTCTCCCATCGGTGAATAGGTCCTCCCTTTGACCTATGACGTAAATTTAAATTATGTTTTTGGCAGTATTTTAACATATTCAAATGTCGGCTTGTGATATTTGAATTTCAGAAAATTAAGGATACATATCTATAAATATAAGGTTATTACACTATGTTCCATCTAATATTTTCAAGCTAGAAATTTTCAAGATCTAAGAGAGAAATTTCAAGAGAATTTCAAGGGAAATTCAAGGCATTCAAGAGAAGATTTATCGAATATTTATTTCAGCAATCAAGATCTAATTGTTATATCAAAGTCTTCTTGCATCATGCATGTTATTGGAGCTAATATGATGATGTAGGTTTCATGATCCATTCAAGAATTTAAACCATTATTTCAAGTCAAGATCCAAGGTTCAAGATCCACATTCATTGAAGCCATTTCATGCAAATTGTAGATTTACATTCCAAGGTTTATTCAAGGGTTTGGTGAGTTCTGACATTGAGTTGTGAATTCATCATTCCTTTCATGCTATTTTATTTCATTTCAAGGTTTGATTACCAAAGTGGGGTTTCTCCAAGGCAACCCCCCATTCACCAAAAACAAAACATTTTTCCCTCTTGATTTGTGTTTTCAGATTTAGGTGGAAGAAATCTTGAAGATCTCTTGAAGATCAAAATTGAAGAAGTTGTCAAAGTTGCAAAAGCTGTCATAAAAGTTGTCACCTCATGGAAACTCACTTGCATAATTTATTTTCACCTTTCTAAACTTGAAACCTAGGTAAATTGAAGGATTCAAATCTATAGTAGAGGCTCCCAAAAGTTGCAGGAAAACCCTAACTCAAGACCCATTCACACTTGGGCAAATGAGTCCCAGATCAACTTTAGTAACTGACTTTTGGTGACTAGTACACATCATTCTGCCTCTCTCTAATATTCATTTCAAATTCTGGTTCTTCTTATTTTGAGTTTCATCTAGCTATTCCAAGTTATAGATTACATTTTGGGTTTGATTTTCTATTTTTAATCTTTCTCCCCGAAGTGATGTTTGACCAAGACCCCCATCCTTGCAAAAAAAAGAAATTTATAGATTCTCACCATAAGTTGATTCATCTAAGGTTTGTTAGTCAATTTGAGGTGGGGATCTAATTTCCTAATGAATTGAGGAAGAATAGGTCCCTAAGTGGCTCATACCCCTATTTTAATCCCCTAACCTATTTTTCTTTATGTCAATAATAACTTGAATTGGTTTGTCTATGGTGGGGAGAAATTCAATGTTACAAAATAATTTAGTAATGTCTACTGAAAAGATGCTAGAAGTTAAATTTTATATTCCAATGCTTGTGGGACCAAATTGATGTTTTCAACACATTAGGGTGGGTGGGTGAATTCTAGTGGAGGTTTTTTTGGTTGAATTTCATGATGCTTCCAAGCTACATTGGTTAAAGATAGTCTCTTTAAATCCCTAAGACCAAAAATTTTCTAAACTTTCCCTTGGTTGTTCTCTCAATTCATTAAAAATGTATGAAATTTTTATTTACATTTATAGGTGGATTTAATGTCCCTCTATAATAGCCTATC
Organism: Sequoiadendron giganteum; assembly: GCA_007115665.2. Taxonomy (NCBI): domain Eukaryota; kingdom Viridiplantae; phylum Streptophyta; class Pinopsida; order Cupressales; family Cupressaceae; genus Sequoiadendron; species Sequoiadendron giganteum. The sequence goes on from CM021104.1 coordinate 672,773,238, forward strand.
TAATTTTTTTCTAACTTGAATTGGTTTGATCGCAATGGGGAGGAATTCAATATTGCAAAATTCATAAATTTCATCCAATGAAAAGGTTCTAGGAGTTAAATTTTGTATTACATACATCATGGGACCAAACTAACAACACTGACACATTAGGGTGGGTGGGTGAATTCTAGTGGAGGCATGTTTCTAGTGGTCAAGTTTCACAATGCTTCTAGGATACATTGGTTTGAGATAGTCTTAAGATCTCTAAAACCAAAAAGTTGCCAAACTTTCAACCGATTGTTCTCTCGAGTTGTGATACTTATGAATGTATCACTTGCACCTATAGGTAAATGGTGTGTCCCTCTTCAATATAATATCTTGATTTTTACTAACTCAAATTATTTTTCTTATGGTGGGGAGGAATGCAATATTACAAAATGCTTCAATTTCACCTATTGAAAAGATGTGAGGAGAGAAATTTAGCATATTGTACCTTGTGGGACTAAAATAAAAGTGCCTAAAATTGGGGTGGGTTAGTGAATGATAGTAGAGGTGTGCTTTCATACAATATCCTATCTTAATTCTTTTCAAATCTAAATTTTCTAACCATGCCAATTGTTGTCACTTGGATTTGCACCCTTACCAAGTGCCTAACTCAACAATCGAGTGAAACATGAAAACACTCTAGGGCCTATGGGTTGCCTATAGATTGGAGTGAATCACCAAAGAGGACTAGTTCCCTTTGGTACTCATCTTCTCTAACCTATGCTATTGTTGCTACTAAGAAAAAGAGATAGAAAATGGCATGAAATGAATCTAAGACTATAAGGATGATGCACCAAATGTTTATTTAGACTTTGACTATTGCTTTTTCATACAAATGTTTAATGACTTAGTTGTTTCTACACAACTCTAGTGAGTAACATATCCATGTATCAATATTTTATTGAAAGGTGTAATGTTGTAGAATTGCACCTAGGGGCGATTCCACATTTTCGCATCTTGCCTAGCATTTATGACACCTTAGAAACATTAATGGAAAAATCCCATGAGTCAGAATTTTGTGATTCTGGCTCCATGTGGACACATGGTGAAATGACAAAAGCCTGACAAGGCATTTCCTAAAAATCTAGGGTTTGGACACCTGAGCAGCGCGTGAGCGTTCACGCAGCATGCTAGCGTCCTAGTGGTTTTTCGAGTTTGAAACAGCGAATCTAGAAACCTGACCCTTGCAACACATGTCCTAGCGGTTAGGTCTTAGATGAAATGGCTCTGCATTGCCCTTGCATGCATGAAAACCCCCTTTTTGCTCTCATTTTGGGGTTGGAAGTCATCAGGTGAAGCATTGTCACTACTTTCTCAAGTCTTGGGTAAGCTCTATACTTGAATAGCAGCACTTTTATAGGAAAATCCATGCCAGACTGAGGTCCCTCCAGTAGCTACAAGCTCTCAAGCAGCTACCAACTCTCAAGAAAGCACATAGCGGTGCGCCCGTGTGTACCAGAAGAGGGTCTCGACCTCTAGGTAACACTCTCTCTCCCTATCACTCTTTCTTACTAGCTCATTTGTTACTTTGTGGTGCAAGCTCTACTCCAAAGCGGGTTTTTTTTTCACCACATCCTTTATTTACTCCTTAACACTCTTTTCCAAACTTGGTTATCTGTAGAGGTGGGAACACCAAAATGGGGGTCTAACTAAGGCAGACCACTATACAACCCCAACCTTTTCCCCTTGATCTTTTGTGTATAGGTTATGAAGTGAAGCTTGGAATAAAAACTTGGTCGCATGAATGTAATCGCATTTGAGTTCATTTGTGTTTCCCTTTAGTTTCTAGTTTTCCAGTGATTGTTTGGTCTCTCACACTTCTGACCCGAGTCTAGAAGTGAGATTCGGCTTCACCCGCTTGAGCTCATGAGTTCTTCATGGCTTAGGAAGCCAGTGCATCTTTTAGACGACAGCATGTTGCGCTAGTGTCCTAAAACTGCACTGATATCTTTTGGCCTAGAGCTCCTCATCTAGAGGGGGAAATCTCGAAGTCTCGCTCTCCCAGGGTTTGAGATTACTTTCCCACTTTCCTCCACCACTTCATTGATCCGTTTAAATTGAGGTGTATAAGGGAATTTCATTCCTTGGTGATCTCTTGAGAATAAAGAGACCCGTGTGCAGCGAATCCCTCTTATATCACATTTTGGTGAACCCAACGTGAAGCGTCGGATCTGTTTTCATAATGTTGCATAGTTATAATAATTATTTCTCTAAACAATATTTTGATATGTTGGAAGATTCTCTAGATGATTTCTTAGAGGCACTATCCCCTATCTATAAATCTTCTAAACAAACTCCTTCCTTTCCAGCTAAGGAGTCAATAAATGTAGTTGTAGTTTTTGTGGCTCTTCCAAGCCCTAAGAAACTCGTCAATTACGTGACCCCAGCTAAGCCATCCCCTAGAGAGGACTATTCCATCTATGGTATTTCATGTCGTAGTGATCCATCGGACTTATATTCGAGGTTCATGAAATCTACTGACTCTACTTCTTATAATGTTGTCGAGCATACATACAATACAAAAAGAAACAAATAAAACTTAGAACAGCAAGCCACTGTTCCTACATCACAATCGATCCAAACTCCTACTTTGTTACTACCATCTCAACCTAACCTTCCTTCAGCCCCTAAACCCGTGATCAAAGCACCAAGTGATTATGATCTTGTTGAAAAACTCTGTGTTACTCCGGCTAAGATCTCACTTTGGGATTTGCTTAAGACCGCTTCGGTTTATCAAGAAATGTTGCAAGAAGCCTTGCAGAAGATTCTCTTGCCTACCTCTACTAGGCCTACAGACATTGATGCATTGATGGCACATATTCAAGCGGATTCATTGAATATTACGTTCCACCCGCAAGAAATCCCACCTCTAGATGTGCAAAATCAAGTGGAGCCTTTGATGATTATAGTAAATGCTAATAAAACCAGTATTAGGCCTACCCTTGTTGACACTAGTTCAGCTCTCAACGTTTGTGGTATAGAGCTATTTCCTAAAATTAAATTTGATTCATCTTCTTTAGCAACCTCTTCCTTGTATATTTGTGGGTTCAATAACACTGGCCCCCAAGCTCTAGGTACGATAATACTACCTTTGCAGTTGGGCCCCGTTACCTTACCTACGTTGGTCTATGTGATACCTGGTCTGTTATCATACAATATTCTCTTAGGGAGACCTTGGATTCACTCTATGGGTGCAGTAACTTCTACTCTACATCATTCCTTAAAGTTCGTTGCTAACAATTAGGTGGTTACAGTTAAAGCAGATCCAGAGGTTGTGCACTTTTTTTTCTGGTTGTTGCTGGTCAAAACTCGGTCACACCCACTCTTAATAATTGCATTCATTCCTTAACTATTGATGTTATGGCATGTTCTTTGTCAATACCCTCTTTGGAAGTCATTCTCTGAGCAAGTATCGACCAAGACAAACCGCCTAAAGTAGAAGATCCCAAGTCTCCCCCATCCTCTCCTTCATCTCCTTGATTGAATGCTCTCCTAGGTGATGATTGTGGTTCCTTGAACTTCTCTGAGTTCTTCATAGTGGAATATAAGTCGAACCCCTTTGGTATAGAATTTTCAAGTTCTACTAACATGAGGATGGGTGATCCTATCAAGGAGACTGCTCCTTCCTAGGAGAGTGACCCCGCTCCTTTAAAGGGGGTTAATGTTTGCAAACTGAGTAAAGGAAGTGGGACCGCTCCCATAGAAAATTTTTACATCCATTGGTGGTATGAGACACTTTACGTGGAGCCACCCCCTCCTGAAGTTCTACAAGATCATTATGGGTTTGGTTACGAACTCGCTTCTTGATATGGTTATGGGCAGAAATTCCTAAGACGTATCGAGTGAGGAATACAAATCCCTATCCATTTTAAGCAATGATAAAGCTATTTGGGTTTGGGATGCTCTATTGAATAGTCTAGACAGAAACCTTGGTGGAGCGTTAATATGATTTTAGCCAAACCGTTAAGTTTGGTCCATCCTGAGTTGATTGGAGAAATGGGACAAGCCGAGAAAGTTCTTGTGGATGTCTTCTCTATAGATGAAGCATTGGCATAATTTCTAGGTGCTTATGCTCCATTGCCTCCTTATCATCACAAAAAATGATTCATGTATCGCTTACATAAACAAGCATACTTTCGAGAATCCATTCTAAGCCTTGACGAGGAGGACCCTCTATCCAAGGTCAGTGATGACGCACTGATATCTCATCTTGAGGACCGCAGTCCTCTCCTTAAAGGAGATACTGTTGATGTCCTCATGGATCCTAAATCTTCTAAAAAGGCAATCAAGATTGGGAAGTCTCTCCCCCAAGGAGGTACATGAACACTTTGCTCTCTTACATACTCACCCTAATATCTTCGCTTGGATATATGAGGATATGCCCAATATTGATAAAATGATAGTGGTCCATAATATCTTTCTATGTCCTAATGTCGAGCCTGTTAAGTAGAAAATTTGAAAGATCAATCCTAGGGTAGCTTTAATGGTCAAAACTAAGATAGAAAAGTTGTTGAAAGCAGGCTTTATTTGTCTTATTGACTATTCTCCTTGAATTTCGCATATAGTCATTGTTAGCAAACCTGACAGACATATTTGTATATGTATTGACTTTCGAGACCTTAATAAGGCTTCTCTTAAGGATGATTTTTCGTTACCTAATATAGATATGATTGTGGACTCGACTACAGGCCATGCATTGTTATCTTTTATGGATGGCTTCTTGGGTTATAATCAGATCCGTATCAACCTAGATGATCAATATAAGACAACCTTCACTACCCCTTGGGGTACCTTCTGCTATTTGGTCATGCCCTTTCGTTTAAAGAGCACAAGAGCAACTTACCAATGAGCAATGACCCTGATATTCGATGATTTCATCCATAAAATCTTAGAGGACAACGTTGATGACATCCTGGAAAATTCTGTAAATCATCAAGATCATGCAAAGAACCTTCATCTTATCTTCGAAAGACTTCGACTTTGCAAGATGAGACTCAATCCTCATAATTTTTTCTTCAGTGTAGACATTGGCAAGCTTCTTAGGTTTATAGTCTCTTACCGTGGAATCGAGGTTCACACGAATAAGATTGATGCTATTGTTAACATGCCTCCGCCAAGGAACATCACCAAGTTGCAAAGTTTACAATGGAAGATCCAGGTGATTCGTAGATTGATATTTTAGTTGGTTGATCGTACCCTCCCTTTCACTCGCTTACTGAAAAAGGATGTTCGCTTCATATGGGATGAAGAGTGTCATAAATCCTCTGAATCCATCAAAGCTTATTTGACCAACCCTCCTGTACTGATTCCAGCTATGCAAGATAGACCTTTCCTGCTTTACCTTGCAGCATCACCATACGCTTTGGTAGCTCTGCTAGCTCAGTATGACAACGCAGGAAGAGAGAGAGCGGTCTTCTACATTAGTTGTGTCCTTGTCAATTATGAAACCCTTTATTCATCCATGGAGAAGCAATATCTTGCTCTTGTATTCACTATGCAGAAGTTGAGGCACTACTTCCTCCATGTTGAAACTCATGTCATAGTGAAAATAGATCTATTAGTACATTTTTTCTCTAGTGCCGACCTTGCGGGAAGATTAGCGAAGTGGGTTATGTTGCTTTCTAAGTTTGATATAAAATTTGTCACTCAAAAATTGACAAAGGGACAAGCGATTGTTGATCAATTAGTAGACACTCTCATCTCACTCCTTTCTTGGGTTGGATATGTTTTCTAATGATAATATCTTCACGATTAACTATGATCTCGAATGGAAGATGTAATTCAATGGATTGAGGTGTCAGACTAGTTCTGGAGCAGGTGTGTTCATGATATCCCTCGAAGGCAAGCCGGTGCCCCTATCCTTTCGACTGGACTTTCCTTGTACTAATAATATCGTTGAGTACGAAGATCTTATTGTTGGCTTACATGCCACAATTTCATTAAAGATTAAACATCTTCGTATACTAGGTGACTCTAAACTTATTGTGAATCAGATCATGGGAACTTATCAAGCTAAACAAAGTAGATTGTCTTGATACCGAGACCTCACTTTGCCCTTAATCAATTTTCCTCTTTCATAATAAACAGTGTCCCTCAGAGAGAAAATAGAATCGTAAATGCCATGGCGAGCACTGCTTCTTTGGTACTTGTAGAAGGGGATATGAAAGAATATCACGTTGTGGTTCAGGTTGTGTGAACCTTGGCTATCTCTGACCAACCTGAGCCTGAGTCTTTGGCATGTCTTTGGGTAGACTCGGGAGAGTGGTTCTCTAGTATCTATAGTTATTTAAAGACTAGAAACTTTCCTGATGATGCAACGAAAAATGATCGCACTCGTATATGAAATCTTTTGGTGTGTTATGTCATCTTATCTGATGTTCTTTATCGAAAAGCTTATAACGGCTTGTTACTAAGATATCTCACTAAAGCATAAATACCCCTTGCCCTTAAAGAAGCCCACTCGGGCTCTTGGGGTGCAAATTTTGGTGGTAAATCCCTCGTGAGGAAACTGGTACACATGGGATACTATTGGAAAACCATGGAACAAGATTCCTTCAGTTTTTTCAAAAAGTGCCTTCAATGTCAACAGCATAGCCATCTTATTTATGCTCCTGCTCAGGAGTTGCAGAATAAAACTTCTCCTTGGTCATTTGCAAAATGGGGGTTGGATATTATTGGAAAAATATCACCTCCTTCCTCCAAATGATATACCTTTATCATCACCACTATGGATTACTTCACAAAATGGGTCGAAGCTATGCCACTCTGATCTACAAATGCTGAAACTATTTGTAGCTTCCTCTTGAACAATATCATTTCTCGATTTGGACTGACTGCTACACTTGTTTCAGATAATGGTACACCATTTAAAAACAAACAAGTAAAGCAGTTCTTGGAGAAATTTCATATTCAACATAGGTTTTCTACATCATATTATCCACAATCCAATGGTCAAGCAAAAGCTTCTAATAAAAAACTTGAACTCATTCTTCATAAAATAGTTAACAAACATAGTAAGCATTGGCATATTCAATTAAAGTATGCTTTGTGGGCTTATCGCATGAGTGTTCGTATGGCAATAGGAATGATGCCTTATAACCTCATGTATGGTGCCGAAGCTATCATGCCTTTGGAGTTGGAAATTCCATCTCTGCGGGTTTCCCTTAGGGGGTTAATTGATGATGAAACCTACCGAACTAACTGTCTACATTAGCTAGAGATGCTCGACGAGTGTCGTTTACAGGCCCTCAATCATCTTAAAGCTTATCAGCAATCGTTATCAAGGCAATATAATCAAGGTGTGCTTGCTAGGACCTTTAAACTAGGAGACCTAGTTCTATATGAAAACCAGCGGAATATAAACATGCCACCTGATCAGAAAGGGAAGTTCAGCCCTAACTAGTTAGGTCCTTACATCATGATTTCTATGTATGGTTCGGGTGCCTATGGATTTTCATCTATGGATGGAACACCTTTAAAATATCCTGTCAATGCGATGCATCTTCGTCGATGCTATGTGTAGTGTCCTATGTGTCACATGTGTGGTGTTCTCCCTAAAAGGTAGTAATGCTGCATATATTGATATTTTCTCATTTTCACATCATGAAAATATTTGTGTTTATGATGTGACCATGTGTGTGTGTGCGTAATAAAACATACATATATATGTTTGACTATGCTATGTATTCGTACATCACATTACATCTTTTAAAGTAATTAGATAACCATGGCATTTAATTAACATGTACCCAAATATGTTTAATTAAATTATGATTAGCATCTAATGTAAACATACATCCATATAAGTGAATAACATCCATAGCATGAACATACAGAAAAATGGAAAACATACACATAAACAAGGCCATGATACTGAAACTAATATATATGTATATGCCCAATGTATGAATCAAATGTCATGTACAGGTATCGGGCCACTGCTATAAAAAATGAGTAGTTGTTGAATGTGTTTCTATACAAAAGATCTACAACTATATATGTGTATCTATATCCAGCTACAAAAATAATATATAGAAGAAGGACTCTTATCCCTATGGTGCATGGCTCTCTAATCCCTCTGGCTTTGGTGGCCGCTCTAGTACTCTAGGAGGAGGTTGCAAGGTGGTCTACGAATGGGATCAGTGTGGGCGTGATACAGATAAGCCCGCATGTATCCCTCTCAACTCCCCCTGTAGTGAGAAAATATCCATCTTCATCTGGATCAGCTCCTACTACAATCGTTGAACATCTATCAAGATCACAGCTACCAGTTGTGTGTCAAGCTCAAAAATGTGGCTCTAGAGGGCGTCACGTGTCACCTCGGCGGCATCACCCCTCGTCACTGTCATTTCTCACTTGGAAAACACCATCTGCAGATCCCCTAACAGCTGATATCGATGTCCCTGCATAGTCATCAGCTCTATAGTCAATTGTACGAACTATATGCCCTGCTCCTCATACGTGGTCATCAGACATGCTACCGGCTCAAAAGTGGGGGTATGCCTCCCTACTAAAACCGGTTGGTAGGCCTCGAGGACTACCCCCTGGATCAGCACGATCAGGGCCACCTTTGAAATACACTGGGCTATGAACCCAGTCCATCCCTATACATCCTCTATAAATACAGAGAGAGAAACAGGAATTAATATCACATGGCGTATATAAATAATCATAAACAGGAAGATGAAAAGCAAGAACATGACAATAATGTACTATGCATACCTAGATCCCCTAGATGCCATGTGGGATCAGGGTGTGGGTCAATGCTAGGGCCCATATTGCTAGTATCGATGGCTGACCCTGGTGATGTTAGTGCTATCGTTGTTGGGACAGTAGAGACTGGTGGTGCTGATGAGACAAGGGTAGTTGCAAGGGGATCCGATCTCCTCTGTCGCCTTGGCCTCGCAGTCACTGTCTCCTCCTCCTCCTGTACCAGCTCCTCCTCCACATCACCCTACTCATGGCCTCTCCTCTTGTCATGTGGGGGCTGGTGGGGCACATCCTCCTGTGGGCCAGCGTCCCCTCTTGGAGCACCCTCGTAGAAAACTAGAGCAGCACGATGCCTCTCCCACCACTGCGTGAAGTTTTTCGCTACCCTGACATTATCTACCGTCACCCTGGCTGCCAGATCATGTTCGGGCTCATCATTGTCCAAGAGGATAATCTCTATGATGGAGGGGCAAGGGTGATCTCCCACCCTCACTGCATTGCGGTGTTCCCTGGTGTATGTGGGCATGTCAGGCGGTATAGTCTAAATATGGTTGTGTTGCCGCATGACCCAACTCCAGTAATAAGGAACTAACAAAATCATGGTGACCAACCAAAAAATGGTCCCACTGTAGATTCCTCAAGAACCTATTGTCGTCGTCCCACCTGAAATAATGGTAGGATCTCCAACGAACCTCTCCTACAGCAATAGTTTCAAACTATAGCCTCCAAAACTGTAGATCAATGAAAACACCACTGGCTTGTCATATCGTACCAGTGGGCCATCGAGACCTGATATGATCATCGTTGGGGAAAATCGACTGGTCGAGTGCACATGATGTGGGAAAAATCCCACACCTACAAAAGTGTGCACGTTGTGATACTATGGTACTCCTAGTGTACGTACCACCCAAGCTCCTGGTACAAGTGCACTAGCATGTTGCACCCCCAAGAAAAAATAGTTTGATGCTCTACCATCTCCCTGATAATAGGGATAAGGCCCCCATGATGGTGCGAGCCTCTCTCATCTATGGTGATGCAGAAGGTGACTATGACCACCATCACTGGGTGTAGCAACAGAATTATAGTCCTTGCTTGGTCATACCAGTGGGTGTAGATGTGACCAGTGTCATTGTCATCATTTGTCCTCACTGTGCAGTAGAGGACACCCTCACTACGCTTTCATGTTGATCAAGTGTCATCCAAGACCACCCACCGCTCACGAATGGGTAGCCCAAGGATCCGATAGACATCCTCGAGAGTGATAGTCATCTCTCCACATGGTTGCTGGAAAGATGATGTGGTGATGTCCCACTGCTCCATCAGAGAAGTGAGCATCCTCTAGTGGTATCGCATATCTAGCATACTGAATACATGCCAAAGATTGTTCAAATCGCTCCAGGTGTGTGATCTTGTCCTGGGAAAGCCGATCCCTTAGCTCACGGATGAGTCAGAATGCTCACCCTCCAGGATGCTCCCAGATCTCCAGATAGTCCTGCTAAAAAGTAAAAAATTCCAAGTCAGAAACATCATAGAGAAAGGAAAATGTGCACCGCGCAAACGTCTGCACGTCGCGTTTTCATCCTAGACCACCATGGTCACCCAAAGGACGCCAACGCAGACCCAGGATCCCAGGGTGTTTCTTGGAAAATAGTGTGTATCGAGGATGCGAGTACGAATTCTAGATGCCTACGCACCTCGACGAGTGGAAAAATACAAAAAAAATAACTAAAATGCACAAAAAGCAAGGCTTGGAGGCCTACTTGGTCCACCTCGCAACCCTCAGTGATGTCCTCACGTAGTTGCTCTAGCCTCGACGCATCGTACTCTCTCCTGCTTGGAATTTTGCTAACTTTCTCTCACAAAATTCAACAATTTTCTCGCAATGAATACTGAAAATGACCCTTCTAGGGACCCACCTAGGTATATAAAGGCCCCCCGGGGCCCATTTTTCTTAGAGTTTGTGGCTCCCCAATTTCTCCTGACTTTACCCAACCACGCTAATGGAAAATTCAAGAGGGGGCATATAGTCACCTCTTGATCATATTTTTCCTCTGAATTGACCACTTTTTCTTGATCATTCTTCTCTTCGTGGTAGTTTCTTCTGATTTTTTTAAAATGACTCAAAATTTTAAGTTTTGCAAGATAGAGTTTTCAATGATTTTTCGTGACCATGGTATTGATGTTTGTTGAGCCCAGAAGCTGGGGGCATCCTTGGGACTAGTTAGCTCAACCTTGGTGACCTCTGTGGTCCCTCTTTCTAGTGCACATTTCTGTAAAATTCATAATTCAGGTGAAATTTCTCTTCTCTACTTTAGTAAGGCTGATTTTTTCCAAAATCGAGCCCACTAAAGTGGGGTCAAAATGTAATGTCACAAAATTGCACCTAGGGGAAATTCCACATTTTTGCATCTTGCCTAGCATTTATGACACCTTAAAAACATTAATGGAAAAATCCCATGAGTTAGAATTTCATGATTCTGACTCCATGTGGATGCATGGCGAGACAACAGAAGCCTAACAAGGCATTTCCCAAAAATCTAGGCTTTCGACACCTATGCAGTACGTCAACGTCTGTGCGGCACGCTAGCATCCTAGCGGTTTTTTGAGTTTGAAATGGAAAATCTAGAAACTTGACCCTTGCGACATGTGTCCTGGCAGTTAGGTCTCATATGAAATGGCTTTGTACCGCCCTTGCATGCATGAAAACCTCTTTTTTGCTCTCATTTTGGGGTTAGAAGTCATCAAGTGAAGCATTTTCACTACTTGCTCTAGTCTTGGGTAAGCTCTATCCTTGAATAGCTACACTTTTATAGGTGAAGCCATGTTGGACTAAGGTCCCTCCAACAACTACAAGATCTCAAGCAACTACCACCTCTCAAGCAAGCGCATAGCAGTGCGCCCGTGTGCTTCGAAAGAGGGTCTCGACCCGTGGGTAACGCTCTTTCTCCCTATCACTCTTTCTTGCTAGCTCATTTATTACTTTGTGGTGTAGGATCTACTTTGAAGAGGGTTTTTTCCACCATGTGTTTTGTTTACTCCTTTACACTCTTTTCCAAACTTGGTTGTCTATAGAGGTGGCAACACCAAAATGGGGGTCTGACTGAGGCAGACCCCTATACAGCCCCAACCTTTTCCCCTTGATATTTTGTGTAGAGGTTATGAAGTGAAGCTTGGAATAAAGACTCAGTCGCACGAAGGTAATCTTGTTTGAGTTCTTTTGTGTTTCCCTTTAGTTTCTAGCTTTCTAGTGATTGTTTGGTCTCTCGCACTTTTGATCTGAGTCTAGAAGTGAGATTCGGCTTCACCCGCTTGAGCTCCTAAGTTCTTCACAACTTAGGATGCCAACATGTCTTTTAGAAGATGGTGCATCATGTTGGCATCCTGAAACTGCGCTGACGTCTTTTGGCCAAGAGCTCCTCAGCTAGAGGGGGAAATCTTGAAGTCTCGCTCTCCTAAGGTCTGAGATTATTCTCCCGCCTTCCTCCACCGTTTCACTAATCTGTTCAAATTGAGGTGTATAAGGGCAGTTCGTTCCCTAGTGATCTCTTGAGAATAAAGAGACCCATGTGCAGCAAATCCCTCTTATATCACAAAAGGTTTATGCTTTGACAATTTTAGAAGGAAGAAAATGTAGTTTTCTTCATTACTAACATATGTTTACACAGTAACACAAGCAATAACCTACACAAAATATGCCTTTCATATTTAAAGGTGTTGGAAGAAAGACATTCGTTCAAGGATTTTGCATATGAAAATCATAGAAAATTTATCTCACCTCATATGTATACAATAGAATAGAATTTTTGAAGGCCAAAATGCTAAGTTTTATTGATCAAAAGTGATTTTCAGCTATACGTAGTCTATAAATGCTCTGAAAATTACCTGAAAATGGTGAAATTACATTGAGTTATAGTCAAAAAGTGATTTTATTTGAGTAAGGCCGAATTTTGTAATTTTTGTTTGGGTAAAAACTCGAAGCTAGCCTTGACACCTGGTAAAGTTATGGCTAACAACAAGATCTATAGGCTAAGGAAGTTCTTCATGGATGAAATTGGGAATAAAATTCAGAATGGAAAAGAGTGGAAAAGTAGAATTTGATGAAACTTTTGCAAAGTTTAGGTTAATGACTAATTCTTTTGTTCATTGTTATGATGGGAAGATTCTAAATAGTCATCCCAGAATAAAGGATTTTACTATTATTTTGAGAGCATTTTCTATACAGCAGGTTGCCTTAGATCAAATACATGAAGCAAACAATTTTGAATTTCAAATAATGGTGTCTTATGTATAGACTCCCCATGTGATTTGCTCCTAGAATAAGGTATATCAATTTAGAATTTAAAACAATCATATATGAACAACTATTTAGCCTATCTATTATGCTACAACAATTAACTACATGTTAGAACATATCCATATCAATATAAAATAGTAGGTGCAATTCACCTCAAAATATGTTGTAATAATTTCTTTGTAAGGAAGTTTGCACTCCATGAACATTCTCTATGCACATCAGTATGTTGGTTATTATCTCGATCTCCTTTGTGATCAAAAGAATAGTGAAGTTCATTGCATAACTCATGACCATTTTGCAGTGCTATGATCCAGTGCTCTTTTACTTCTTACTCACTGTGTTCTCAATCACCATGTGCAAATGACTTAGAGAACAGATCTTTGTCACCATTTGATAGTAACTTTCATTATTTTTGGACTATTTGTTATGATTCAATCACTATTTGAAAATGTTCTTCCTTTTCTCAGTCAGGTATAGGACAAAGGATAATTCACAGTTTGTGACTCTCTAACAATGATCACTAAGTGGATTTTTATCAGATATTGTAGTTACAAGTTCCACTTCGAATCACCAAAGCCTTGACAAAAACTTATGCACAACCACCGGAACACCACACGTTTGTTTTTGGGCCTTTGTGGTGATGTGAATGGCTCATTAAGACCTCCATGCTACCCTATCCCACTCTTCTCTCTTCCATGTTCCATCTTTGTCTCGGTTTCCCAGATCATTGTACAAATCGTAATCATACACTATGCCCCACTCTTCTCTCTTCCCTATTCCATCACCTATCAGGCTTGTCAGTTCCTCATTCCTCCACTTTAACAAAGTTGGAGGAGTTTCACAAGGGAGATAACTCTGCAAAACAAAAAAAAAAATCTTATGGATCTTGTAATCTATGAAAAATAAGCTTTACAATCAAAAAATCTATCATAATGATCTATGTGTTTACCCTATTGGAGAAAAAGATTCAGTCTTTTTTACAGTGATATGTAGGATACACCCAAGAATATATCTAAAAATATCATATTTTTAAACCTTCGTATCTTTGAGATCATTGTAGATTTTATTTTATTTTTGTACAGCTAGACAGATCTAAGAAACTGTTTCTTGAAAATGACGTAAATGAAAATGTTATTTGTTCAGAATAATCTAAGGGTGTTATTTTTCACTTGCACAATTTTTTTTGTCTACCTTAAGATAATTGTTAAAAATATCATTTTGTTAATCATAATATTTCATTGTATATTTTCATTCTGTTAGATTGTATTGGATAGTTAATGGTTAAGTTTTTTCAAAAAAAAAATCAGCGTAATATACTTTCCATGTACTTCTTTTCATCACTTGTAAATCTAAATTTTTGTTACTTTTTGTTATTTTTTGTGATCATAAAAAATAGAGATGATTTTAGTCTCTATGAAATTTTTTCATGCATATTTGAGATCTCTACAAGGTGATGAAAAAGGCCCTAGGGTTTGGTAGGGTTTTGAGTATCCTTATTGTTTTGATGGTAATGTTGTCACTAAATTCTCTCCTTTCCCAAATATAGTCACCTAAGAAATTGCCATGATGCTCTTGACTGTAAATTACTTTGTTCTCCCTACCTTCTCACTACAAGTCTGATTTTTCAACTCTACTAACTGCCCTTCCATTTCAGTGTCATTTCATTCTCTTGCATCTATTCTCTTATGAATTTATTCTTATGACTCTGAAAGTTATCACTAGGTCTATTATGACTATTAGGTCTTTGAGGGTATATGATTTTCTACTATGAACTCTTAGATTGTCATACTTTTGATGACAATTCTCCAAGTATGTTTTCTCACTGACTTAACTCTTTGTATATTCTCCATTATGCATTGAAAATTCATGGTTTCTAGTTAACTATTTATTTGTGTAACCATTGCCATGTTTCTTGCGACTAGCATCCCTATAGGATAGTTTCCTTATAGCTCTGAATGAAATTTAAAAGGTTCCCATAAATATTCACAAGTTTCATAAGACTATTGTGTCAAGGTAGTATATGGTTGTGACAAGTTTCATAAGACTGTTGTGACAAGTTCCACAATACCACCATACCACAAGAGCCAAGAATACAAGGTGCAATGTAGCGGTAACATCCCACATTACCACAAAGGTCGAGCAATAAATGTGTGGTATGGTGGTAAATCAAATACTTCTCTTACATCCCCAAAAGAGCTAAGAAGAAACAGTGTGGTGTAGCAGTAACATCTCGCATTACTATGAAGGACGAGCAATAACGGTGCATTGTAGCGGTAACATCTTGCATCACCGCAAGGATCATGTCAAAATGGTGCGGTATCGTGATTAAACTATAAAATGAAATATCACATTTCTTTGAGGCATTTTTTTGAAATAGTCCGCTTGCCTTATGTATATTGCTTCCACATTTTCATGTATGTCTAGCAGGGCACTTGTAACTACAACATATGACAAAAAAATGTTAGAGTTATCATGTATTAGCTAATAATTAATTAATCTTGAATTGATTATTAGTCTAATTTATTCTCATGCACTTAAGCTAAACTTACGAGTGTTTTTAATGCTTTATTAGTTGAGCTATTATTAGATCATTATGTCTCATCTCATGTGACATTGACACTTGTCATGGTCTGATCCCTTTCTCATTTAGGGTTTTTCTCTTATAAGCACTCAACGAACTTTCATATCTTCTTGAGAGTCTCTTGCTTCTATAGCTTTTTTCTTTTTAAAGAATATTTCACGTATTGTTTGTAGATCTCTTATTTGGAAGGTGTATTTTTTTGTTGTTTGATCCTGTGGCTCATGGTTTTGTGCTTATTTCACAATTCTAACATCGTTTTCATGTACTTCATCATGGTGCTACCAGATTCATGTTTTTCTGTCAGAGAATTGTATTCTCAGCATGTAGTCTTTTTTTGGACCTTATGGGCTCACATTGCATGTATTTATCATTTGTAAATGTACTGAAATAAAGTGCCTCATATTTGTATGTGTAGTAGTTGGATTCTTACACATCATATTGTGTCATTATTGTACTTTCACTAGTCTATAAAGTGCCATGATGGGGTTTGATGTTTTTTCCTTTGTTTTCCATCATACCTTTGTCAAGTGAGTGTCCCTTCCACAACAGTAGCCTCATGCGTGTGTGAATTTTTTTTTCACACCCTTTATATGTGGGTAGTTTTATGTTTGCACATTCAGATGTTCCTGATTCTTCTTCATGCACTTCTTTCTAGCATTCAGTTTTAGTGTACCTGTCACGCCTCTCCCTTTTTAGCATTATGAGGGGGTTTCTACTATTGGTTCTAATGCTTCTTTGGTTTCGCATTGGAGTGAGATATGTATACAGTATTTGTTCCTATGTACTTTTGAATGTAGTATACATCAATGGCTGATTACTTGTATTTTGGTGAGATGGATCACTTACCATATGGACACTCTTACATTCCTATTTTCAGCATTACAACAGTCATTCTTTGATAGTGTTTGCAGCTTCTTCATGCTTCAGTGGTGTTCATTTTTTTCATCCTTTGTTCCTATCTTTTTGGGACAACATTATCTTGTTTGGAGGATTCTTCAATCCTTCACTTGGCTTTCATCTCTTTTTGGAGTAGAGTTTTTTCCATGAGGTTTTCTCTATTTCTCTGCATTATAGATATATTATGTTTGTACATGGGTACCTTACATAGCCTTGTTTGTCAAGACCCATCATGCATTCTTTTTAGGGTTTTTAGCTACTCCCTAAGTTCATCTTAAGGGGGGGTGTTAGAGTTATCATGCATTAGCTAATAATTAATTAATCTTTAATTGATTATTAGTATAATTTATTCTCATGCACTTAAGCTAAATTTAGAAGCGTTTTTAATGCTTTATTAGTTGAGCTATTATTAGATCATTATGTATTATCTCATGTGATTTTGACACTTGTCATGATCCGATCCCTTTCTCATTTAGGGTTTTTCTCTTATAAGCACTCAACCCTCATTGTAATTATCTCTCGAGCTTTCATATCTTCTTGAGAGTCTCTTGCTTCTGTAGCTTTTTCTTGTTGAAAAATATTGCACATATTGTTTGCAGATATCTTGCGTGGAAGGTGTATTTTTTTTTTGTTTGATCCTGTGGCTCGTGGTTTTCTACTTGTTTCACAATTCTAATAAAAAAACCCTGTTGTTATGCTTTGATGGATGTCCCTTCATTATTATTGGATATCTGATGTAGTGCACATTATTATAGTGTAAGCTTGCTTTTGAGATTGTTTCATTTAGCATCACCAATATTCTCCACAAGAACATTGTCCCTATTTAAAATGATGGAAATGGTTCACATCTCTCAGAACAATTTCTCTTACAACAATCTTGGAGATGAATTTAGATGCAATGTGAAAACTAGAACATACTCAAAGGTTCTTAACAACTCTAATATTTGTACCAGGGGCCATGTTTAATAAACCAAATGCAATTGCTAACTTTTCACTATGGTGGTAGATAAATGATTCTTTTTTCTTCTATTCCACAACATTAAGTAAAAGTCTTGAATCTGGAAATACCCTGTTGCCTTCATTTTCCAAGCCAATTTCTCCAATTTTGCATAGATCTCCCATTTTTGTGGATGTGATATGTCTCCTACACAAAAAAGCATGTACCATTTTATGCCCTTCAATCCAACTACATGCAAGTATCTTTTTAATTCCTCTATCTTTCATCAATCTCCTTACTATTTGAACCTCACCACACTTGTCCACTTTTGCACAGATGTTTTAGAGAAGAACATAAATTGCAACATTTTTAGGATCCAAATAAAAAAGAAGTTTTGTTGGAATACTCAGCCTATATTCATATATAATCCACAAGAACCAAAGGTTTAAATGGAATCTCAGTAATAATGTTTAGGGTGTCCTCAAGATAGCCAGCACAGGCACAAAGGTCAACCATGCACACCTAATGATCAACTATATATGTAATGCAATAATGGTTGCTGATGTTTGAAGTATGTGTAGCCCTCATCCACTAAACCTGCATGACTGCATGCATCTAGAACACAAGAAAAGATTACAATGTTGGTGTTCTAGAGTGCTTCATTAATTCAAATATTTTGAGAGCTTCCTTGCAAAATCCATTTTGTGCACATTATGCAATCATATCATTTCATTCCATGAGATGACATCTCTTTGATGCATTATGTCAAACAATTCATTTTATACTACATTTTGGCGTCAAATCTTTGGTAATTATGATTAGTTTCATTACATTAAAATTATGAATTCTAGGAAATTATATATAGTAAATAGATTGATGGTTGTTTGGATAGTGAAATTAGTTCTCTTAGAAATTAACTGAAATATCTAGAAGGATTATTTTAATTAATGAGGATTTTATGGTTATTTTTGTAAAAATGATTAATAATGATTTTACAATGCAGCTAACTTGCTATTTTCATTCAAGATACAAGTCATCAAAGTCAAGCACATACCAAGAATATGGTACTCTACTTCAAACCCTCAACCTCACTTAGTTTAGTCTACTTACATGGGGATATTAAGGAAGTTGCTAAAAAATTAATATATATATCATTTTTTGTTTGTGAAGGAGAATCTTGTGAGATTCAATATGGTAGTGGATCAATATCCAGTTTCTTAAGTAAAGATGATGTCATAGTTGGGAAACTTGTTGTGAAACATTAGGTTAGTAATTTTGGATGTTAAGGCTTCCTAGTTGGATATCAAAGATCTTTTCTCATCAACTTAATTTTGGCTTTATGTATAAATGGATTCTTCCATGGTGCAGGTCTTTACTCAAACAACACATGAACCAAGGTTGAAATTTGTGTTGTCTAATTAAGTTTGATGGCATTCTTTGGCTTGGTTTCCAATAATTTTTTGTTGATAATGTTGTTCCAATCTGGATAGTGTTGATAGACTTCATTCTATAATGTCCACTTCATTCTATAATTTGAGCATATCACCTTTCTTAAACTTTGAACAAGGTTGTGAAATCAAGGGTTCAATATGCATATTTCAGGCCTATGTTGAACACTCTATTTAAGGCATTTGTTGACAAGGCTACAGTTTTTTAATTGATTTATCTTTTTGTTATGTTTGGACTTTTGTAAACTTGTAATATACAATGCACTTTTATTCTTTTTGAATTGAGACTAATAGTAATTTTTTTGGTTGTATTGAGGCACAGCTTCATTCATGGTGGAAAAGGTAGCACCATGTTGCTCATATCAAATGGCACGTTGCATATAAAGGAGGAAAGATTCTAGTCGGGTTATTGTTGACTACGTTGAAGGAGAGAGCTTCATATATGGGACATGATCAACACTCTCATTGGATTCTATACGTTACAGTTGCTCTAGGAAGATTACCCATGTTGTAGAAGTTTTAAGAGATGAAAGGGGCATGTGCTCACGTTGAAGGGCTTCAAGCATGCATTTCCATCATTGCAGATTTTTTTTGGAGAAGTTTCTTTCTTGCATTCGTTTTTGTGCAATATTGTAACTCATATTTTCAATCTTGTGAGTGAAAATAACAATTCTAATACTCTATTTCTAAGCTATAATTAGAACACCTTTCTTTTATTAATAAAGTTCACTGATTTTTCCTTCTCAATGGCTATCTTATTATGTGCAATTGATAATTGATGTGTACTTTTGTGTTTTAAGCTTAAATCCTCAAATATCAATCAATTAAAATGACTAACTATACTACTAATTGACATCAATTAATAATTAAATTGACTAAATATACTACCAATTGACAGAAATAAGTGAATAATGAATAAAAATAACTAAATAAGTGACCATTTAATAACAATCAATGACTAAATATATTAGTGAATGAAAAATGAGTAAATAAGTTATCAAATTATAGCAATCAATGATTAAATCAACAACTAAATAAGTGACCAGTTAAATATATCAGTGAATAAAAAATGACTAAATAAGTGACTAGATTACAACAATCGATGACTAAATCAATGACTAAATATATCAGTGGAAAAAAATGACTAGATAAGTAACCAGATTATAGCAGGGTAGGTGCAAAAACATGGGGGGCCAAATTGTGGCCAAATTTTTAAAAATATTCTAATAGCTCATAACACGAGTGTGTTATAACACACTCACGCTATGGCTTGGTGTGTCAAGCCTAAGGCTCAGCCACACCAAGTCTATTATGTGCTTGCATTATGATGCGAGTGCGGAATAATGGGCTCGCGTTATGAGCTATTAAAACAAAACAAAATTGAATTCATTTGTGTTGTAACAGTTTTTTTTGCTGCCCACGGCCAAAATCACTTCTCTTGTGCGTTCGTGTTTTGGGAGGAGACAAATTTTTAATTTTTTCATCGATTTTTTGCTATTTCATCACCAGGATGTCGCCACATCGACGAGGAGGTCGAAGAGGTAAGGATTGTTTGTTTTTTGTTGTGAATTTTTTAGTTTTAGGTTGTTGTTAATATTCATTTGTTGAATTTGTAGGAAATGGTAATGATCCTGGAAACCCTCTTTAAAACCCTCCTAAAAATATTCAACAACCAGAGCAACAACAACATGAACAAAATCCTCAAGTTCAACAACCACAACAACGATCTCCTCCACCAATCCTTCAACATCCTCCTGGAACTCAGCAAAATTTAATGGGTGAAATTGAAAACAATAAAAAATAATTAAAGGAGTTAATCGTGAGGTTGAACGATCCGACAAGTTCAACCATGGAAAGAAAAACACTTGCAATTCACTTAAAGAAATGTTAAAACATGTAGATGCAATCAACAAAAAGTTAAGTGGTTGGCAAGATAGGAGGCAAGTGGCTAGGAATTTTTACCAGGATAAATTATCATATAAAGATGTAAAAGACCTAAAAATTATAAAATTAGATTTGTGCTCATTATTCACCAACCCACGCACAAATCAAAATCTTGGCCTCAATGCAAAGAGGTTTCCTATCCATTGGTGCCACCACCAATGGATTAGGAACTTTTTTTGGGATTGGTGGTACATGGTTTTTTATTACCCACCATGCAACAATTGTGAAGTCCCATAATATTTCCTGAGGAAACTATACTGTGAGTTCATCCTAAAACAAATCTCAAATTATTTTGATATGAGGGACTTCTAAGGGAGAGGTGGGGCGTCGGCTCAAGATAGACCCGGTTCACAATAGGATCCTAGGCAGCAAGCGAGATGGCCTCTCACTAGGCTACCTCATGAGCACATCGTTATCCCTTCCATTGTGAAGGAGAGTGCCAAGGTAGACACTTTGTAGGCCATTAGCTCTTTGACCTAGAGTGCCATCTAGCATGCTATCCCTATACTATAGCGCCATCCAAGGGAGTGTTTGAGTGGTGGGCTTCGATCCCATTTGTGTCAGGCTTGTGGGGTGACTTGTTCATATGACCCCACCGACACTTAGGAGGCTGTTACATAGGATACGTCTGCAACTATGGAGATTGCGAGGGTAGCTGACATTTTGAATGAGGCTTATGGAATCGATACTCATGTAAATGTTAGCATGTTCATTCAATTTAATTTATTAAATTTCAATTTTGAAATGCAAGATTAACTAATTTAGTTTTATGATTTTAATAAAATTTCAGGATCATAGTGTTGATATTGGATACACCAGCCCTACACCTGCTTATTACTCCACTGCATCTACTGTTGAGGTATGTACCTAGTAAATAATTATAAATTTATTACATGTTAATAGCATTGTTATATGAATGGTATTCTAATATCTGATTTTGGTTGTTGAATAGGCTAATATTAGAGGTTTTGAGGGAACACCTCCCAGTGCCAGTGGATTTAGACAAACCTACACGTAGGTTATAGAATAAAGATCTTAACTAATGAATTGCACTTAATATATTTGTGTAGTTTCTATTCATATCATTAATTATATTGCATTTCACATCTTTCAAACTCAAAGCATTACTTCACATTCCATAACTAATAACTAGATGTTGATAGATAACAAAATTTCAACTACAATATAGTTGTTTAGAAATTCAACATAAGAAGCGATGCAATTACTTCACATAGCATAAGTAATAAGTAGGAGCAGCTTCCAAATGTATTTTCTTGTCATGGCATTCCATGAGACAACTTTTTACTAAGGCATCTTTTCAAACAGTTCACTGTCTTTTCTATGCTATGGATGTTTGGAATAAATATATGAAAGAATAATAGTAAGCAATAGCATAGACAAGGCAATGAGTTTTTTGAAAAAATGCCTCAAAGAAATGTGGTCTCATGGTGATTTCCATCACCATGAGACCCAACTTCTTTGAGGCATTTTTTCAAACAGTTCACCGCCTTTTCTATGCTACCACATTTTCCATACATGTCTACCAAAGAATTTTATCAAACAGTCCATTTCCTTGCTGCTATGGCTAAAATCCTAAAAAAGGTGCTTTCCAACAAACTATGGATGCTTGGAAAAAATCTATCAAAGCATAATATTAAGCAATAGCATAGACAAGGTAGTGAGTAGTTTGAAAAAATGCCTTGAAGAAATGTGGCCTCATGGTGATAGAATGCCATTGCATCACCATGAGACCATATTTCTTCGAGGCATTTTTCAAATAGCTCACCACCTTTTCTATGCTA
Organism: Sequoiadendron giganteum; assembly: GCA_007115665.2. Lineage (NCBI taxonomy): Eukaryota > Viridiplantae > Streptophyta > Pinopsida > Cupressales > Cupressaceae > Sequoiadendron > Sequoiadendron giganteum. The sequence goes on from CM021104.1 coordinate 672,795,874, forward strand.
CCACATTTTTCATACATGTGTACCAAATCATTTTATCAAACTACTCACTTCCTTGTTGTTATGGCTAAAAGCATAAAATAGGTGCTTTCCAACAAACTATGGATGCTTGGAAAAAATCTACCAAAGCATAATAGTAAGCAATATCATAGTCAAGGCAGTGAGTAGTATGAAAAAATGCCTTAAAGAAATGTGGCCTCATGGTGACCACATTTCTTTGAGGCATTTTTTCAAACAGCTCACTACCTGAAGAATAGAAACCAATCCTTTAGCCAAAATTCCCCTCCAAATTATTTTCAAGGTCCTCATCCTCATCCTCAATTTACCAATCCATGAAACCTTCCACCTTTTATTCCACTTGTTCATGTCCCCACCCCTCCCTCTTCATGTCATGATCACCCTCCATCTCATAACCAAGACCACACTATACCATCCACCCCATCCTAGCATAATACCATAGAGAAGGCAATGAACTATTTGAAAAAATTCCTCAAAGAAATATGGTCTTATGGTGATGGAATTCCATGACACATTTGTTTGTAATGGTATTCCATCACCATGAGACCCCATTTCTTGGAAGCATTTTTTCAAATAGTTCACTGCCTTCTCTATGCTACCACAGTTATCATACATGTCTACGAAAGCATTTTATCAAATGGTTCACCGCCTTGTTGCTATGGGTAAAATCCTAAAAATAAGTGCTTTCAAACAAGCTATAGATAGGGAAAATAGTAAGCATGATAGTTAGAAATATATTGTTTAATAAGTACTCAAAATTTTGTTCATTATCTCATACATTATAAGCCATGATTTGGATCTCTATTGTAGTTTTCATGATTGAATAAATTGTTGTTTTATTTTTATATGTTGGAAGCAGATACACCTCTGGATGCTCATAGGGAAATGGAGCTCGGTGTTTCATCTACTATACACTCCTCGATGGCTCTCACAGAGGAGGTATGAGGCAAATTACTAAATTTCAATTTACATCCATTGTTATACTTGTTAGTTAGTGAAAAATCAAACCATTATTGATTTGTAGTTTAATTTCTCTTTGGATGGTTTCTATAGGACTTCAGCACACCACACCATGGGCATACGAATATTTCCCTCGAGGAGAGAAATCATCTACTGGTGATAAGTGATTATTTTGTTAAACATATCATTTTTATAGTGTAATTTCTATATATATTAATGTCTTTACTTCTTATTGTAACAGATAAAGCTTGACCAGGAACTAAACCCTAGGAGGAGCACTAGGAGCACTCCTCGGCCTCAGAATAAATGAGTGATAGACCTATCACCATCCAACTAACAAGCAAAGGGAAAAAATTTATTTCAAGAGGATGTAGAGCAATGACTTTTGATTCTAGAGCCCTTTGTTGTATGCCTATATGGCATTTTTATACATATTTTGTATTGGATATGTTTGACATTGTATAACTATATGGAATTCTCGTAAGCCTATATGGCTATTTTGTATATATTTTATACATATATTGATGTATGCCTACATGTCTATTTGGTTAATATAATATTTTTTATCAATGGTGTCCATATTTGCATTATAAATCCATGGTTCGATAGATATGAGTTATGTGTATTCAAGTGTATACAACTTACATGTATACTTTGTGACTTACATGTATTCCAATGTATACTTTTAAACCTACATGTTTTCATGTGTATACCTTGTATTCATGCATATACTTTGTATTAATTTTCATATACTATATTCATGTGTATACTTCAAGGCTTACGTGTATTTGAGTACTTATGCTTCCCTTATTCACATGTATGCTTGACTTATTCACATGTATACTTATTAATTGGTTAGCCCTAGCATTGATCATTATTGTCCTTCATGGTTTGTCTTGAATATTTATTGATTGATACTAAACAACTTTATTAGTTGATGCTAAACAACTTCGATATTTGTAGGAATACTAGTAGAGTTACAAAATTAAAAATTACAAAAATTGAAAAGAAAAGATTAACTATAAATAAATGCATTGATTATTAACTTGATAATTGATTAAGAATGAGTATAATATATATATATATATCAAGATATGAGCCTTCTAGAATACCAAATATCGATATCACCTTTGATAAAATACCAAGGGCAAACAACAGAGCAGCTAATGCAATGGCAACAATCAAATCCTTGTTAGATATCCCTCGTAACGTCTCAAAACACAAATTCCTGTTAGAGAAGCTTCTCGTACCCACCTTCGAGGTACCAGAGTCAGAATACTCGTGTGAACTCATTGGTCCTAGTGATCTTTGGTACCATGACATTTACACCTACCTAAGATTAGGAATCCTCCTAGTTGACATTACCCCAAACCTAAAGCGAACCTTTGTCAAAAGGTCCTTACGATTTGTCATCCTAGGAGAAACCCTCTTCTGAAGAAGTATAGATGGAACCCTGTTATGTTGCCTAAAGCCTGAGGAAGCCTTGACTGCTTTGACCGAGTTACACAATGGCACATGCGGTTCGCACTCGAGTGGTATGACCTTGGCTAAGAAGTTGTTGAGAACCAGGTACTATTGGCCAACAATGGAAAGAGAGGCACACGACTTTGTTAGAAGGTGTCTACAGTGCCAACATCATGGAGACCTCACTCATACACCAGCTCAAGAATTACATCCTATTGTTACACCTTGGCCCTTTTCCCAATGGGGGCTTGATCTCATAGGTAAAATCTCACCCGCCTCATCCAATGGCCATAAGTTCATTATCACCGCCACCGAATATTTCACAAAGTGGGTCGAAGCAATCACCATGACCTACATCATGGGTAAATAGATATCCAAGTTCATCCTGAACTACCTCATCTGCCGATACGATGTCCCCCAATCCATTATCTCAGATAACGGGACACCCTTCAAGAACTAGGATGTCCATGACTTGTGTGAAAAATTAAAAATCCAACACCGCTTTTCCACCCCATATTACCCACAAGGCAATGGCCAAGCAGAAGCTACCAATAAAACCATTCTGAAGATCCTTAAGAAAATAGTCAATGACTCTAGTCGTGATTGGCATTTGCAGCTAAATCTTGCCTTATGGGCCTACCACACCAGCATCTGCATGCCAACAGGTGCCACCCTATTTTCCTTGGTCTATAGATCATAAGTCATCCTCCCTATCGAGATCGAGCTTTCGTCACTAAGGATATCATTGCAAAACCTCATCACAGGTGAGGAATGCAGGGTTACAAGACTAAATGAGCTAAAGTTACTAGATGAACATCGCATGGATGCCCTAAATCATCTACAAGTCTACCAGAATCGCCTGAAACGGAGATACAACAAGAAGATCAAGCAACGCACCTTCCAAGTCGGTGAACTTGTGATGAAAGAGAACCAAAAGAATGTACCAAACCCAAATGGCAAAGGAAATTTTGAGCTCAACTGGTTGGGACCTTTCATCATCACCGCAAGCTATAAATCAAGAGCGTATCAATTGTCAACACCAGAGGGAAAACCCCTATAGGAGCCCATGAATAGCTCTCACCTCAAAAAGTTTTATGCATAAGAACTTGCAGGGTATAGAACCAGAAAATACAAAAACAATCAGAAAAAGTCCTGAAAAAATGGTTACCTTGATGAAAACCTAGCGAATAGGTGTCTTGGTGACAACAAAAAAAATACAAAAATACAAAAAAATCAGAAAAAATCAGAAAAAGCATTGAAAAATAGTAAAAAGAAAAACTCATCCTCTAGTGAAAACTACTTTGGTGGTGCTTGGGACAAGTACCTTGGTGAAAACCTGGCGAACAGGTACCAAGTGTAAATAAAGCACTCTCTATCCACCAGAATCTACATGACTCACTCGCCCATTTCATCTCATTTCATTAATCACCCATCTACTCGCATCCATAGCATAGTTTGAGCTGGTGCCCATATCATATTCTATCATAGCGCTACTTGGCATACTCCTAAGGTCAGTTTCTCCTACCTTTATCAAAGTATTCTATCACACCACACTGGGGGCATTTTTTTGTATCGACATCTAATCAAATTCATGTATATTCTTTAAATCTTCTCAAAACATCAAAAAAACCAAAAACATTCGAAAAAATCATTCAAAATCAAAAACATGTCAAAATATCAGAAAATTTTCAAAATTTCATCATTGAGTCTTGTCAGTCTTTCACCTTGTCGAACTACGTCATCTCTGAGCTTGAACATAGGCAAGGTTGATCTTTGATCATCCCCCGAGATAGTTAGGGTCAATCCTTAGGCGTCTATCGCATTGGCAATCTGTTTGCCCATCTGTCTTTTCATCGAGTCAAGTTTGTCATCAGTCGAACTACGTGGTCTCTACATGTATAACGTAGGCAAGGCTAATCTATGGATCAACTCTTGAGACCCTTAGGATAGGTCTTTAAGTTAGTCTCTTTGTCATAAATGTGAAAGCACCAAAAACATTGAAAAATGTGAAAATACCAAAAACAGCCTCAAAATATCTGAAAATCCAAAATGGTGCATCCATTTCATCTCGCTTTCACCCACGAATTTCATCACTCATAATAAAATCAATCATCTCCTTCACCCTTTGGTAAGTCAGTCAAAAGCAAGTCTAGTAGGTTCAAAAGTGAACACTCTAATCGTCAAAGTCTTGAAAGTCTAAGTCAATAAGCAAGCAAGTTGGTCAACTCAGAATATCAATAGCTTATCACCCAATCAGTCCTATCAAAACCATGATCACAGCATGTCCTAGGATGAAGCTTTCCTATGATGGACATATGCATCAGGTACCCCACAGTAGTTATTCTTGTCTAGTGGTATGAAGAACATTAGCTTGTTTGGTTTGCTTTATTTGGTCTTTTATCAACTTATCTTATTTTGTGCGCATTCCAAGGACCTCTCGATGATGCCTAAACAAAACAGGTTTAGAGAGAAAGGAATGGGGCAAATATCGTTGTCTCTTTTATTTACTATGCTTGTGGGATACACTTGTAAAATAACTTAGTTATATGTGCTTTATTTAGTATGTGGGGATGGTGTTTTCGATATCTTGTTGACCACATAGGAAGGCTTGCTTTCCTGTGTTTTGGCCCGAGATGTTTAGAATGTCTGAACTATATCCTGAATGAAGTACACATGCTAAGTGTGAACAAGAATACTCCTATCTGTTTGTCAAGTCAAAGTCCACCACACTAGGTACAAATGCCATCTTGGTCCTTTATACCTTGATGCATCGTACCTACATGTGTTATCAAACATAATGTAATTGACCCTTTGAAAATCCCAACTCCTAGCAATGCAAATCACCATCATCCTAACTAACTCATTAATTCTAAATTCTTCTATCTTCCTTTCACACTAACATGGTATCATAATAGTAATCAAAAACATTGCCAATGCATACATTCTGCATCCACCGGATCATTAGCATATTACATCATATCATTATCTTAAGTCATGAGGAATAATATAAATTTGTTATTCTAAGCATCTTAAGAGAACATTACATCATACATAATCATTTGCATCCATTACCATTTTCATATCATTACACCATCATTAACATACATTATATCCATAAAAACATCATTAAAAGCATGGAAAAATATACAAAAATAAATGCATCAATTACATACATTACATCACATAAGCATAAGAATAGAAACATCGCATAGTTTCACATCAAAGTGGAATGAATCCATACATCTCATAAAAAGGGCGAATCATCTCATATATATATCATCAAAAATGCACTGTTATAATACAAATCGGATCAAGTATACATTGAATACATGGTACAATAAGGCAAAAATAGTGCAGCCCGTAAATCAAAGGTACAAAACTGTCTGTGATCAAAAGGGCTAGCTCTGCTGGCTGCTGCCCTCCCCCACCTATCTCTCACCATGATCCTTTGTCGGTTGCCTCCCTATCTACTAGGAGAAGTCTGGCACTCTACCTGCTGATGGCACTGCCTGTCGATAGTGCTGTCGATAGTACTCGACCTCTCTGATAGCCTCTTTGTACTCCCGGATATCAATTGATTGGCCCTAGGATGTGGAGGTTGAGCTCTCTAACTGTCTCCATCGGCCAATCTTTTGATCCCTCTCATATCGTGTCTGGTCTCTCTTGGTTGTAACTGCAGTGACCTGTTGTCAGGCCTCATCTCGCTCTACTGTCAAAACCTGTACCTGGCCTTGAAGCTGCTAAATCAATACATCACAGGGATCTAGCTGCCCTGTGGGTTGTCCCGCTGGCTATGTTGCTGGCTAGTGCTGTGGTACCACCTGAGGATTCCCATCGGGTTCTACTAGGGCCTGTGCTCTGTCTCTCAGAGGTGACTACTGAGGAGGTGGTACACCTCCCCGACCTCTACCTGTCGCCCTGCCTCTGGCCCTCTGACGTGGAAGCAGTCCCAAGAACTATCAATCTTAGTGGAGGCTGAAACCATGCCCTGTATGTTGGAGTCACCCCTGCATCTTTTGGCCCCTGATCATATGGCCACGGCTGGGCCACTAACTATCTGAATGAGGACACTGCCTTGTTTGCTGGAATAGGCAGCCCCCATGTTGTCTCCTTCGTGCTACAGGCAAAGAGTTCCATGTATTGATCATAAAGTCTATCCTGCATCTCACCAAAATGTCTGGCTACCCTGTCAGGAAAGTACCTCTCTACCATAGTGTGCTCCCGGCCCTGTATAAACCTGTCCTGGCAAGCAAAGAAGAGCTATTTAGCATCATCGTACCATGGGCCTATGCCCATCCATGACCTTCATATGAACACTGTCATCTCATCCAAAACCCGCTGCCAGTGGGCTATACCATCTGTACCCATGTGGGTAAACCCTGTCATACCGCCACACCATGGGATCATCAATATCTATAAAAACCGGTGTCACAATCAGGTGAAACACTGGGATCCGCTCCCATGCCCAAATGTGTAGAAGGGTAATCCTGGCTCCAAGAGCCCGACCATCCAGGTATGCAAACTTGTACAAATCTCTGTACAAGTAAGCCAACAATATTGGTGCCCAGGCAAAGCACTCTCGATGAACGCGCATCCACTGCCAGGCCAAACCCCAACCTAGACTGAAATATCGGCCACGTCGATCAAGAGCTACGAGACCCAAAATAATGGCGGCCACAATTAGCTTGTAAGTAGGGGCTATACCCCGGTACCACTCCAAATCTATCTAACTGTCACAAAGGATGAGCTCGTCAACACCCATAACACCAAAACAGGCATCCCTACCCTCCTCCAGATCATAGATCACTCGAGCTCCATGAATGGGTAGTCGCAGGATGCGCCAGACATCCTCAAGAGTAATAGTGGCCTCGTCAGTAGGAAGGTGAAAGGATGACGTCTCATTGTGCCACCGCTCGGCCAACCCATGCATCATACTCAGATGTGCCCGAACAGGATGGACATATGCAACGTGCCATAGACCAAGCATCCCAAGTTGCTCCTAAAGATATATGTGCATACCCTATAATCTCACAAGCACTGGCCACCGATGCTCCCTCGAATGAAGTACCTTGCGACTTTCCTGCACAAGGAAGGGTACCACGTCAGTTTACCTAAGAAAAATATGCTACCCGTATCATATTTCAATTTTGAAACAGCAAAAGTGGCGTTGTTCTTAAAAGCGGGGCAGTTTGTAATGTTCCAAACTACGCTGTCTGGTGGACTTTGGCACCCCATTTTGAAAAATTGCGCCGCGCCACGCTATTTGTGCATGTGGCCGAGTTTGGTGACCAGAACCCTAAAAACCTAAACTGGACTGTGTGACGATCTATGCATAAGTTCTTCTATACAGGACCGCGCGGCCCCGACTTTGTAGTTTTCACAGTGCTATATCGCGTCGCACCGCCTAGACCGAAACTAAAACCTAATAAATGCATGAATAACAAGAAAAATAAAATTCGGATAGGAGTACATACCACAGGTCTTGCGACGACTGGTCACTGATGCACTCATACCCACTCTGACACGTGCAGAGAAAGCTATCGTTGTGCCATCGTGACCAAGACTCAGAGCTCAAGGTGTCAAATTTTCAAAGGTTAAGATTGCAAGTGTGTTGAAAGTGACCCCTCGAGGTCTATTTAAGATTGAAAATTAGGGTTTTTTGACCTAATTTGACCTTCCAACTAGGGTTTTGATCCCTCGATCCTGTTTTCATCCAACCGAGGGCCATGTTGCATCTTTTTTGGTGTTTTAACCCATTTTTTAGGCATTATGGGGCATTTTTGGCCTAGTGGACACGTTACGATTTTTTTTCATGAGATCATCCAAAAAATAAAAAATTTCGTCTGATCTCTCGAGGGGGCAATATCCAGCATTATCCTTCTACTAGGGCAGCAGTGAGGCATCTGAAAAATTCAAGAAAATTTTGAACTTTTGATCATAGCAGTTTATTCTTTGAATCAATGCAACAAGTACATTGCTTCAAAGAGGGGAAAAATGTAGACGTGGAAAATGTACATTTCCGGGTTGGCTCACTTGATCCTAATCACTAACATCATTTCCTCTGGAATCACACTCTCAGCATTTCATCACAATTTTATCTCTTAATCTAATGAATCATTATTCATCTGATTAGGTCCATCACCTTCTTTTGATTAAATTAATCAATTTAATCTAATTAACCTCACATTTCTGTTTAATTAAATAAATCTTTTTATTTGATTAAAATCCCTAAAGTCCTCTCATTAAATTAAATAAATTAAACCTTATTTAATCTAATATTTTCCTCCTTAGTTAAATAAATCAAATCATTTATTTAATAATCTTTTCCTCTCAATTCTTGACTTAAATCAATTCATAAATTTAAGTCTAAATTATCACATCATCTAATTCTTCATTAAATTAATCAAAACCATGATTAAGTTAATCCCTCTCATTAAAATCCTCTAGAGAATGCAAGTTGCACAATAAATCAATTACTTTGATTTATTTAATTCTCTATTTTCCCTCACATGGCATCAAAAATGAATATTCCCTTATTTGAATTCAAAAAGGCCAAGTGGACTTGGTCCTTCCAACAAGGCATTTAAGACCTCTTACATGTCCTTGGCTTTGAGCCAAGTGACATTAACTTCATTTCCCTTCCCTCTTCAACAAGTCATCTCACAAATTCAAATTCAAACTAAATGCATTTATTAGCACTTTGGCCAAAATGTGCACAACCACTAACCATTCACATCATGACATGTGGCATTCAACCATTGGATTGAAAGTTAGTCCCACATTGCTCAAATCTTACTCTCTTCCAAATTGAAAGTTATAAATTGGAGGCTTCTCTCCTCATTTCTCATCCACAATTGCATGCAAAGTTACTCTCTTCACATTGAGAGCTAATTTTTCCCATTTCACTCAATCATTTATCATATTCAAGATTTGTAACAAGATTATGCTCAAATCTCTTTGGAGATTTGACCATTTTCTCAAACCACTCAACATTACAACTTAGGAATTGGGAAAGGGCCAATTGCAACACTCCATTGGCACCAATTCCCCCATGAGATTACTAATCTATTGGCTCAATTAGGATTTAACTTCATTTCTTGTATTTGTGTTCTTTATTTTCTTAATTTGAGTGTTTTAATAGATGGATTTCATGGGGAATCTCTCATACTTGTTTGCTTGCATTTGATCTAACAATTTAACATGTTTGTTGCTCTTGTGCATTTGCAGGTTTAGGGGTTCATAGCCTTTATTCTCAAATCTGATTAATAACCATGAAAGAATAAATCAACAACATATCAGAAATACACATAACACCAAGATTTTTGTGTGGAAACCCTGTTAGGGGAAAAACCACGGTGGAGGTTAATCCACAAGTTTATACTCTGTTAAAAGTATAAGAAGAATAAATGGGAATACACATGCCTTCAAGCACACTGCCTAGAGCTCACTACTCAAATACAAGGGAAGACTCACTGTCTTACAGAAACATTCATATTAAATCCATGTGAAGAATTTGAATTGAGAAAGTAGCATATGCTAATGCTTGATTACAGTTTCGGTTAAGCACATGAACACTTCTTAACTTTTCTTCACTCTTCTTCACACTCTTCTCTTCCTTCGAATGATCTAATCTTTATTCGCACATAGTACTTGCACACTTCACATACTACATTCCTCAAATGAGATAAACAATCGCTCATATATATCTGCAACAAGTAATTACATTGCTTCATGTCAGCTTCAGAAAAATAATAAGATGAATGCAAACTCTCAGCCCAAAATAATAAATATTATTAATGTGAATCTACCAAGGTTAGACACAACATAGTAGAGACCCAAAACAATATCCTTGAACACAAGGGTAAGTGCACCAAGATGGTTCCCAAAAAGGGGACTTAAGTGGACAGTTTTTTTTCTGAAATCAGGAAATACTGACCTTGGACGTGAAATTGAGGATAGTTACACTCAAAATTTTGAGATGGAACATAAACAAGGATCAAAGTGCTCCGAGTCTACTTTCTAAACTACTAATTTATTTTTAAAATGGTTGAGATTAATGGGTTCAAAAGAGGGGCATACACAAATTGGTGTTGTTTTTGTCAGAAAAACATAACATAGCAACTCTTGTACGACCCTCGTATAGTGAACTTTTTTTTAGTATTTTTAAAATCGCAATGGTCAGAAGTTAGCTAATAGTATGTAGTTGATGCACGATTTTTCTGATAATTTTTTAATGAATATTTCATTTTTTACTAATTTTCAAAGTGGACATTTCCTGAAAAATAAATTTTGGCCGTGCTACCCCTACAAATTTTGGAAACTAATTGAATTTTTTTATTTGTTTTTTAAAATTTGTAGAATGGAGTCTAGTTTCTAAAAATGTAATTTATTTGAAAATTCGATGAAAGGTTAATTTATAACGAAAAAAATACCAAACACTATTTTTTGGCAAAAAAAAGACATACAAATAAAATAAATTATGGATGAAAGGCTTAACATTTTCAGAAAGTGAAAAAAATTACATCGTTGGATAGCTAAGAGAGAATCCAACATTACCCATGTGTTCGATTTTTTCGATATTGAACCATGTGCAATCCTGACGGTGGGCATGAACTCAATTATGTGAAATATGGTAGATTTTTTAAAAACACGTCTTTGGTCATTGGGAATGCCTTCCAAGCATTTGGGTTGGTATTCCAAGGCAAATACCAAGCCTAAGGCTCAGGAATTCCCAAAGCAATATATAACGCGCTTGCGTTATATTTCAGTTTTGACATTGTTTTTGCTTCTACGAAAAACATGTCAACTAAGACATAACGCAAGCGCGTTATAACGCGCTCGCGTTATGTCCTCCTTTATGTTAAATGCCAATATATTGAATGTATGTTGATATATTTGTATGTTTATATGTACATGTATGCTTGTATGTCATGTATGCATGCTTGTATGTATGTACGTATGCCTGTATGTATGTATGTAAGATTGTATCTACACATTTATGTATGTATGTTTGTATGGATGTAGGATTATATGTACATATGTATTATTCTTGTATGTATGTATTTATGTATGTCTTTAGAGGGAGGGAGAATTTAGAGAGAGAGAGAGTCTAGAGAGATGGACAGGGGGTGGAAGTGAGAGTTTAAGAGAGAGGGAGTGGGAGAGAAGGGGTTGGAGTGAGAGGGACTTAGCTAGGTAGGGTGGGAGGGATAGATGGATGGAGAGAGAGGGGGGGTGGGAGAGAGAGAAGAGAGAGAAAAAGAGAGTTATGTAGGTAGGGTGCCAAAGGAGAGACTTGAGAGTGTGAGGGGTGAGAGGGAGAGACTTGAGATAGGTAGTGAGGGAGTGTGAAAGAGGGAGGTGTGAGAGAGAGAGGAGTGTGAGTGAGAGACCTGAGATAGGGAAAGGGTGTGGGAGGGAGGACCGAAAGAGGTAGAGAAAGAGGGGGGAAGTGAGAGGGACTTATCTAGGTAGGGTGGGAGATAGATAGAGAGAGGGGAGAGAGACAGAGAGAGTTAGCTAGGTAGGCTTCCAGAGGGAGAGACCTGAGAGAGAGGGGGGTTGGGAGGTAGAGACATGAGAGAGAGGGAGTGGGAGAGAGTGGGAGAGAGTGGGAGGGACATAAAGAGAGATGGATAGAGCGAGCGAGAGAGGGTGGTAGGGATTGATTGAACTAGAGGTACGTAGAAAGAGGGAGAAGGTAGATAGAGACAATTAGAGAGGGTAGGAGGGAGGAATGGAGGGAGAGGTGATATGTATAGATAGAGAGAAAGTGATAGGGGTTGATGGTATAGGGCTGAGGGATAAGGCTAGAGGACCTATAGGGTTGATGGTTTCTAGGGTATTAGGGTTTAAGGGTTGAGGGTTGAGGGAATAGGGTCGATGGTAGAGGGTTTAGGAATTATGGATTAGGGTTTAGGGTAGAGAGTATTGGGTTGAGGGTAGAGGGTAGAAGGTAGAGGGTTTAAGAGTTTAGGGTTGAGGTTGAGGTTCAAGGTTTTAGGGTTAAGTGTTTAAGGGTTTAAGGGTTGAAGGTTTAAGGGTCAAGAGGGTTGAGGGATTAGGGTAGAGAGTTTACTAAGTTGGTTTAAGGGTTGGGGGATTAGGGTTGAGGGTAGAGGGTAGAGGATTGATGATAGAGGGTAGAGGGTTTACGGGTTAGTGTTTAAGTGTTTAGGGTTTAGGGTTGACGGATTAAGAGGTTATAGAGTAGAGGGTATAGGGGTTGAGGGATTAGGGTTTAAGGGTTGAGGGTTGAGGGTTGAGGGCTTAAGAGGGTATAGGGGTTGACGGATTAGGGTTTAAGAGTTGAGGGTTGAGGGTTGAGGAATTAAGAGGGTATAGGGGTTGAGGGATTAGTGTTGAAGGGCTGAGGGTTGAAGGATAAGGGTTGAGGGTTGAGGAATTAAGAGGGTATAGGGGTTGATTGATTAGGGTTTAAAGGTTGAAGGTTGAGGTTTGAGGGTTGGGGGATTAAGAGGGTATAGGGGTTGAGGGATTAGGATTAAAGGGTTGAGGGTTGAGGGTTGAGGGATTAAGAGGATATAGGGGTTGAGGGATTAGGGTTTAAGGGTTGAGGGTTGAGGTATTAAGACGGTATAGAGGTTGAGCGATTCAGGTTTAAGGGTTGAGGGTTAAGGGATTAAGAGGGTATAGGGGTATCCATCTCTCCCACTATCTCCATCTACCCTCTATCTCTTAACCATTTAAACCCTTAACTCTTAACCCTCTACCCTCTATCTCTCTCTCAGTTTGTCTCTCCCTCCCTCTATATCTCCATCTCTCCCACTATCTCTTTCTCCCCCTCTCCCTATTTGTCCCTCTCTCCCTCTCTCTCCCTCTTTCTCTCCCACTCTCTCTTTCTCCCACTCTCCCCCTCTCTCCCTCCCACTCTATCTTTTTTCCACTCTCCCCTTATCCCACTCTCCCACTCTCCCACTCTCTCCCACTCTCCCCCTCTCTCCCTCCCTCTCTATCTCCATCTCCCTCTCTCCCACTATCTCTTTCTCCCCCTCTCCCTCTCCCTCCCTCTCTTCCTCTTTCTCTCACACTCTCCCCCTATCTCCCTTCCACTCTATCTTTCTCCTACTCTCCCCTTCTCCCACTCTCCCACTCTCTCTTTCTCCCACTCTCCCCTTCTTCCACTCTCCCACTCTCTCCCACTCTCTCTTTCTCCCACTCTGCCCCTCTCTCCCTCCGTCTCTATCTCCATCTCTCCCACTATATTTTTCTCTCCCTCTCCCTCCCCCTCTTTATCTCCATCTTTCTCTCCCACTCCCTATCCATCCCTCTCTCCTCTTTCTCTCCCACTCTCCCTCTCTCTCCCTCCCACTATATCTTTCTCC